>CAXITT010000253.1:453846-473801 GCA_964033795.1 Lymnaea stagnalis | reverse complement strand
GGGGGGGGGGCGCGCGTTAATTCCATGTTCAGATAAGTGTGGGGATAATTCCTTGGTACACCCCACCCCACCCCCCTCCAACAGCGAGTCATATGGCTGATGATACCTGTAGTGGAGATTGTTTATCTAAATTCCTTACATTTGTCTAATAACTTTTGCCCGTACTGAAATGACCCACCTTCATTCCCCCCACCCGAGCCTTTAAAAAAAATAATGATTTCTTCTTCTTTTCTTCTTAATTTTTCAATGCAGACATTTGTAAACACAGTTTGTTAGAAGCTGGAAAAAAACAACAAAAAAAACTTCAAGAATCGGGTTATTAATATTGAGATGCCACGCATGATTCGGTTCCTTGTGTACCGGTATTGATCGTTGGGGGTTGGGGGGGGGGGATGGGGAGCGGAAGGTGTGTTTTGTTGTTGGGGGGGGGGGCGGGGTGCTGAGATTAGTGAAAGGGGTGGCTGCACTCACCTGTTGTGTCTTCGTGCCTCACTTTGGTGGGAATGACAAACGTTGGTCATCGTTCGTCATCGTTTGTCATCGTTGGTCATCGTTGGTCATCGTTTGTCATCGTTCGTCATCGTTCGTCATCGTTTGTCATCGTTTGTCATCGTTCGTCATCGTTCGTCATCGTTTGTCATCGTTCGTCATCGTTTGTCATCGTTCGTCATCGTTTGTCATTGTTTGTCATTGTTTGTCATTGTTTGTCATTGTTTGTCATTGTTTGTCATTGTTTGTCATTGTTTGTCATTGTTTGTCATTGTTTGTCATTGTTTGTCATTGTTTGTCATTGTTTGTCATCGCGTGGGCGTGTGTTACACAAATATTTTCTTGATGGTATTGGTGTTCATGTGACGTCCAGTCTGTTCATTGCAATATTGTTCAAAGTAGATCTCTGGTTGACATGTGTGCTGCTGGTGGTTCAAAGTAGATCTCTGGTTGACCTGTGTGCTGCTGGTGGTTCAAAGTAGATCTCTGGTTGACAGGTGTGCTGCTGGTGGTTCAAAGTAGATCTCTGATTGACATGTGTGCTGCTGGTGGTTCAAAGTAGATCTCTGGTTGACATGTGTGCTGCTGGTGGTTCAAAGTAGATCTCTGGTTGACAGGTGTGCTGCTGGTGGTTCAAAGTAGATCTCTGGTTGACCTGTGTGCTGCTGGTGGTTCAAAGTAGATCTCTGGTTGACAGGTGTGCTGCTGGTGGTTCAAAGTAGATCTCTGGTTGACATGTGTGCTGCTGGTGGTTCAAAGTAGATCTCTGGTTGACATATGTGCTGCTCCTGATCAGACTGTTAGATTCATGTTATTCCATCGTATTCCTAGCGCAATTCCCGTGTTTAAAGTTTTCTAGTTTGGTCAATTCATCGCGTCAATTCATCGCCAGGCCAAAGTTGTCTATGACTATGAGGTTGGTAGGACCCACTTTCGCGTTGTTATTGTGTGTTAAGCCACTCAATGAATGTGGACAGCGAGAAGACGGACACGGAAGGAAGGGACCCCACCTGAGAGCTGGAGGATCCCAGGAATAAAGGAAGGAATAAGACAGTTTCAGGAAGGAAGTTGTGGTCACAGCGAGAACAACTCACTTCTGGGACATTTGGAACAATAATTGGACAGTTACGAGGATTGAATACGGCAAATAAATGACACCAAGAGAGAGAAGGAAAGAAAGAGAGAGACCGATAGTATGAGAGAGAGAGAGAAATAAAGAGAGAGAGAGAGAGAGGGGGGAAGGTGGGAAAAGAGAGACAAATAGAGAGAGAGAGAGAGAGAGAGAGAGAGGGGAAAGCAGTAGAGAGACTGAGAGAGAGGGAGGGGAAGATTAGGAAAAGAGAGAGGGAGAAAAAGAAAGAAGTTGAGAGACTGAGAGTGAGAAAGGAGGAGAGACCGAGAGTGTACAATAGAAAGAGAGGGAGGGGGAAAAAGAGATGGGAAAAGATAGAAAGAACAAATGAGAACGAAAGAAGAAAAAAGAAAAGAATAAACAAAAAGATATAAAGAGCAGGCCAATGGAAAAAAATACAATTTGTACCGTATTTATAAAAACAACAACAAAAAATATAAATAAATGAAAAAAAAAAGAAAATTGTAAAAAAAAAAAAATGTGCATACGATTAAAAAAAAAAAAGTACCAAAAAAAAAAAAAAAAAAAAAAAAAAAAAAAAAAAAAAAAAAAAAAATTAAAAAAAAAAAAAAAAGGGCAAAAAATTAAAAAAAAAAAGTACCAAAAAAAAAAGCTGTACATATGATGAAAATTATTGTACATAAGAAAGTCAATAAACATTTTTTTATTATTCACTGACAGTTTTAAACTCCTGGCTTTATTGTATGAATTGTCTAATGTGTTGAATTGTTTTAAATCTGTGCTTGTTTTGGGCGAAATACCTAATTGTCTCTTATTCGTTGCTTGTTGGTCTAAAAACGTCATCAAAATGTGTATGACGTACACAGCCACACAACGAGGACAAACACAGCCAAACAGCACACAGCATTGCTCATTTTGATAACGCCCTTTTATCATTTCTAAAAAAAAAAACAAATTTTAAAAAACCCACCGAAATCTTGATCCAACTGAGTTCTGTAAGACACACACACACACACACATTCAATGAACAGTGCCAGGCGTTTAGTGTTTAAGATTTTTGAAACATTGCAGCAGAGACGAGCCGTGGTCCTAAATAAGTGAACAACATTTATGTCTTGATCGACTATTGGACGCCAATAATCATATACACATTTGATTACTGCATTGAAAAACTTCAAACCAAACAGAATCATGACAATGAGAGCAATCATGATTGCATGATTTCCTCATCACCACCAGTAACAGAAACATTGCAAATCCCATCTACATGCATAGGAGCCAAAATGATCAATAAATTGATCGTGGGCCCTTAAGATATAGAAGAAGAAGAAATAAATCATTTTATGTTAAGAATTCTTCAAGAAAAAAAAAACATATTTATTGGTAAAGGTGACCACCACAATCTTTATCCATTAACAATTGTATCAAATCTAAAACAATAACAAAAATCAAATATGAAAAACGAAAGAGTATGTTTTTTAAAAAAAAAACAATGTCATCATACTCATACACTCAGGTTTCATCTCTTCATACACTCGGGGTTCATCTCTTCATACACTCGGGGTTCATCTCTTCATACACTCGGGGTTCATCGCTTCATACACTCGGGGTTCATCGCTTCATACACTCGGGGTTCATCGCTTCATACACTCAGGTTTCATCTCTTCATACACTCGGGGTTCATCTCTTCATACACTCGGGGTTCATCGCTTCATACACTCGGGGTTCATCTCTTCATACACTCAGGTTTCATCTCTTCATACACTCGGGGTTCATCTCTTCATACACTCGGGGTTCATCGCTTCATACACTCGGGGTTCATCTCTTCATACACTCGGGGTTCATCTCTTCATACACTCGGGGTTCATCTCTTCATACACTCGGTATGTCATTTTAGTACCGTATGTACATTATTAACGCACTGGTAGTAACTGATACAAACTGAGCGAGGAACGCAACTCGAACAATATTTTTTTTCCCCACTTGTAAATTATGCAGTAATGTTTGGTACCAGTGTACCAAGACACATGAACTCATTAAACAACACTCTGAATGAAGTTCAACTATGAAGTTCCAAAACACATCAAGTCATTGTAAACAACAATCTGAATGGCACTGGTTACGGTGGAGTGGTACTAGTTACTTAAGACATTGTTGCACAAGTTACTTAAGGCAGAGTGGTACTAGTTACTTAAGGCAGAGTGGGACTAGTTACTTTAGGTAGAGTGGCACTATATTCTATAAGCAGAATGGCACTAGTTACTTTAGGTAGAGTGGCACTAAATTCTATCGGCAGAGTGGTACTAGTTACTTAAGGCAGAGTGGCACTAGTTACTTAAGACAGAGTGGCACTAGTTACTTAAGAAAGCGTGGCACTAGATCCTTAAGGCAGAGTGGCACTAGTTACTTAAGGATAAAGTGGCACTACATTATATAGGCAGAGTGGCACTATTTACTTAAGACAGAGTGGCACTAGTTACTTAAGGCAAATGGCACAAGCTACCTAAGCCAGAGTGCCACTAGTTACTTAAGCCAGAGTGCCACTAGTTACTTAAGCCACAGTGCCACTCGGTTACTTAAGGCAAATGGCACAAGCTGCTTAAGACAGAGTGCCACTAGTTACTTAAGACATTGTGGCACTCGTTTCTTAAGACAGTTTGCCACAAGATACTTAAGACAGAGTGGCACTAGTTACTTCAGATGTAGTGGTATTTGTTACTTAAGACAGAGTGCCATTAGTTACCTAAGACATTGTGGCACTTTTTACTTAAGACCTAGAGGCACTAGTTACTTAAGACAGAGTGCTATCAGTTACTTAAGGCAAATGGCACAAGCTCCTTAAGACAGAGTGGCATTAGTTACTTAAGACATAGTGGCACTAGTTTCTCAAGGAAGTGCCGGGGTGTGTACTACAGACCTCAATTTTTTCCAGGAAAACCAAACCAAAACCAATGATGAGACGCACGGTTGCTTCTGAAAAGAAATGCACAGATAACCGTAGATAATTGGGGCGATGATAGCTGACAAATGCATCGATAACCATAGATAATTGGGGTGATGATAGCTGACAAGATCAGGGATGGAGTGGGGGTGTGCCAAGTGGTCCTCGAGCTGTTTGGTCGAACCCTCTGACCGTATGTCGGACCAGTGCACACACCACCAAACCATCCCATCAATTACGTCAGAGACATGTGTCAAGTGTTTCGTCTAGGGCTCTAGTACATAAACGATCTAACGCACAATTGATACATCAGAGGGTTCTTATCTATTTTCAAAGCGCACCCCCTCTCAATTACACCCCCCCCCCACCACCAATCCAGGATAAAAATAACTGTATTGAAAACAACACCACCGTTAGTCTCAGTTTTGTAAGTTTTCCTTCTTAACTTGCTAGAAACAAAGAGTCAGCATGTTCCAGTGGCAGATGATGCTCGGAACAAAGAGTCAGCATGTTCCAGTGGCAGATGATGCTCGGAACAAAGAGTCAGCATGTTCCAGTGGCAGATGATGCTCGGAACAAAGAGTCAGCATGTTCCAGTGGCAGATGATGCTCGGAACAAAGAGTCAGCATGTTCCAGTGGCAGATGATGCTCGGAACAAAATTCTCCACAAAAACGTGTGCTGTAGCTGATAAACCCTTAATGTCTGGCTGTTCCCGTACACCCCGGTACTGCCTCCGGTACTCACTGCCACTGCCTCCCGTAAACATTGCCACTGCCTCCAGTACTCACTGCCTCCTGTAAACATTGCCATTGCCTCCCGTAAACATTGCTACTGCCTCCCGTAAACATTGCCACTGCCTCCAGTACTCACTGCCTCCCGTACTCACTGCCACTGCCTCCCGTACTCACTGCCACTGCCTCTCGTACACCGTGGCACTGCCTCCTGAACACTCTGGCACTGCCTCCTGCACACCCTGGCACTGCCTCCCGCACATCGTGGCACTGCCTCCCACACACCGTGGCACTGCTTCCCGCACACCCTTGCACTGCCTCCCGCACCCCCTGGCAATGCCTCCCGCACCCCCAGTGCGGGCACCCTTGTTTGAGAACCTCTGCTCTAAAGTAATTCCTAACTAATGCACAGCCGGGTGGAAATGGGAGAGGGTGGATGTTCTCATACCAGTTTGAGGATCACTAAACTAGGACAAGAACTAGACCAGTGGTTCTTACATTAAATAAATAAATAGAGACTGGCACACCTGGTTCAGGTGTACTATCACCGGCCAGTAAGTCTTGGACTGGTTACAACATTGTTTGCGGTTAAGTTGTCCAACGGTTAGTGCCAAGTTATAGTAGATCGTAAAGTTGATACCACTCTTCAGCTTTAGGATTCAACACTTGGAAGGGGGGGGGGGGTATTGAAAACTCGGCAACTTGCCCTTTGGCGATATTTGTAATTCATATTTTTACTTTCGAAAGAACCCTAAACACTCTGTTGCACCATAACATAACATAGACTACGGGATATGTAATGTAATATAGACTATGGGATATGTAATGTAATATGGAATGTAATGTAGGTTGCGGGAAATGTAATGTAATATAGACTACGGGATATGTAATGTAATATGGACTATGGGATATGTAATGTAATATGGAATGTAATGTAGGTTGCGGGAAATGTAATGTAATATAGACTACGGGATATGTAATGTAATATAGACTATGGGATATGTAATGTAATATGGAATGTAATGTAGGCTGCGGGAAATGTAATGTAATATAGACTACGGGAAATGTAATGTAACATGCAATGTAATACAGACTACGGGATGTGTAATGTAATGTAGGTTGCGGGAAATATAATGAAATATGCAATGTAATATAGACTACAGGATATGTAATGTAATATACAATGTAGTATAGACAACGGGAAATGTAATGTTATATGCAATGTAATATAGACTACGGGATACCTATTGTAATATGAAATGTAATATAGACTACGGATATGTAATATAATATAGACTACGGGATATGTAATGTAATATAGACTACAGGATATGTAAGGTAATTAGCAGTGTAATATATACTGTGGGAAATGTAATGTAATATAGGCTGTTGGATATGTAATGTACCGCGTAATATAGGTTGTGTTAAATGTAATGGGATGAGCAATGAGATACACAAACTGACACATCTGAACTGACTAAAGGCGTGCCTCTTCATGTGTAGTTTACTCCAAACGTTCTCACTTGTTCACATGGAGGCAAACATAATCCGTGCAAGTTTGAAGAAATAGAAGTAGGCGGTTTTGGAAATTTCGTGACGGCACACAATGAAACAATTAAATCCTCGCTGTTTTGAGAACCCACGCACCATACCATGGTCCTATCAGCAATAATCATCTCAGCGTGTAAGTGTTTAATAATTGTCCACATTTCATGACCGTTGGTGTGTACATGAGACAGAGGAGTAACGGGAATGAGGTGCTCTCAAACGATCTGATGGTGGCGACTTTTCAAAACTGGCCCCTGACCCACAACTACAGAACCGTAATAAACAAACGTCAACTTGGATGCACCTGGCTAATAAACCTAAATCCTTGACTGTCATGATTTTAACTGGTCACGTGATTATAACGACTGCCATGATCATAATGACTGCTCTGATTATAACGACTGCCATGATCATAATGACTGCTCTGATTATAATGACTGACATGATCATAATGACTGCTCTGATTATAACGACTGCCATGATCATAAGGACTGCTCTGATTATAACGACTACCATGATCATAATGACTGCTCTGATTATAACGACTGCCATGATCATAATGACTGCTCTGATTAAAACGACTGACATGATCATAATGACTGCTCTAATTATAACGACTGCCATGATCATAATGACTGCTCTGATTATAACGACTGCCATGATCATAATGACTTCTCTGATTATAACGACTGACATGATCATAATGACTGCTCTAATTATAACGACTGCCATGATCATAATGACTGCTCTGATTATAACGACTGCCATGATCATAATGACTGCTCTGATTATAACGACTGCCATGATCATAATGACTGCTCTGATTAAAACGACTGCCATGATCATAATGACTGCTCTGATTATAACGACTGCCATGATCATAACGACTGCTCTAATTATAACGACTGCCATGATCATAATGACTGCTCTGATTATAACGACTACCATGATCATAATGAATGCTCTGATTATAACGACTGCCATGATCATAATGACTGGATTATAACGACTGCCATGATCATAATGACTGCTCTGATTATAACGACTGACATGATCATAATGACTGCTCTGATTATAACGACTGCCATGATTTTAATGACTCACGTGATTATAACGACTGCGATGATTATTTTAATGGATGACATGATAATCATGACTGACATGATTATTACGACTGACATGATTATAATGACTGCCTTGTAAGATGATCTTATTGGACTAAACCCCAGCTGGCTGACATAAGTTATATCATATTTGATGGATCTAGAAAAATCCGGATATGTGTTGATTTATTCGCCTGACGTTCTATCGGGACCAAACGTGTTGATCTGTCTGTATTGACTAGTAAATTGATACGTTGCCCGGTATATCCGGTGACGTCTTGACCTGTCCTGTCAATGGCACAATACCGCCGGGTAGCCGAGTGCTTCAAACGGCATTGTGATTTGTGCACCAACCTGTATTGTTCAGGGCCGGCCACCGAAGCATGTCTGTTCGTGCGAGGGGCGTGCCAAATACCGAATGGTTTGGAACTGCCCAGTAAAGCGCGCCTCTAACCATGAACGAAACCTACTGTCTTGTCGGTTGTCTGTGCTTAATTTTAAGATTGAGTTTTTTGTCTTTGTTTGGCCTAACTTTGACAGTAAGTGTAATCAACCGTCGGGCGACACCGGGAATTCCATGGCGCATCATTTTGTCCTCCCGAGTGTCCCACTTGAGCTTGCTCTATATTTCTAGTCGGTGTGCATGAAAGGCAAATTGTTTTAATCTGCCTCAAAGTAACCGCTGGTACCGCCCACATCTGAACGATGGCAGATCTTGAGAGAGTACACGTTGTTAGGTCAGGATCACTTTATCAAAAATAAATTAAAAAAAAAAAATATATAAAAATAAACAAAAACCACCTACCCCTAAGAACCTGTGTACACCATGACATCAATCAATAGTGTCATCTGGTGTACGCTTCTATAGGGTGTGTTTTCTGTGTACACCATGACATCAATAAATAGTGTCATCTGTTGTACGCTTCTATAGGGTGTGTTTTCTGTGTACACCATGACATCAATAAATAGTGTCATCTGTTCCTAAGAACCTGTGTACACCATGACATCAATAAATAGTGTCATCTGGTGTACGCTTCTATAGGGTGTGTTTTCTGTGTACACCATGACATCAATCAATAGTGTCATCTGTTCCTAAGAACCTGTGTACACCAAGACATCAATCAATAGTGTCATCTGTTCCTAAGAACCTGTGTACACCATGACATCAATCAATAGTGTCATCTGGTGTACGCTTCTATAGGGTGTGTTTTTGCTGCTTTTTTTCTCTCGAAGATTGGGGGAAAGGATGCGTCCTACCCCCACCCCACGCGAGAGGAGAAAAAAATGCCCCGTCAGTATGTCTGACAGCGTAGATAATTGCTGCACACGTAGAGATCCATTCAATATCTGGAGTCAATCACTGGACGTGGGGGGGAACACACCAGCCAGTCCCCCCCCCCCCGTCAGTATGTCTGATAGCGTAGATAATTGCTGCACACGTAGAGATCCATTCAATATCCGGAGTCAATCACTGGACTTGGGGGGAACCCCCCAGCCCCCCCCCCCCCCCCCCCCCGGGTTGCATCTGGACATACATTTAGGTCCGTGCGACACATCTGAAGAACCGTTTTGTTTGGTTTGTTTAAACAGTTATTATCAGAAGACATCTCTTGATCCAATCGGTAGATAGTTTCATATCTAGATAATCTAAGTGGACGGGACAACCTGTGCTTTGCTCCTAAGGGAGAAAAAAAAAAAAAAATTGACACATTATTAAAACAAGGAATGTAACTGAGAAAATAAAAACCTAAAACTAGTTTATAGACTAATGTTTTAATAGTTTGTCAAAAAAAGGGGGCGTTTTCTTTCCTCACAAGATGGCGTTTTATTTAGGTTCCGCGAAGCGAATTTTTTTTTTTTTTTTAATTTCTAAAATTAGACGTCTCGTGCCAGGAATATTTATTGCCACGACACAGACCGGGAAGAGCTTTGCGGCCGAAGTCAACCTGCTCATCCTGTGATGTGTGGGAGGCGGGGAGGGGGGAGGTGGAGGGGAGAGAGAGAAGGGGAAGTGATGTGTGTCAATCACCACTTTGTCGGCTACGGCTCCAGTCGTGAGTATCACTTTTTGTGAACATTGTCATTTGTGTGTGTGTGTGTGTAACGTAGCCAGGAATTTTCAAACAAATGCTCCGTTAATGGTTTCGATAATTGTGTTTGTAGAGCTGAGGGGGTGAGTAGATGAAGATCTGGTCTATTCACAGCTGTGCGCAGTATGTACCACAAAGTCATACTCATCAAACTAAAAGATGTGGCTTAAGGTAACTATGCGGTAAAGCTTTGTAATCATGGTGAATTCTTCTGTAAGCCGTTTCTATTGAATTTGAATGTCGCCGTTGGTATAATGGGTGTCCCGGTCGCTGCAGTTATCACCATGCGCGCATCATTTTGTCCCCCCCCCCCGAGTGTCCCACTTGAGCTTGCTCTATATATATTTATATCCATATCATGTCTCTGTATCTGATGTTGTGTTTAAAAATGCAGTATTTATAGACGGGTTCTGCTAGTTAGGAGCAAGACAACCTCTGATGGCCACAATGTGAACATAATAATACCGTAAATACTTTAGGCGTAGGTTTATGGATTAGGTTTAGGTTAAGGTTTAAGTTTAGGCTTAGGTGTAATGTTAGGTTTAGGTTTAGGTTTAATTTTAGGTTCAAGTTTATGTTTAGGTTTAATTTTAGGTTTAGGTTTAATTTTATGTTTAGGTTAAGGTTTAATTTTAGGTTTAATTTTAGGTTTAATTTTAGGTTTATGTTTAATTTAAGGTTTATTTTTAATTTTAGGTTTAGGTTTATGTTTAATTTTAGGTTTAAGTTTATGTTTAGGTTTAGGTTTAATTTTAGGTTTAGGGTTAAGGTTTAATTTTAGCTTTAATTTTAGGTTTATGTTTAATTTAAGGTTTAAGTTTAGGTTTAGGTTTAAGTTTAGGTTTAGGTTTCAGCAAGACATCGGCCGATTCTCCACAGTTTAAAAAAAAAATAAAATGTTTAATATACACATTTTTTATTTTTCTGATCACGTATAACTTTGGGTAGGAGGCATTCTGGATTGCTGAGCACAGTGGCGTTGTTAGGGTAAACGGCGCCCCGGGGGGCGTCCTGAGACTTTTGTCGTTACTATACATCGAGCTGCCGGATGGGTTAAAACACAACGCGTCGGTGGCAGCGGCGGAGCTAGGGTGGGAGACCAGGCGTGGGGGTGGAGGGGGTGGGAGGTAAGTTTGGCTGCTTATTTCCACGAAGGAAAAAAACAACAAAACAACTCACCTCTGCAGCTGGCCGAAAACGCCCCCCCCCCCACCCAACCTTTTCCTACACCTCTGGGTGGGTATGTTGAGTCTATTCCCACAAGAAATCTCCGTCACTATCCATCGTTCCAAGTAAGATTGAAAGCACCGAACGCAACGTTAACGTTAATGACACAATCATGGTTGTTGGCTTGTGAACGACACAATCATGGTGTTGGCTTGTGAACGACACAATCATGGTGTTGGCTTGTGAACGACACAATCATGGTGTTGGCTTGTGAACGACACAATCATGGTGTTGGCTTGTGAACGACACAATCATGGTGTTTGCTTGTGAACGACACAATCATGGTATTTGCTTGCTTGTGAATGACACAATCATGGTGATGGCTTATGAATGACACAATAATTGTGTTTGCTTGTGAATGACACAATCATGGTGTTTGCTTGTGAACGACACAATCATGGTTGTTGGCTTGTGAACGACACAATCATGGTGTTTGCTTGTGAACGACACAATCATGGTATTTGCTTGCTTGTGAATGACACAATCATGGTGATGGCTTATGAATGACACAATAATTGTGTTTGCTTGTGAATGACACAATCATGGTGATTGCTTGTGAATGACACAATCATGGTGTTTGCTTGTGAGTGACACAATCATGGTGAGTGCTCCATTCGTCACGCTACACACGTTCAGCATGCATGATTTAACCAGAGAATCCCCCGCCGAACAAAGGCGTCGGCGGCGAAGCCTTCTCCTTCCCGTCAGCTGAAGTCACTGGACAAAACTTGCCTTCAAGTGACGCGCTTCATAAGAATCCCCAATGCGTGCAAATTGTTTTGAAACGGACAGGAATTAACGTTGAGTGCAAGGGGTGAGTGAGGTGGCTTTTATCACAGCCGTGCACATCCGTTCATTCGTATACATTTGTTGTTTAGATTGACTTCAGGTCGGAATACTCGATGGCCTACAGTTGTGTGTTGTGACAAGGAAATATGTCAGCCCCGTTCATAGTGTGGGCAAACTTTGGTGGTTTTGTTTGATATGGGACGTTTCCTTCGAGGGGGTGTCTCCATAAAATTAACGACACCCTTTTGTGTTGTTGATGGAATGTAGAGGTGTTGCTATAATCTTTAAAGAACTGATGTAAAAGCTGCAACATTTCGGTGTTAATTTCTTCCATTCAGCGGCGTAGTAGGGTTGGTGGTGCCGTCCCCCCGGGGGGGGGGGGCAGACTCTTGTCGCCCCTTTCTACGAAAAAAACCCACCCCCCTCTGCAGTTGGGCGAAAATACCACCCTTTAATATAAAGAGGAAAAAAAAAAGGCCGCCCGGTTGGACCGCCCCTCCGTACACCCCATTTCCACGCCTCTGCGTTTCTTGTTACTCTCGTCTTATCAGATCAGTTTAAACGATTTGGGTGATCCGGTGATTGGGGGACTCAAGTTATGTAATACAGCGGTTCGTTTGAGAACCGCTGATTAGAAATATGTATATATATATAATTTAAAGCCCCGAACCTTCGGAGATCGTCAGGTGACATGAGTTACGCCAGTAGAATGTCATGTGACATGAACTACGCCAGTAGAATGACAATCTTGACTACTGTTGACCGAAGGCCGTCTACTGCTGCCTCTGCACACAACGCGCCGCGGGCGTAAGACTGGTGAAGCGCATTATTTTATCGTGGGTTGTCCACCCTGGCCCGTCCGTGAGGTGAGAATTAACGCGGTTGCAGCCCTTTGTTTAACTAACGGGCGGTGACGCAGCGGATCTCATCGCAGCTTCAAATCAATCTTGTAAGAAATCAGGCCTAGCCGTAAGCCAATGAATCAGGGGTTCTTAACCTTTTGTGCAGCGCCGCAAACATGGCTCGCACCCCCTTCTCGATTTCAAAACATTGGCAGCACCTTTCCACTATAAAAATGGTCCTCAAATGCCATGAACCTGTTTTTTTCTGGGTCACCCACACCCCCGCGACACCCCCAGGGTTGTGGGCACCCCTGGGTACGAAACCACTCCTAGAAACAGTAAATTCGGGCATCCATTGAGGGGAGGCGAGTTTTCATTAGCCGTAGAGCGTGATGTAACGTTTTACCATGCTCTCACCCTTACTCCTTCGCGGACCCCCCCCCCCCCCCCACCCCCCCCCCCGCCTCCGGCCCCCCCCCCAGCCCCCCCCCCCCCCCCCACCCATTTCAAAAACACGCCTTTAAAAAAAATGAGATTGCTATGTTAATCATGATCGTGGTATAATCACAGCGACATAAGCACAATGAATATCGTATGTTGGTGTGTGGACAGAAAATGTAGGCTATTTTATACCTTTTTTTGTGTGTTTTTAGTACGTTTTGAAAGGAAAAGTCACGCCCAAGTAAGTCAGAAATAATCCAAAGAATGATACTTGATTTAATTCTGTGGTAATACCCAGGGTTAATATCGTGAGAACCACTGAAAGTAAAAGAAAAATGATTTGGGGGAAAGAAAAAAAAAAAGCTGTTTTATTTAGTGACGCCGCTGGTGATGGAAATCCTGATTGTCGGAGTCCTGTTGATCCCAAGCGAGTATGATACATGAGTGCTGTGTCCCCCCATGAGCAGTGTGTACCCCACCAGTACTGACTGTGTCCCCCCACGAGTGTCGTGTCATGAGTGAGTGTGATTTGAACGGCACGAGTGCCGGGGAGACACCCCCCCCCCCTCTCTGTGATGCACTTACGTAACATCTCATCGATGGCATGTCAGTGACATACACGTCGGTGTGTATGTGTGTTGATGTGAACGTGTGCCGGTACGTGCCTTCGCACATGAAGTAACAGATGTGTGTGTGTGTGTTTGAGTAGTTTCGTGATTTTTTTTGTCTTGTTTCCGCGTACTCCTACTTTGACGATGGTCGTCGGATGTTCAACGATTCGGTGAAGCCTCCAGCGGAGTGGACGTGACACATTTGTGACACACACGCGTTATGGAACTGTATGTGTTCTGTTGTTAGGCGTGTGCCATATGTCGTATGTGCGCGCAGAAATGTTTTTAAAGTGTTTGAGCGTACGTGTTTGAGATCTGGTTTCCTCCCCACGACGATCCTGCTGTCGGTGATGTACGTGTCGATGGTTGAGCTAACTAAACATCTGGAGCGGGTGAGTAACAGCATGTGTCTTTAGTGATTGGGTCGTCTTCAAGTTTGACATACAGGCGCAACACAGTGGCGCATCACGGCATGGGTGGCCAAGTATAATTATGTATATTTGTTTGTGTCTGTCACACTTGGTTCTCGTGTTTTTATTTTCTGGGACCTCCTCATTACTCACACACCCAGGGCACCCTACCTTGAAAATGGGGGGGGGGGATTACGTATCTGCCCCTGTCAGTAAAATGTGTTCACTGTAAAGTGACATCTTACGGTCAGCGTATTCCTGTTATTGTGGAATCGGAAGACCAACGCTTGTGNAAAAAAAAAAAAAACACCCCCCCCCCCCCCCCCCCCAAAAAAAAAAAAAAAAAAAAACAACAACAAACAAACAAAAAAATGCACACAAAAAACAACAACAACAAACAAACAAAAAATGCACACAAAGAAACAACAACAAAGTGCTTCGTCTCAATCTTCGATAGCGTTCAAATAATAGCGTTCTTCTTCAAGGCGATGCCGTCACTGACCGCTGGACCGCCGGTGGGTTGGCTTTGGTTTTAAACTGTTTGTATTGGAGAAATCATGTCAAACATGTTAACAGGCCATTTGGAAACGGCTGGCATGGAATCAATCATAGTAAACATGTTAACATGCCATTTGGAAACGGCTGGCATGGAAGCAATCATAGCAAACATGTTAACATGCCATCTGGAAACGGCTGGCATGGAAGCAATCATAGCAAACATGTTAACATGCCATTTGGAAAAGGCTGGCATGGGAGCAATCATAGCAAACATGTTAACATGCCATTTGGAAACGGCTGGCATGGGAGCAATCATAGTAAACATGTTAACATGCCATTTGGAAACGGCTGGCATGGGAGCAATCATAGCAAACATGTTAACATGCCATTTGGAAACGGCTGGCATGGGAGCAATCATAGCAAACATGTTGACAGGCCATTTGGAAACGGCTGGCATGGGAGCAATCATAGCAAACATGTTAACAGGCCATTTGGAAACGGCTGGCATGGAAGCAATCATAGCAAACATGTTAACAGGCCATTTGGAAAAGGCTGGCATGGAAGCAATCATAGCAAACATGTTAACATGCCATTTGGAAAAGGCTGGCATGGGAGCAATCATAGCAAACATGTTAACATGCCATTTGGAAAAGGCTGGCATGGGAGCAATCATAGCAAACATGTTAACATGCCATTTGGAAAAGGCTGGCATGGGAGCAATCATAGCAAACATGTTAACAGGCCATTTGGAAACGGCTGGCATGGGAGCAATCATAGCAAACATGTTAACATGCCATTTGGAAAAGGCTGGCATGGGAGCAATCATAGCAAACATGTTAACATGCCATTTGGAAACGGCTGGCATGGAAGCAATCGTGACCAATTTTTGAAAGTTCCAATTGGAGCGTTTCACAAAATATGTATCAAGTCCAAATAATGTGTTTTGACTTTCTGACTACACAGACATGCGTCTAGTGTGTCCAAGTAATGTGTCTAGACTTTCTGACTACACAGACCTGCCTCTAGTGTGTCCAAGTAATGTGTCTAGACTTTCTGACTACACAGACCTGCCTCTAGTGTGTCCAAGTAATGTGTCTAGACTTTCTGACTACACTGACATGTGTCTAGTGTGTCCAAGTAATGTGTCTAGACTTTCTGACTACACAGACATGCCCCTAGTGTGTCCAAGTAATGTGTCTAGACTTTCTGACTACACAGACGTGCCTCTATCATGCTATTGAGATGTAACCTGATGCATGGGTTTCTTACTTTAACAAGATATCATGTTATTGAGATGTAACCTGATGCATGGGTTTCTTACTGTAACAAGATATCATGTTATTGAGATGTAATCTGATGCTTGGGTTGATTCCTGTAATAAGATATCATTTCCGAGATATGTAACCTTTCTCATGCTTGGGTTTCTTCATGTAACAAGATATCATGCGATTGACATGTAACATTTTGTCATGCTTGGGTTTCTTCCTGTAACAAGATATCATGTCCGAGAGATGTAACCTGATGTTTGGGTTGATTCCTGTAACAAGATATCATGTCCGAGATATGTAACCTGATGCTTGGGTTGATTCCTGTAACAAGATATCATGTCCGAGATATGTAACCTGATGCTTGGGTTGATTCCTGTAACAAGATATCATGTCCGAGAGATGTAACCTGATGCTTGGGTTGATTCCTGTAACAAGATATCATGTCCGAGAGATGTAACCTGATGCTTGGGTTGATTCCTGTAACAAGATATCATGTCCGAGAGATGTAACCTGATGCTTGGGTTGATTCCCGTAACAAGATATCATGTCCGAGAGATGTAACCTGATGCTTGGGTTGATTCCAGTAACAAGATATCATGTCCGAGAGATGCAACCTGATGCTTGGGTTGATTCCTGTAACAAGATATCATGTCCGAGAGATGTAACCTGATGCTTTGGTTGATTCCTGTAACAAGATATCATGTCCGAGAGATGTAACCTGATGCTTTGGTTAATTCCTGTAACAAGATATCATGTCCGAGAGATGTAACCTGATGCTTTGGTTGATTCCTGTAACAAGATATCATGTCCGAGAGATGTAACCTTTTCTGATGCTTGGGTTTTTTCCTATAACCGAGTTCTTGTGTGTGGTTACTAGCTGGGTCCTTTTCACGCCACCTAGCTCCCCAAAGTGTAACGAGTTCTTGTGTGTGGTTACTAGCTGGGTCCTATGCACGCCACCTAGCTCCCCAAAGTAACGAGTTCTTGTGTGTGGTTACTAGCTGGGTCCTATGCACGCCACCTAGCTCCCCAAAGTAACGAGTTCTTGTGTGTGGTTACTAGCTGGGTCCTTTGCACGCCACCTAGCTCCCCAAAGTGTAACGAGTTCTTGTGTGTGGTTACTAGCTGGGTCCTATGCACGCCACCTAGCTCCCCAAAGTAAGGAGTTCTTGTGTGTGGTTACTAGCTGGGTCCGCCTTTTCACGCCACCTAGCTCCCCAAAGTGTAACGAGTTCTTGTGTGTGGTTACTATCTGGGTCCGCCTTTACACGCGATCGAGCGCNCCCCAAAGTGTACCGAGTTCTTGAGTCCTACATCGCCTGACTGGACATGCAGCGTCGTCTTGTTGTCAACTGGTCGCTAGGTTACACAAGACCTATTCCAGTATGTTCTTGATCTCCAGTGCATTTGGGCGACTGCTAGAGGTGGGGTACTTGGTGCGTCTATGTTGTCTTAGGTGGACCTAGACTTCTATAGACAGAATACTTGGTGTGTCTGTTCTTTGTTACACTGGTGGATGTATACTCCCTTACCTCCCTCCACGCTCACCACTAAACAAACACAGATACACATACACTTGTGTTAGAGGGTATAAGCTACATGTGGGACATTTACTCATGTTATACAGATTCCAACGTAAGACTCCGATACCAGACTTCAGCTCCAACGTAAGAGTCCGATACTTGACTTCAGCTCCGACGTAAGTCTCCTATACTAGACTTCAGCTCCGACGCAACACTCCGATACCTGACTTCAGCTCCGACGCAAGACTCCGATACTTGACTTCAGTTCCAACGCAAGTTCCCGATACTTGACTTCAGCACGCACTCAAGACTCTGCCACACGACTTCCGGTACCACGTATGACGTATTTGTGTATTTTAAAAATTCCGGATCTACGTTCCGAGTATCGCCATGGCTTTTTATGTCCCTAGACAGTTTCACTCAAGTGTCGGCCGGGGCTACGAACTGAAACATGCCCTCGGCGTTGATTCAAAGGGTAGATAACTTACTATTTACATCTCATCACTTGTAACAACAAAAACTAAGTCAAGTGGGATATTCACCAAAAAAAAAAAAAAAAAAACAAAAAAAAAACCAAAAAAAAAAAAAAAAAAAAAAAAAAAAAACAAAAAAAAAAAAAAAAAAAAAAAAAAAAAACAAAAAAATTATGTGTATACAAAATTTTTTGAGAGGAGTATATCAATATATATTTTTTTAAAATATATATATATATATATATATATATATATATATATATATAAAATCAAGTTATTATATATAAATGTATATATATAAACTTTATTTATATTAAAGAGTGTCAAGTGACCGGGCAATGAGCTGTCTCCTAAGTAAAGTTGAAGCAACGAGAGTTCTTAAAAATTTAGCCTCAAAACCACCGTCGGCAAAGAGTTATTCTATGTTTAGCTTTGTGTTGAAGATATTTCAATAAATACATTAGCAATACATGGCCGTGGCTGGGCAATGCAAAAAACAAAAACAAAAAAACAACAAAAGAATACAAAAAACAACAACAGATCAACCCACTGTAGCAACAATAGATCAACACACTACCAACAATAGATCAACACACCGAATAATATTGAAAGTCTCAACACCAAAAAAAAAAAAAAAAAAAAAAAAAAAAAAAAAAAAAAAAAAAAAAAAAAAAAAAAAAAAAAAAAAAAAAAAAAAAAAAAAAAAAAAAAAAAAAAAAAAAAAAAAAAAAAAAAAAAAAAAAAAAAACCAACAAAAACACCAAATATATATATACATATTTGAAAATGTATTTCTAAAGCTGTACCGAGATGAGGAAGGAGAATGGAGTTTTGCCTAGTCAGCAGAAACGTGTGACAATCAATTGGGGATTTTACCAAAAAAAAATTCCTTCTATCTTCTGGGCGTCATGTTCTGCACATAGACGTATTGCTTTATTCGACGTCCTTTGTGGTCGGTGGGTCACGTGTCACATGACATCAGTGGAGAATTCAACAGTGGATACAGGATGCCAGGCAGCGGTGGGTCTGGAATTTAGAATGGGTACACGGGTGGGGCCACCAAGGCTGCCATTAGTGTGTAGTTTAGGGACAGAAATGATGATGGCACGGGTGGGGCCACCAAGGCTGCCATTAGTGTGTAGTTTAGGGACAGAAATGATGATGGCACGGGTGGGGCCACCAAGGCTGTCATTAGTGTGTAGTTTAGGGACAGAAATGATGATGGCACGGGTGGGGCCACCAAGGCTGCCATTAGTGTGTAGTTTAGGGACAGAAATGATGATGGCACGGGTGGGGCCCAGGGCTACCACACCTTGGGAAATTTCCCAAGGTCTTGGGAATTCACGACCCCCCTTGGGATCTGGGGAATAATTTTGAAAATCATGCAAAACCTTGGGAAATCTTAACTTGGGGGAAAATTTTGTTATATTTTTCGAAAAAAAAACGCAACAATATCTGATAAAAAATAAAGTAAAAATAAAGCAAAATAATTTTTAAAGTAACAAGGCAAAAAATTAATTGTTTTCATTTTCTTTTCTGGTTTTAATTTTTAAATCCACTCATAAAATAAATAAAAACTCTTCTGATTTTAAAGTTAATATTGTGAATTATTAAAAAGTTAATAATTTTTTTAAAAAATTCAATTTTCTCTTTAAAAAAAAAATTGAAGATTTACAAATTACATCCAGGTTTTGAATGTTTATTAAATGGGGGGGGGGGTAGGCTCGGAAACTTTATCATTATGCTCTTAGACATTAGCAACCATACGAAAAACAGTACAAGCCAAAGAGTGAACGATAGTGTTCAATCAAGAATCCATGCCATAGTAGAATTTTATTATTTCAATTACTTCTACAATGTGTTCAAAATATAATGC
>CAXITT010000253.1:434771-450062 GCA_964033795.1 Lymnaea stagnalis | reverse complement strand
AAAAATAAAAATATTATTTTTTTTGAACAAGAACAAAAGACTGGTGGAAAACGGTGAGGGAACTTAGGGGGTATTGAGGTAAGGGGGGGTGGGGGGGGGGGGGTTAGGTGATTGGGGGATAAGGGATTTTAGGATGGTCGACTTAAGAGATGGGGGCTCAGGGGATAGGAGATTGGGGGCTTTACGGAATAGACCTGAGTATTTGCAATAATTTGGGTGTTGAGTTAAGTTCATACATATACTATAGGTCCCACACACTAAACATACACTATAGGTCCCACACACTAAACGTACAGTATAGGTCCCACACACTAAACATACACTATAGGTCCCACACACTAAAAATACACTATAGGTCCCACACACTAAACATACACTATAGGTCCCACACACTAAACATACACTCTAGTTTCCACACACTAAACATACACTCTAGGTCCCACACACTAAACATACACTCTAGGTCCCACACACTAACATACACTCTAGGTCCCACACACTAAACATACACTCTAGGTCCCACACACTAAACATACACTCTAGGTCCCACACACTAAACATACACTCTAGGTCCCACACACTAAACGTACACTATAGGTCCCACACACTAAACGTACACTATAGGTCCCACACACTAAACATACACTATAGGTCCCACACACTAAAGATACACTATAGGTCACTCACACTAAAGTCCCCTATCATTTCGGCCACTGGGTAAAAGCAAAGCCGGGTGGCCTCCATTTTTCTCAGATTTACAGTAGGGAGCCTTGCATTGGTACTGTGGAGTTTTTCCTTCTCAGATTGATTCCTTATAATCGATGGCGGATCAGTTGAGTCGCTCCATTGGTTGTCACAGATCAAATATATGGTTAGGTTAATGTCCTGACCCGGATCAAATATATGGTTAGGTTAATGGCCTGACCCGGATCAAAGATATGGTTAGGTTAATGGCCTGACCCGGATCAAATATATGGTTAGGTTAATGGCCTGACCCGGATCAAAGATATGGTTAGGTTAATGTCCTGACCCGGATCAAAGATATGGTTTGGTTAATGGCCTGACCCGGATCAAATATATGGTTAGGTTAATGTCCTGACCCGGATCAAAGATATGGTTAGGTTAATGGCCTGACCCGGATCAAATATATGGTTAGGTTAATGGCCTGACCCGGATCAAAGATATGGTTAGGTTAATGGCCTGACCCGGGTCAAATATATGGTTAGGTTAATGG
Organism: Lymnaea stagnalis; assembly: GCA_964033795.1. NCBI lineage: Eukaryota > Metazoa > Mollusca > Gastropoda > Lymnaeidae > Lymnaea > Lymnaea stagnalis. Next base: position 448,828 of record CAXITT010000253.1, on the reverse strand, counting down.
CCTGACCCGGATCAAAGATATGGTTAGGTTAATGGCCTGACCCGGATCAAAGATATGGTTAGGTTAATGTCCTGACCCGGATCAAATATATGGTTAGGTTAATGTCCTGACCCGGATCAAGATATGGTTAGGTTAATGTCCTGACCCGGATCAAAGATATCCTATGCTCAAGACAATATTCGAAGATCGGACTAGGTATATACAGCTGACACAGATCATTGATTTGGCTACGTATATGATCTGACACAGATCAAGGATATGGCTAGGCATGTGATCTGATCCAGATCAAAGATATGGCCAGGTATATGCTCTGACCGAGATCAATGATATGGCTAGGTATGGGATCTGACCTAGATCAAAGATATGGCCAGGTATATGCTCTGACCGAGATCAATGATATGGCTAGGTATGGGATCTGACCTAGATCAAAGATATGGCCAGGTATATGCTCTGACCGAGATCAATGATATGGCTAGGTATGGGATCTGACCTAGATCAAAGATATGGCCAGGTTTCTGATCTGATCTAGATCAAAGATATAGCTAGGTATATGATCTGATGGAGATCAAAGATATGGCTAGTACGTGATCTGACACAGATATGGTTAGACCATATGTAATGACACACACAACGATACTGCTAGTTATATGCACTGACGCTCGTGTGGATGGGTCATATGCAACGACACACATGTCGAGACACACATATCGAGACACACATAAGGATACTTGCTAGTTCTGTGCACTGACGCAGATAAGGAGCATGTCTAAGTTTGTCCACGGGGCGACTCTCCAGACAATGTTGGTGCAAGTCCGTAGTGGCCTACGTTGGTCCTACTTTACTTGCTGCGACTCGCAGGGAAGTGCTGAGTCATGCTGCAGGTATGCACTCGGCGCCCTCTCTCTCTTGCACCGTTTCCATAACTTCTCTCTCACTTCTCCCTCACTTCTCTCTCACTTCTCCCCCGCTTTCTCTGTGCGTTTCCTTCTCTTACTTTTCTATTTTTCAACGTCTCTCTCACTCTCTCTTCTCCACCCCTCCTTCTCCCTTCACCACTCTCTACTCGTCTCTGTCTTTTGCTGGCAAGTTTGAGAAGCCCTGCAGGGAAAGACACCAGGTCCCCCATAGTGCACACTCCGCCGTCATGTCGTGACAGGTGAGGTGTTGAGTTGTTGACGTCATGTCGTGACAGGTGAGGTGTTGAGTTGTTGACGTCATGTCGTGACAGGTGAGGTGTTGAGTTGTTGACGTCATGTCGTGACAGGTGAAGTGTTGAGTTGTTGACGTCATGTCGTGACAGGTGAGGTGTTGAGTTGTTCACGTCATGTCGTGACAGGTGAGGTGTTGAGTTGTTGACGTCATGTCGTGACAGGTGAGGTGTTGAGTTTTTGACGTCATGTCGTGACAGGTGAAGTGTTGAGTTGTTGACGTCATGCCGTGACAGGTGAGGTGTTGAGTTGTTGACGACATGTCGTGACAGGTGAGGTGTTGAGTTGTTGACGTCATGTCGTGACAGGTGAAGTGTTGAGTTGTTGACGTCAAGTCGTGACAGGTGAGGTGTTGAGTTGTTGACGTCATGTCGTGACAGGTGAGGTGTTGAGTTGTTGACGTCATGTCGTGACAGGTGAGCACAACTCAACAACTGCAGTACAGCACTGTCCACTCCACATGAGTTGTTGACGTCATGTCGTGACAGGTGAGGTGTTGAGTTGTTGACGTCATGTCGTGACAGGTGAAGTGTTGAGTTGTTGACGTCATGTCGTGACAGGTGAGGTGTTGAGTTGTTGACGTCATGTCGTGACAGGTGAGGTGTTGAGTTGTTGACGTCATGTCGTGACAGGTGAAGTGTTGAGTTGTTGACGTCATTTCGTGACAGGTGAGGTGTTGAGTTGTTCACGTTATGTCGACACGTCGGACGGGTAAAGGCGACACTCTTCATACGAGCAGTGGCGGATCTAGTGGGGCTCACTACATCATCGTCATCATCAGTGCCGAGACGGCCCAGGGTAGGGTCCCGGTCCTGCGTAGAGGCGGGCCAGCGCTCCTGATCTGTGTAGACTCTGAACAATCCAGGTCGCCCCCTTTTCCAGGCGGAGGTCGAAATCAAAAATCAAAAATTTAAAAAATCAGTTCTACGTGATTGAGCTGTGGTAACATTGGATTGTTTTACTCGGCAGTGTCGTCAGCCCTGAGCACAGCCGTCAAACAGCTGATTTGGATATTTTTGACATTTTTGATTCGTCGGGGGAGGGGGGCTGGCTGGGGGAGGCCGAGTGGTATTACTCTATAATAAGAGATTTTATAAAAAAAATTAAATCTTGTTTGAATGTATGTCTGCAATCCCGTTAAAGAATAAATTGGTTTGAGATCCCCCGTTCTTAAAAAAAACTCCCATTAAGATATCTGAGCCGTTCTGAGCCGTGTGATATCCGCGGCAATGACGACGAATTTACAGGCGAGTTATTGACAACCGGAGCTGATCACACTTTGGAACATGTTCCCTCGCACCAGCTGTCAATAAACGTACACGGATTGTTTTTTTTGTTTTTTCCAGGAAAGCGCCGTGTCCCTTCCCCCCCCCCCCGCATCCCACTAATGGCGTGAGGCCCATTTGATAACATCTTGCCAGCTTAGCAAATCAAAGTTTGCATTTCAAAATTTCGGATTGTTTTTTTTTTTTTTTCCCGGAAAGCCCCGGGTCCCTTCCCCCCCCCCCCGCATCCCACTAATGGCGTGAGGCTCATTTGATAACATCTTGCCAGCTTAGCAAATCAAAGTTTGCATTTCAAAATTGTGTTGGCCTCTTCTATTTATTTATTTATTTGGACGGGCAGCGACATGTTTTGGCAAGGAGTTTGGAAAAAGGGGGCGGGGGGGAGGGGATTTTTTTTGGTTTAAACTTTTGCGTTGGAGTTATAGTTTCAATTTTTTTGCTCAGGGTTGTCATTTTTTGCTCAGGGTTGTCATTTTTTGCCCAGGGTTGTCATTGTTTGCTCAGGGTTGTCACTTTTTGCTCAGGGTTGTCATTTTTTGCTCAGGGTTGTCATTTTTTGCTCAGGGTTGTCATTTTTTGCTCAGGGTTGTCACTTTTTGCTCAGGGTTGTCATTTTTTTGCCCAGGGTTGTCATTGTTTGCTCAGGGTTGTCACTTTTTGCTCAGGGTTGTCATTTTTTGCTCAGGGTTGTCATTGTTTGCTCAGGGTTGTCATTGTTTGCCTAAGGCTGTCATTTTTTGCTCAGGGTCGTCATTGTTCTCTCAATTTTAATTTTTTTAAACCTTTTTTGGGGGGAAAAGCTGTAAATTTCGGACCTTATTGATCAGAATAGTACAATTTTTTAGGTCAGAGTTGTCAAACTTGGTCCATTTTTTTCGGCAGGGGGAATAAAACTGGCTTAAAACTAAGCTTTCTAAGGTTTACTTTTATTTCAAAAGGGTAACCGTTCTAGATGACGTCACGTGTATACCTGGATTCGGATGAGTACTCTATACCCATAGTCGAATGAGTACAATATACCACTAGTCGAATGAGTACAATATACCTGTTGTCGGATGAGTACAATATACCCATAGTCGAATGAACTCAGTAAATGCAGACTCTCCAGTCTTATCTCTAGAACTCTGTATTATAATACAGACTCACGCAGTCATTTTTCTAGAACTGTGTCTTATAATACAGACTCACGCGGTCATTTTTCTATAACTGTGTCTTACAATACAGACTCACGCGGTCATTTTGTTAGAACTGTGTGTTATCATGCACTTATCTGTTGGGAGCAAGGCTCTCAAAGTTCTCCTTCTGACAGCACAGATGACCAGTTTCTGGAACCAGGGGGTTCCCCTTGATCACCGACATGCAACAACACGCCCCTTGTCTCCCGCGAGTAGGATGTATTGGTGCTATTTAAAGAGTCTATGTATGGATAGAGCGGTTTCACCCTCCCCCTTCCACCATACATCATAAAGGCAACAGATTACAACCCAAACCTCATCGCTTTTTTTAAAATGCATCAAAAGTGCGTAGCCCTTATCGGGGACTCTTAAAACGAAAGTGAACCATCTGTTTATTTTTAAAAATGCGTTTTCGTTTGTTTCCGCTCTTAGCAGCTGGTTAGATCTTGCTTGTTTGGATTTTTTCTATGTAAGACATAGTTGCTTTAGAATTGGTTAGTGTGTGGAGGGGGGGGGGTTGCATAAGCCTCCCCCCTTCCCCTTTGAATTCCCTTAAAGCACATATTGCTCCACCTTATCTTGTTAAAGCATGTCTGTGCTAATATTGAGGTCTCATTTCAATGTGAAAGTATTATGGCTGTTATGATAATGTCTGGGAGTCATATGCGCAGCTGTCCAATTTGGGTGATAGGTAAGGGGTTGGGGGTCAAAGTTCAAAGACTGTTGGGGAAGTTGGACTTGGTGTCCGGGGTTGTACTTTGCCATAGTTTGGGAACCAGGTGTTAATCTCTCGGAAAATGAATACAGGGAGTGCGAGACACTGGGACAATCTGAGACACTCGAACAATGCCAGCCACACACACATAATCTGAGACATACACATACTCCGATACACTGGCACAATCTGAGACACAGGCACAATCTGAGACAAAGACACAATCTGAGACACAGGCACAATCTGAGACACAGGCACAATCTGAGACAAAGACACAATCTGAGACACAGGCACAATCTGAGACACAGGCACAATCTGAGACAAAGACACACTCTGAGACACAGACACAATGTGAGACTCAAATACTATCCGTGACACTGGGCACAATCTAAGACTCAAACATCCGAGACACTGGCACAATCTGAGACACTGGTACAATTCGAGGCACACACACTTAATCTGAGACATTAACATACTCAGATACACAGCCTCACTCTCTCGTCCTGGCCTATTTGATGCCATGGCAAGACTTATGCAAGACCACTGGAAATAGACCAGGATGCGGTAGATGTTATCTACAATTTAGACCAGCCTAAACCATAGACCAGTGTAGTCACCTAGATTATCTCTGGTATCTACAATTCTGACCGTTAGACCAGCCCAAACCATGGACCAGTGAAGTCACCTAGATTATCTCTGGTATCTACAATTCTGACCGTTAGACCAGCCCAAACCATGGACCAGTGAAGTCACCTAGATTATCTATGTTATCTACAATTCTGGCCGTTAGACCAACCCAAACCATGGACCAGTGTAGTCACCTAGATTATCTATGTTATCTACAATTCTGACCGTTAGACCAACCCAAACCATGGACCAGTGTAGTCACCTAGATTATCTATGTTATCTACAATTCTGACCGTTAGACCAACCCAAACCATGGACCAGTGTAGTCACTTAGATTATCTATGTTATCTACAATTCTGACCGTTAGACCAACCCAAACCATGGACCAGTGTAGTCACCTAGATTATCTATGTTATCTACAATTCTGGCCGTTAGACCAACCCAAACCATGGACCAGTGTAGTCACCTAGATTATCGATGTTATCTACAATTCTGACCGTTAGACCAACCCAAACCATGGACCAGTGTAGTCACCTAGATTATCTATGTTATCTACAATTCTGACCGTTAGACCAACCCAAACCATGGACCAGTGTAGTCACCTAGATTATCTCTGGTATCTACAATTCTGGCCGTTAGACCAACCCAAACCATGGACCAGTGTAGTCACCTAGATTATCTATGTTATCTACAATTCTGACCGTTAGACCAGCCCAAACCATAGAACAGTGTAGTCACCTAGATTATCTCTGGTATCTACAATTCTGGCCGTTAGACCAGCCCAAACCATAGACCAGTGTAGTCACCTAGATTATCTCTGGTATCTACAATTCTGACCGTTAGACCAGCCCAAACCATGGACCAGTGTAGTCACCTAGATTATCTATGTTATCTACAATTCTGACCGTTAGACCAGCCCAAACCATAGACCGGTGTAGTCACCTAGATTCTCTCTGGTATCTACAATTCTGGCCGTTAGACCAGCCCAAACCATAGACCAGTGAGGTCACCTAGATTATCTCTGGTATCTACAATTCTGACCGTTAGACCAACCCAAACCATGGACCACTGTAGTCACCTAGATTATCTCTGGTATCTACAATTCTGGCCGTTAGACCAACCAAGCATAGCTCTGTGTAATCACCTAGATTATCTCTGTTATCTACGGGCACTTACCTGTATAGTGCACTCATACCTGTGACGAGTAGCACACACACACACACACAGCCATAGTGTTATCCCGAGCGGTACAATCAACACCATCGGTCCCTTAATATGTCACAAGTCACCAATGGCGTCACCACTTTTTTTACTCCTCACCTTTTACGTAACTGTCAACTAATGACGTAATTTGCCACTAATTATGACGCAATCATTTTAAAAACAAAAAAAACTTTGACATAATTAACAATCAGTAAATGAATAAATAAACTCATTTTAATTGACAGCTAACAATGAATAAAGGACCAACTCCTTCTGACGTAAGTTACAACCAATGTTGCATGCGATAGACCACCATTGTGTTGGCGGTGGCATCTCACAACCACAAAATGTGGTTGCAAGTCTCGTGAAGGTGACACAGTTTGCCCAATAGTTCTAGGGTGGGAAAGTCAGACCAGACCAGAAGTGGGTCAAACAGGTTTTCCCCCAAGAGTTCCACTAGCACCCTACAACACTTATCAACGGTTGAATTCGACACGAGTGGTCGCCAAACGACTAAAGCCAACAGAAATAATCCCATTGAACCGTTTAGCTAGACTTTCGTTAGAGAATTTAACATAACAGCCTTTTTTTGGGGTGGTGGTGGGGGTGTGGTTTCAACACCCCATCAAATGAGGGCCTCAATTCTCCGCTTAAAAGACCCAGCCTGCGATTTGATGGCAACAGTTTGGGGACCCTTGCTTTTTTTTTTCCCCCGTGGTTCTTTTATGCACTGGAGACCAAACAGCAGAGAATGCGAGCATTACGTTTTGAGACTCCACCCATTATGACCAAAATATTTGGTCCTTTTTTTTTTACGCCCTTCAAATCCGTCCAGGCAAGTCGGGACAGTTTTTTTTAAGAAAATGAAAAATGGCAGAATCGTTCACGCCTGCTCAGCAGTCGGCATGACGAGGAGAGGGGAGGACGGTGTAGCGCGATCTAAAACGTTAAATATGAAAAAAAAGGGGGGGGGGAGGGGTGGCATTTGAAAATTGAATAGGCCTACCTGTAGAAATAATAGAATTCATATGTGTGTGCTGAAAAGATTTGAATGAAAAAGGTTTGAGCGTGGAACCCCCCCGGGTGTCATGGCATTGCCAGCCTGGCCTGGTATTGAAGGGCAGTGCAAGGTGGGCGCTGTAACGCGAGGGGGACATGTCGCCTGCACGCCTGTCCTTCCGCCGGCCCAGTCGCACGGGGGGTTTATTTATAATCCCGCACCGCCTAATGACAGCGGCACTAGGATCTGCGAGGCGATGGCCGAGCCGTAGGGGTGCACGGTATTTTGTGTGTGTGTGTGTGTTGGCCCGATGAGCAGAAGAGATGACGCCAGAGATATTACAGATAGGTTTGTGCTGAACGTCCAACAAAGTGTTTGCTGTGATAGCGCTGTGTGGACTTCAACGATCTTGACAGTGGAGGACACTCCAAATGAGCCGGGATGTCAGTGTGGAGTAGAGTCGAGTAGAGGCTCTACAGACGGCGTAAAACGGTTATTTAAAAAAAAAATAATCAAGTAATTTGTTCGTGTCGAGGACTCGGGCCCGTCAGGATAACGCTGTTGTTGTTCTTTCTCTTCTTCTCAACACGTGACTTCACATCGTCTGCTGACGGAAAGGACGGCCTGAGGAGCTCTTCAGAGTGGCAGAGTCATCGGTTTCTTGGTGCATCTTGACGGCTGGTCAGCGCAGGATGTGGATGCCCGAATCTGGACATTCTTGAAAATGGACAATTTGATTCTGCTTTTGTTGTTGTTTTTTTTTTTTGTTTCCACGTGATCACCTAAAATGTATTACTTGAGCCGTGTGTGTGTGTGTGTGTGCTTTCAGGTGGGGTGGTATTTTTCAATGAGTTGTGGGGATTGGGGGGGGGGGGGGGTTGGCTTCGCAGTTATTTTCAAAGGTGTTACAGATATGTGTATGGCTCGGTAATACGAGACTCGATTCTACTGAGTGCAGTTTTAGTTTGATCTATTTTGATGTGTCTCAATATTTCCTAGCGCCTTCACACGCCACACCGGTAAGTATGTTTGGGGGGTTTTCTAGAGTAAAAGTTGTGGGCGCAGTCCTGTGTCCTAGAAGTAGCTTGGTATTTGATGCCATATGGGGGGGGGGCATTTAGGAGACGGTACAGTTATCTTGATCAGTTTAGGAGCAGGGTCTGTTATGTGGCCAAGGTTGGGAGAAGGGTCTCTCATTGCCCAGGTTGGGAAAGGGGTCTATTATCTGGCCAAGGGTTTGGAGTAGGGTCTGTTATGTTATTATTATTATTTAGGCATTTTTTTAAAGCGCTTACCTTACAGCTCTAAGCGCTTTACAATTATGTTATCTGGCCAAGGTTGGGAGAAGTGCATGTTATCTGGCCAAGGTTGGGAGCATTTTTATTTAGCTGGCAAAGTTTTGATAAAAGATGTTAAATATCTGACCACCGAGTTTAGATTTACCGATAGTTCACTTTTCAATTTGCTTGCACTTCGTTCAGACTTTTGATCCCTTTGCTTTGATATTTGTTCTTCGATCCTTGTAATCGATTGTGCTTGGTTGCTTGATCATTTTTTACATTCTGGAATATCGATCCTTGTATTCGATCTAAGAATGTGCTAGGTTGCATGATCATATTTTATTCTGGATATCGATCCTTGTATTCGATCTAAGAATGTGCTAGGTTGCATGATGTTTTATTCTGGAGTATCGATCCGAGTAACAGTCCATTGTTTCACAGTGTTCAGCTCAATGCTATATTGATTTCTTTCTGCTTGGGCTTTACCAATCGATACCTATCGATATTTTATGGATTGGAGTGTTAGGTAGGGGGTGGGGGAGTCGAATTAAACTTTCCTCACTTGAGTGAATCTGGTGTGCACGCGTGGGCAAGTTGTAACTGGTTCTTGGGAGAGGGTCAGTGGCCAGATGATGTTTGAACAGTCAGGTTAAAACACGTTCTGGTTCTTGGGAGAGGGTCGGTGGCCAGATGATGTTTGAACAGTCAGGTTAAGACACGTTCTGGTTCTTGGGAGAGGGTCAGTGGCCAGAGGATGTTTGAACAGTCAGGTTAAGACACGTTCTGGTTCTTGGGAGAGGGTCAGTGGCCAGAGGATGTTTGAACAGTCAGGTTAAGACACGTTCTGGTTCTTGGGAGAGGGTCAGTGGCCAGAGGATGTTTGAACAGTCAGGTTAAGACACGTTCTGGTTCTTGGGAGAGGGTCAGTGGCCAGAGGATGTTTGAACAGTCAGGTTAAGACACGTTCTGGTTCTTGGGAGAGGGTCAGTGGCCAGAGGATGTTTGAACAGTCAGGTTAAGACACGTTCTGGTTCTTGGGAGAGAGTCAGTGGCCATAGGATGTTTGAACAGTCAGGTTAAGACACGTTCAGAGGGTGCAGCTGTTGGTAGCCGGCATGTGAGATATCCACTGTTTCCATATTTCTGTTACATTAGAGGGTTCTGGTCTGCTGTATACAGGCAATGCTTCCTATCTTATGGGGGGGGGGGCGTCAGTATGTTATATAGTGATGTAAAGACCCTAGGACATTATAGTGTGTGTGTGGGGCGGTTAGCTTGATGTATATTTCTTGTAGATGGCGCCCCCCCCCCTTTTTTAGGTGGTCACTGAACCACCGTTACTTCATGATTGTGTAAGGGGGAAAAAAAACAACTAAATATGACAAGACTTATAAGTGGTGCCCCCACTGGCCCTTTCAAAGCCTTTGAGAACCACTTAGTGCTTACATTTGACACTTAGTTGATTTAGAACCCTTGTTCAAAGCTTGACTGGGAGTTGGATTACTCGCTCTAACTTCCTGGTGGGTATTTATAGGGACCCCATTGATAGCGCCCCCCTCCCCCCCCCCCCAACCAATCCTTCCATCACATCTTGTGATTGCTTTAATGGAACATGCTGTCGTACAAATTTATTTCCAAATCTTGTCGCCCCCCCCCCCACCATAACCGCGACACTATTCGAGCACACCAATGTTCCTCTGTACCTATGACTTATTTCGATTGTGAAACCTCAGCCACGCAGTCCGTGAAATTTTCATTTGTAAGGAGAGGAATCAGTCTTGATATCAAATCAATTATTATTGATAGATCACGTGTCAAATGATCGATAAGGTGACCTCTAGTCCCCCAATGGTAGGAGTCAGGAGTCGCTAGCGGTGTTTGCGATGTCACGTGACTGTTAAAATACATAACCGGTAGGTCTGGCACATGGTGAAAGACGTTTTGTGCTCTACTCTCAAGTCCAATGTCCGTTTACAGTTCAGGAGTTAAGAGACGTTGGCTCTGTAACATCGGGGGGTTCTCATATTTTGCCGTCGTTGGTCCTTACCAAGGATGCGATTCAAAGAAATTTCATGAGATTACGGGCTTTTGATTAAATTATATTATTTCAATTGAAAAAAAATGGAACCTTTGGGGTTGAGCTGAATTGGGCGTGCGTGCCTCTAGGGTGCCTTATCCATTGGTTTGAGAACGCCGTTGTATGGACAGGGTGTTGTGGAGTCATTATAGTCTATTGGTTTGAGAACGCGGCCGTATGACAGAGTGTTGTGGAGGTCCGGAGATGGGTAGATAGTGCAGCTTTGTAATGTTACACTCGTGGTTGCGTAGCATCTCCCTGTCATCGGGGGGTCACGCCTGGTTGTACATGGACGATGAAACCCGTCAACAGTTATCTGGGGGGTACCCGGCATGCATTGCGACCCTTGATCCGTCTAGGGCTGCCATTATGAAAGATTCTACCCCGGGGGGGGGGGGTCATAGTGCAATGAGGTTTTCTTGCTCCCCTTCTCTCCCCGCCCCCCTGGGCTGCCATTATGAGTGATTCTACCCCGGGGGGGGGGGTCATAGTGCAATGAGACTTTCTTGCTCCCCTTCTCTCCCCGCCCCCCTCTCAATCTCTTCTCCATCTATCTACCTCCATCTCTTTCTCTGTCACTCTCATTCTCTCGCTTGCTCTTATTTGCTGAATTCATCCATTCTCTCTCAAACGCGCATTCTCTCTCTCGCACTCATCTCTCTCTCTCCCACTCACCTCTCTCTCTCATTCTCTCTCTCATCCTCACTCATTCTCTCTCTCGCTCTCATTCTCGCTAATTCCATCACTCGCTTTCATTCTCTCTCCCATTTCTCTTTCTCTCTCTCATTTCTCTATTTCTCTCTATCATTTCTTTCTCTCTCTCTCTCTCACTCTCTCTGTTTCTCCCCCCCCCTCCCCCTTCTCGTAGCTCTACACCCAATCTATTGCCTTTCACAGCATTACTCACTGCCTATATTCCTCGTGACGTCCATAAGTCACTGCCGAATGCTCGATCTGTCACAGCCAGTGTGTAAGGAAGGTGAAGCACTTCACACAGGTCTGGCCGCTACACACCAGATCGTACCCATCAATCCATGACGCAATCAAAATTGGTGCAGTAGTTTATCATTCAAGTGAAAGTCTCAAACTCAAACTGTGTTTTTGGTTGTTTTTTTTTTTTTGTTTTTTTTTATGGCCATCTTTTCTTAACCTCTACGCTTTATAGTTTTGCTTAACATTGTTGTCATTTAAAATTTTGCCCATTTGAAATTGAGAATTGAAAGCTAAAAAATTATTTGAAATTTACTGTGGGAAATATTTTAATTTTCTTATTATGGCTGTGGAGTCGGAGTCCTACAGACAAATGGAAGTGAAAGTTAAACTTTTTTTGGAACCTACTTGAAAGGAGTAGGGTACCCCTGACTTGAATTCTTTGAGAGGGCTTCGAACTAGACCGTGTCATGAAAAGGTGCGGCTAGAATGCTAGCCAACCAGCGTGGGACAGATCAGAATGAAAGAAAACAAAAAAGCCATGCCTGGGGGGGGGGGGGGGGGGGCATACCATGATGCTGGTGTAACTAGGGAGTAGTTGATCTCTCTCTCTCTCTCTCTCTCTCTCTCTCTCTCTCTCAATATATATATATATATATATATATATATATATATATATATATCACTTACCTATGTCTGTACTTTGTATTCTTGCGGCCTATATACTCGATGGTGGTAACACAGGCGATGGAAAGGACCATAAACATTTTGATAACGGCCCCACTACTTTATTCATAACGTCATTCATGATTGCTAGGGTTCTATTTGGCGAAAAAAAGGAGGTGGGGGGTATAGAGCAGAGTGACAGTCATGGTATATAGAAGGGTCACAGCCATATCATATAGTAGGGTCACAGCCATAATATATAGCAGGCTCACAGCCATAGTATATAGCAGAGTCACAGCCATAGTATATAGCAGGGTCACAGCCATGGTATATAGCAGGGTCACAGCCATGGTACATTGGATAAGCCTCAAAAGTTGCGTTTGCTTTATTTTTCCCTTATGAAATCTCTTCCTTGTCTAAATCACGTGACCATTTTTTTTTTTTTTGAGGGGGGGGGGGGGAGAGGGTTGTGCCACGTTCCTAAGTTCGCCAGTCTTGGTGTGACTAGACGACGTAAATAGGAATTCATGCACGTTGTTGGAACCAGTAGATTCTACCACAGCCAGTGAGATGCCGTATGTGTATGTAGTGAAGGATAAGACATGTTAGGAGACCATACAGTAATGGCACCCCCCCTCCCCGAGGGGCGTAAAGTGAAAGGCAGTGTCGTAGCTAGGGTTAGTGCCACTAAGTGCGGGCCGGGGATTTTTCCGCCCCCTTCCGCGAAAAAATAAAATATCTGGCGCCCCGCCTTATAAGGAAAAATGGGCCGCCCCCCTCCGCACCCCCTTTCTACACGCCGCTGGTGAAAGAGCCCTGTGAGCCAACTTGTGATCCGACGAGATGCCCACGTCCTGACGTGCCCACATCACGCCCACCACGCCCACCTGTGACATACCTTTCCGCTTGACTCCCCTGTGCTCCTTCACCGTGGCTCTGACTTGATCCTATCTGGGCCGTGTCTTATTTCCCAGCCACGAGTCAACAGGATGACCTGCGCTACGTTACCTCTCTGTTGGTTTAGTCAAGATGGACTGACGTTGTAGGTTGGAATTCTTTGGTTTGCCTTGTTGTTGAACAATGTGTCTTTACGCTTGAATTCAAATGGTCGTTGGTCGTCGTCGACTTCCTGCCGCAGGAACTGCACGTTTTTTTTTGCTTGTTAGATCAGTGGACTTAACATTCTTTTGTACAACATTCTGGATTTTTTTTTTCATTTGTGTGTGTGGTGTATTGACTGAAGCTGCTGGGCTGTTAAAATATGTCATGATTACAGATATGTGGCCCTCAAGTGAAAACCCATTGTGTTACGTCTCTGCTTCATGATCTCTCTCTCTCTCTCTTTCTCTCTCTCTCTCCCCATCTCTCCATCCCCCTCTCGCCCACCTCTCTCTCTCTCTATCTCTCTCTCTGTCTCTCTCTGTGTTTATCAAATAGAGAGTTTGTCAGACGTATAGATTCTGTCTTTTGTGTTTATTAATATATATCCGTTTATTTGTTTAGTTTTTTGTGGGGATCCTGCTTCTCACAGTGCACTTCCTTATATAGATATAGATATATTATATGTAGAGAGAGATATATTATATATAGAGAGAGATATATTATATATATAGAGAGATATATTATATATAGAGAGAGATATATTATATAGAGTATGGAACTATTTTTTTTATAGGTGTGGTGATCAGTATTGAATGAAAATAGTGTTTCGGTGGTTATAATTTCCACTTAATATGTATATATGTATGTATGTATGTATGTATGTATGTATATATGTATATAAATGGACGACTTTTACCAGATCCGGTTTATAATGATGTCGTGCCACTTATAACAGATACATTCTTGGGTGGATCTATGTGACGTAGGACAAGCCCCCCCCCCCCCCCC
>CAXITT010000253.1:367297-399484 GCA_964033795.1 Lymnaea stagnalis | reverse complement strand
AAAAAAATAAAATAAATAATGATACCGGTACAGATAGGTGAGAACAATATGAAGTAAGCCTCCAATCAGGAGCGACCAACTTTAGGAACAGTGCGATATTTTAAAATCAAATGGCGTAAGCTTCTAGCAAGATTAGCCATATAACGATACTGTAATGATATGATTAGGATCACATGATATTGTAATGTCATTATCTCATTATGAAACTGTACTACTAATAATAATAGGATCTGAAACTTTAAACTTTAGAGGTCGTCGAAGATGTCGGCCCTTCCATAACATTTTTCAAAGGTGTGCCTGGGGGGAGGGTTGGGGGGGGGGGGGCGCAGACCGCACCCCCCCCCCCCGGCCACTTTCCTACGTTACTGTCTTAAACCTGAAATTCAATTAAATATTTCTATTTTGATCAGTGATGCGTAGCTATGACCCACCACAACAAGCAGAGACATGTGACAATGTCTATAAATAAATATGATCATTTAGGGTAATTTTTGGTGCATTATTTCAGTCCGATCTATCAGTGTCCATGTCGTAGTATTACAATTAACGCCACTCACTTTCTTGCACTGATGAATTCCTATTCCTGAGTCATGGCGTCAAATAAAATAAATACTTGTATATTTTTTTTTTTTTAAATTTAAAAAAAATATTCACTGTTTACAAGGCGGTTTTCACCACTTAAAGTTTGACCTCGCGAACATTTAGGTTGCATTTAATTTATTAATTAGGTAGCCATTTTAGTTTATCATTTTTCAAGCTGTCACGTATTGAACCGTTACAACAACCTAATCCCATAAATATGTCCGTTTTGGAATGGCTTCATAGTTATTATCGTCCATTTACCCAACATCGGTTAAAACTCCAATCACAGTTTTTAAGTTAATGACGTCACCATGACTCCGCCCCACCCATTTGTGCAAGGCAATCTCCCTCGCCCTTTTATAGTTCAATATCTACATAAATTCTTTACATAATTTTTAATTTTTAAATAATGGTCTATCTTGAGTAATACATAATGGACTATTCGAGCTGCCTCATGCCTGCTGGAGAGATATTACAATTTACAATCAGGTAGCTAATCAAATTACCATGAAATACATCTTCTATTCACTTTTTTTTTTTTAGGTGGGGGGGGGGGGGGGGGAGAAGAACATAACAGCTGTTCATCAATTCATCCACAAATTTTAAAGCCATTTGACACGCACTATTGGAACGTGACGTAATAGTGTAAGAGTGGAATATTAAGAAAGCTCCAATCATAGCAAGAACGCAGTAGTTGACACGAGTCACGTGTCAGTGGCTGACATGGTGGACGCGGTTCCGGCTGATACAATCTGACGTCAGCCGATAACATTTTAAAAATAGTCCTTAAGTAAAATTGATTAGGTAGTCTCTTTTTATAAAAAACGCGGGCTCTAAAGGAACACGACACTCAGTATGGAAACAAGGCTGCTACAGTGTCAGAAATATTTGGGTCTGCTGGTTGATTTTCCTGGCAAGTCATCACTAATATATATTCTTATGTGAATCGGATGCCAACATGCAGGTTAAATTCAGGGGATAATAGAAAATAATTCTGTATTGTTCATCGTTGGACAAGTGTTAAAGGCTCAGAAGCGATCCAGTCCCTGATTTTTTGGCAGTGTGATTAGCTGGTTGTATCGCATATAACAACCACTCTCCACATTACCGCCAAATCAGCCGACTCATTTCAACAGATATAAACTTTTAGATAAGGAATGCATGTGCCAGCCAGGATACTGGAAATATATTCCTGGCAAATTCTGCATATTTTTGCACCGGAAGTTGCCAATAAAAAAACAACAACCGAACGTTAAATGACAAAATAAATAGATGAACACATGTTAAGGCTGGAAAAGAAAAGACATGACAGTTAAACTGACTTTTCGGCTTGAACTTCAAGTTGAAGCCTTCTTCTGCAGACAATATACAACAACAAAAGTGACATAGTTTAAATTAAAAATAGAAATAAAACCTTTTTATTTCTTCTAAAAAAATCTCCATTATGTCATAGTCATTGTCAAGTCAATGTGGCATATCTAGCTCAATGGATGTCAATGTTGGAAACGAAGTTACGCTATTACTATTAAAACCCAAAATGTGCGTCCCACATTATTCTGTGGTGCGCACTTCCACGGTAAAAGAATTTAAGTATTTTTAAAGGAACATTTTTAACGAAAATAATCGACTATAGAAATAGAGGGAAATTAAGAGTCACTACTAAAAAATTATTTGATCCAGAAAATATGTATTAAATTCTCTTCATACTCCACCCTCGCTTTTGTATTAATAAATAGCATTATTAATATTACCTTAGCCTTAGGATCACACAATGATAATGTAACTGTAATGATAGTGATAGGATCCCATGATACCGTAAATATAGAACCCAATGATACTATAATAATTTAGGATTGATAATGAAACAACCATACTTATACTATTACTATTAATGCATTCTAAAAAAAAAAAAAAAAATAACTCTATAAATTATAAATAAATATATTTTAGAATGAGCTTAAGTAAGAATAGGAGTNGTATTAAAAAGCTGAAAAAAATAAAAAACAAAAAAAAAAACTTAAAATAAAAAAAATTTAAAAAAAAAAAAAAAAAAGATTATAATAAATGTACTTTTTGTCAGGAAATTATTCATGGTCACAAAAAACTCTTCTATCATACATAGTACTGAAATAAATTGTTTCCATGCTATTAATTGTTCTAAATTACTTTTTAATTTTTTTTCCCAACAGCTTGGAACATTTAATTTAATCTAAATGATAAAATCAGATTATTTATTTTCAAGAGCTAAATAAAATATTTTAGCACTTTGGACTCCTAACACATTACAATTACATCAAATCACAAGTAGCTTAAAGTATGCACATAATGGGGGTTTGCAACAATCATAACTAAAAAAACGAAAACATAACAAATCAAAACACCCTTTTATAGATAATTTGTAATTTTGAGATAAATATGAATACTATTAAATATTGTTATATACACAATTTTAATTATTTATTAGTAATTAGTCACCTCCAAGATGGTTGCATCCATTTTGTATTGCTTTAAAAGCACAACTCATAATCAAGTTTTCTGTTTAAGAAATCATTTATTATTGATAACAAGTGTTCATGCAGTGACCCATTCGTTAGCCTTGCATTCATGCATTATTTTTATTCAGATATTTGAGATGATAGTCAAAGCACAATTCCTTCACCCTTAATTACAACAAATGAACTTGAGAATTTTTTCCTCATATCTAATGTGTTCTTCACCTAATGCAGTTACCAAATCTAAATTATCACTAATTTAGTCAACATTTTCACTAAAGGCGATCATTGATGGCTCATTTCTATGCTAGAGAGATACTTTTGATGTCTTGTGTTTAATCGGTTAATGAAAAATGTTGTCTTGGTTTAAATACATATTTATTTATGTGCTGAACATGAACACTACTATGTAGTAAAAAAACATTTCCATTTATTTGGATCAATAAAAGAATCTTTATCTTATTGTGTGCTGTATAAATTAGTGGTGCTTTACAAAACTGGGACACTGGAAATTTGTGACACTATTTGATAAAAACCTAACTCTGGATTTAATTAAGTTACACAGTTCATAATTTACAGCAATTTTTTATTTAATTTTTACCAAATATTTTCATGAATTGTTTTGTTTACACCTCATCCATGTTTCTAAATAATTAACTTTATGTTACATTTACAAACATTAATTTTATAGATAAATAGTATAACAAATATACTGATAACTAATTTTCACTTGTATGTATGCATGTACTCACACACATGGTGTTGCTCAATTATCAGATATTCCTTCAACCAAATTCAATTTGATATCCTATGATTTCTTTGTTCATCATGTAACATAATTCTTAAATAAACTTTTTATAGTCATACACTGGTCACTGTCAAATGTTTGAAATAATTGAAAGAAAACACCAACAATTAATTCATTACTTTATTTATAAAACCAAGAATGCTTAGATGTAGGACAACCAGTGGACAATGCCCTCAGTACAAATATCACAAAACGATTAACCCCATAAAAGATAAATTAACAACATTAGAAATGATAAAGTCATATTAAACAATGGTTCTCAACCTGGGGTCTGAGCAGCATCTTCTAAGATTGAGTCACTTTGAATATCAAATATATGAATTGCTGTACAGTTAAATAATTTTACATAAGTATAATTTACATATTAATCTTTGTGAGGAGCCGGAAGATATAAAAGAATCTCTGCACCAAGCAATCAGCCAGAATTTTTTTTATATTCTTTGGTGGTCCTGAGGGGGTCCTACTTATCCAAGTAAGTAAGTTCATTGGATGAATAACTCTAGGCCTAGAGCTTGCTCAGTGGGAACAAACACACCAAGTATTCTTCAATGTCCTTTCGGCTCAGAGTTGAATAAGTTTGTGTCTCCTCAGTGCTTCTCAAGATTTTCAGAGTGACTTACCAGAAGGTCTGCAAAAGGGATCATCATGATTTGTGCATAAAGCTGCGGCCAGCAGGCCATCACTCTGAGAGCAATGCTGGAGATTACTAATATAAACAAACGGCATGGCACAGTAAAAATGTACATGATATGAAATAATCAACATTCTCATTTGGTCCACACTGACATTAATACTTGGAAAATATTAGGGGGCAGCAGGCAACAGGTCCAAATCTATGCCGGGATCTGACTCTTCCAAGGTCATGTTGTCGAGATTGTCAAGGTCAATGCCTTGGGTGTCCCAGCCACCTTGTTCAGGAGCAGAAGTTGGAAAATCTACCTGTTCAGCCACAGCAAAAGGTGACTGCAGTGGTTCAGATATCGGCTCAGCTATAGTGCTGGAAGATATTGGTTCTGGTACAGGGTTGGTAGAGTTTGGTTGTATATCGTTGGCTTGTATAACTGCTATGGGTGTTTGTGTTGCCTCAGGTATTAAGTTGAATGGAACAGGTAAGGTAGCTTCAGGATCAACTTCATCTGAAGCGAATGGAGGAAGCAGAGATGGATCCGGCACGGTTGGCAAGCTGTCAACCTGATGATTAGTTAGAGCGGCTTCATTAAGATCAATCAAGTCCAACGGAGGTAATGTGTCCGAATTTTGATGAGAATTGAGATCTGAGGATAACAAACTTTGATCTGTGACGGGTTCGGTACGTGGACTCACATCTTGAGTCTCTTCAGCGTCGGCACCCAATGTGAAGGTCACGTGACTGCTGGTCTGAGCAGGGGGCTCAGCCACAGGTTGGGGCGGAGCCGCTGGCATCAGGTGGCTCACTTTGGACAAGATGGCGGTGAGATCCAATACACCCACATTTCCCTGGAGTGAAAGAAATTAATATAGTTACATATATTTGTATCATGTTCATAAAATTAAAGTAATTTAGTCATTTCAAAATCTTCGTGTTAATTTAAAAATGTACTAATTAGATCTAGTCTTGACAATATCACTGGAGACATTTTACAAAGATGAAATAATGGAGTCACTCGGTCTCCCCCGAAAGTTCATTTTAACAACCCCTGGAAATCTGATAACTATAAATTCAAAAGATTGACCACCTGGTGGACAGTGCCTCATGCCCCCGTCTGTGCATAGGCAAAAAGACATAAGCACTATAAAATCTTTTGAACCAGTCCACCAGGGATGGATATATTTAATTTCAAATAAAAAAAAAAAAAACACCTTTTTATTCATTTCTGTGACTGTTATTCCCAGTGCTGTCGCCAGCTGGGTGGGTGGGAAGAGAGCCTGTAAACACTTGTTTAGATAGGGCAGCAGGTCAGTGGCATAGGTGGCGGAGAACTGTTCAAACTGGTCCCTCTCCTTGGGGTTAAAGGTCGTCTCCTCTGCTCTGTGAGGATCAATTTAATTAAATTAAGTGACATTAGGATATTTTGCAAGTGAAATTTTTTTTAAGAATTACAAATTTTTTTGCCTTCCTTTAATTTAAAAGCAAAGTTTTTAAAAACCTGTCCTAAAAGCAGAAAGACAATTTTCAAGCATTTTATAAAACAAGTAAAGACCCACAAAATAATATATGGAAGTAAAGATGCTATGTGAATAGATACCTAGCTAGTAAAACATACAAAAGAAATTAGACTGGAGTTCAGTTTCAACATTCGTGAATTACAAAATTATTTTTTGCAAATGAATTGACCACAAACTTTTAAGAAATCTAGCTCCACTTTATTATATTTCAAAATAAATAAAACATGGTAAATGACAAAAATGACCCGAGTATACCTATGAAATGATAAAATGACTCGATTAACTTCCATCAGAGACTTGTTCAACTCCTCTGCTATCTTGCAGGCCAGATTGAGGGGAGCACACAGGCGTAGGTCATTGAAGGCGCTCAGAACATGATTACAGAATGCCGCCAGAGGATAGAAGTCTAGCAGTGTTGTCGGTGGGAACAACTGACCACTCTGGAGATAACAAGTCAGGTGTGAAACAATCAATGTTGGCCACTCTGAAGATGAACAATTCAGGTATAACACAGTCAAAACTGGTTATATATTAGAAGTAAGTTAAAAAAAAAGCGACTGATGCTAGCTAGCACAGATTTCTACACCACTTATGTATCACAAAGCAGTATCAGAATAAAGATCCTTTATAATCTAATTCCTGATTAAGTAAAGCCTATATTGAAAGTAAAAAATAATCTCCTCAATAGTTAAATTAAATATTATCATCTGTAGAATGCACCAGTTCTCAAACGTGTGTCCCCAACGCTACTTTTAGGGAAACATACCAACAATTTGATGTCATTGAAATCTGTCTTTGTATACATTGATCTGAATGAATTTTGATGTGACCTTAATAGTAATATGCACCATCAGTAAAGTTGTCAGAAACTTGTCTAGCATATGACAGGCTCTGGACAACATTGTTTCTTTCACTAGTTTTACCTGGGAAGATCCCATTCCATAGGGGAGACCACCAGTTGACGTCAGCCCAAGGAGGTTGTACGATTGCATGTTTTCTTCAAACCTAGATTAAAAAAATGGATTCAATTTTAGATTTTGTAAACATGCTGAAGCAACACCACACCCCCCCCCTTCCCCACCTCTCCCATAGAAAAACTGCCCCCCTAAAACACCCCCCCCCCCCCCCCCCACCTAAAAAAACATTCAAAACACACACACACAATTCAGGATTCTCCAGCTGTTCTTAACATTAAAAAGGTCTGATTATAACAACTTAAAATGGTGAGTTAGCAAAAGGCCCGGTATGTTGGCCAAAGGATTGGGATGTTTGCTTCAGTGGGAATAGATAAAGAAATATAATTTATGTTCAAATGAAGTCTAACTTACTTTTTGTTGGCCTCTTTTAAAGCAGCACTAAAATATTTCAGAGCCGCCCTTTCAAAGATTGGTGCCAGGAGTCCTCTGAAATCTGCCCCCACTCGGCTGAAGGACAGGCCAAAGTACATGCACTGACCTAAGATGGAGTCAAGACGACCACCTATTCCCTCTTCCAGGTCATTTTCCAAAGTTACCAGAAACTGAGATATCTATGAAATTTGGACACATTAAACGTGCAACTAAGTACCAGACATTAGGGGATGAAACATTCAGATGATGACAGAGTTGTGTATCAAATCATGACAGAGTTGTGTATCAGACCATGACAGAGGTGTGTATCAGACCATGACAGAATTGTGAATCAAAGTTTATTTTATTCTTTGTGTCTTTTGGAAATTCAAATGTGTAAAACAATTGCATTATGGTCATTTTCCTTTTTTTTTGTTTTCAAGTCTGGTCAAGCTACTGGCCATTGATGCCCATTTGTGCAAATCTTTCTTTGTGGAAAGTGCTGCTTGTTTTGTTTTGTAAGAATGCTTTGATCAACTACTTATTTAAGTAAGCATTTTCAGTAACAAAAATCTCAAAGATTTAAAAACAGGGAATCAAAACGAGCACATACTTTCTGCAGCACCCAGCTGTGAAACAACAAAGCTTCATGGACGGTGTCTTCCTTCCCCGTGCTGACCAGCGGATCTTCATCCGAGAAGATGGCTCTGAACTGGGTCATGATGTCAAACAGGTGCACGCGGCTTGCCTCGATAGTTTTGTTGATGTGAGTGTAGGCTGCAACAATGGCATCATTAATGTTAACAAACACATCAGGACAAACGCTATGAATGTAATCACATTAAAACTTCATTGTTATCATCACAAAATAAACAACTTGGGTTTAGAGATGCAAATGTATCATTATGTTAGTAATGCATGGTCATTTTATACTTGGTTATTTCTTACTTATTTTATTTTTAACACAATGTACATCACAGCACTATTTTATTGCTCAGTCAAGCAGCATTTCTCTGAGTGAAAAATGTATTGTGATGAAGGTTGTAAGGTCTTTTAGTGAAATAAGTAGCATGATCACCATGCTGCATGAACAGTACGTATTGATAAATCAGAAAAAAAAATGTCTTTAAAGGTAGGTTCAATAAATGATGTACATGGCTGGGTAAGAATGGGTAAATAGTGCACGCAACAAACGACTCACGATCTCCTTTGGGTATTGTGTCCAAGATACTCTGGAACCATGAGTCCCTCGCCTGGCGAAAAGTCAAGGTCAGAAGTTAGGATAAGCGCTAAATGTACCGGCCCAAACCACCCGCCAACAAAAACAACTTCATTTTTTTACCGCAGTACAATACACAAAGGTACGACTTCCAAACATTTAAATATGTAATGAAATACGGCGTTGCTCACCTGGAGGAATTTAATTCTTAACTCCGCCTCTGTGAATACATCCATGCGTCGCAAGAAGCCAATGGTTCTCAGGCAGGCGGGAAGTTGAAGGTTGGCCCTCAGCTGTTGTATCAGCTGGTTTAGCATTAGTTGGGATGAAGCTTTAACTTCCTTTACAATGCTCTATAGGAATAGATAACATTCTGAATATATAACATTTTGGATATATAAAATTCTGAATATATATAACATAACGAATATATAACATTTTGGTTATTAAAATTCTGAAGACATAAATGGGAGTATATAACATTGTAAAGGTCATCATTATTTTTTCTTTGGACAAGATGGCCATAAGTCTGACATAGTTTCCATATCACCCAGGTAAAAAATTTTTCAGAGTATGGTGACACCATGTGATGGCTTTTGTAATAAGAAATCAGAGGAGCAATCTAACAAAATCTCAAACTTTCATGTTTTAAACATTTTAGAGCTGATCAAGGGAGGTACACACATTCACAACAACAATAAAGACAAAAAATGCCCAACAGCCATTCTCAAATTAAAAATTGAAAACTATTTGGGATCCAACAAGTACGGGAATGAGAAAAATTCAGGGAACTCACCGTAATGACTGGAATGTTTGGATGTTTTTTCTCCAATCGCTTCACATGTGCGGCCAGCTCTAGGGCCTCCTCATAGTAGCCATTTCTTACACAGGTGTCCATCAGCTGGGGCATTTCCAAGACTTCCAGCAGTTGGGTGTGACGTTGAAGGGTCAGTGTATTCATGCGCCGGCTGGCAGGCAAAACAAATTGAAAGAATCAGTTTCTCTACAGAATGTGACTTAGATTTGTATGATATCTTAAATTACAAGACTGTCTAATCCTAATGAACTCTGTAATGGCCAAATCAGGCCTGGTACTGACTCAAACCCATAAAGGACTCATCCCGCCACTCAAAACACGTTGCTATAAAGAAAGCAGAAATTTTGCCATGTCAGTGAAAATCTGACGATAAAACAAGATCAAGGGAGATTTTATTGATTGGGTGAGGAGTAGTGATTATTTTAAAAAGCAGATTTTTTATTTTATCGTTATAATCATCGGTAGACAAATACTTCGACGTCAATTGAGTTTTAAGAATTTACACAACAAAAACATTGGGAAATGATGTCTATCAATCAAGGTTTTTGTGACTTAATGATGATAAGGACTTGAAGATGACATCAATTGTTTTAACATTAAAACTATTTGGAATAAAATTGCCACTATTATGCAACAGATACAAAAACATTACAAATTTTCCAGCTATTCATTATTAATATTTTAAGGCTAAATACCTGGAACTAATTTCTTGAGCTTTCTTGATAACCTTGCTGCATTCATCAGAGAATCTTGGCAGTTTCTGGAGGAGATCTTCCAGGTGCTGCTCAATGATTTGAAACTACAAAATGTAAAATAATAAAAACATTATCAAAATAAAGTAGAGAATATAAAATCCTAAAGTTGAAGTAATGGGGGGTATGGTAATAAACATTCCATGAAACTATTTTTAAAGATTTTACAATCTATGACAACTGCATTGGCATACTATAAATCTCAGTGACAAATAGACTAAAATATTTCTAGTTTTTTGGGCCAAAAAAGACCTCAGCCAAAGTTGGGTACTGGGTAATATTTTATATAAATTAATGAGGCCCAAACAATTTGTATAAATAAACAACTCATATAAGTATAAATTAAATGTAAATAATGTATAAATATATATATAAATAAAACATGCATACATATATCCTACAAAATCATGTTGAAAGGACAAAATGTTCCTTAATAGTTACACTATAATTTCCCCAAGAAGGCTGGCTAAAGCAAAAACTAAAACTAAAATATTACGTCTTGAAATATTTCTTTTGAACAATCTGCCGTCTGAATGAATGTGGTGTAGTTGTGAAAAGCAAGGTCTTGAGTCTCAGCCAGAATCTGGGCCTTTTCCTCACCAAGGCGGTCAGGTTCTCTCGCTGAAACAAATATTGGGGAAAAGTTAAGATAAAATAATAGGTGTGAACTATATTTTGTTTTTGAATTAACAATTGTTTTTTTTAAACCCAAAGTCTTGAGTTGAATACAACAATAACTTACACAGTCTGTCTGCTCCATAGGAACTAAGTTCAACAAGGTACTGCACAAAGTCAGGATTTTCCTGCCAACTCTCTAATGAAAAAAAAAAAAATTATCTTCGAAATTATTATTTGAGAAATAAAAATATTTACAAAAAATTTTACAAAATAAAAGACAAAAAAATTCATACTTATGTTTCTTTATTTCATTACTTTTCATGAAATAATAAAAGCTGAAATTTTTTTCAATTGCTATTAACAGGTCTTTAGAGCCACAGCTTGTATCATTTTTGATGACGAGAAGACAGAAGTGGAAGCAATTAAATGTTTTTGCTTAGAAAAGCCCATAATATAATTAAATATTTAATAACATTTTTAAAAGTACAAGAGGCCAACATGAGCTAAGGGGAATGGTGATATAGGGTCGAGTGAAGCCTTTTAATTATTTTTATTCGGCGTAGCAGCTGTTAGGAGTACTTGGCTAAATAAAATCATATGGAGCAAGAGCAAATTAGGCCTTTTATTTATAAGTTAGGCTATTTATTAGCTACTTGGATATTAGTTCCTGTACCGATATGCACAGGTCAAAAAATGATGCAATAACTTTTCCAAGATATCGGGTACAGTTATGTATAGTTTTCGTAAAATTGTATAGCATACTATGTCACATTTGTCCATTCATTAAAAATTTCTTTCCTCATCAGTGACATATCAGGTTTGTGATCCACTGAGTCCTTGCAATTTATGCTATGCTATGACTATGAGGTTTAGAAAATGTCCCCAAATTAAAATTTTACGACTATAATTGTCAGTCATGAAAAGTTTTGAGTAGGGTCAGTAGTAGTAGTAGTAGGGACTAATGGTTGCATTTTTTGCAGTTTCATTTTTGTTAAAAACTTTTGTGTAACCATTTTAACTGTTCTTCATTATTTAATCAATAATTAAAAGTTTAATAATAGTAATACTATTACTAATAGTATAGAAATAATATTCATTTTCATTCTCTCATCAATGACTAGTACTTAATAATAAGGCAAAAGAAACTAAAAAGTTGAAAGTAGCAAATTAAAAGTTAATTCTTGAAATTCTTCTTATGAAAGTAAGAAGATTGATTGTTGAAGATGAAACTGAAAGTACAGTCAGTATAAAACTTAGTGCTAACTAATAACTAAGTTTAGGCCTGTAAACTTAGTAATGAAATTGGAACATACTTTTTTTCAAAAGTAAGTTTAAGTAGACAGCAATGCTGAGTACAGTACTTAGTAACTTAGCAAAATAAAAACAACAGTGAGTTGACAACATTGCATTAACATTCTCATTATGCATTCAATTTCAATTGTCAATATTAAACGATTCATTCATACTTCTCGAAACTGGCTAATTATAATTAGTAATTAAGAGGGCGACACGTAAGGATAAAACATCGATAAGCAGCTTTGTTTAGGTTTTTTTTTGTTGAAATATTGCCCTTAAATCTTTGTTTAGAATAAAATTATTACATAATTCTTACCAGGAAAAGAATCCTTAAATATTGCTGTTAAAATATTTTCGTCTTCCACGTCTATATCCGCCATTTTCTTTGGGGTCAGAGAGAGATGTAAACACTTCCAGTTCGTGGAAATATAGAGGGAGATAACTACGTTATTTGCTTCTTACGAACGTCTGCTCAGCCCCTGTCAGTGCGACGACGACAGTAGTGCCTCTCACGTTCATATTGCAGCAGAGATTCAATAATAACTGCTTTCAAAATAAAATCTTCTTATATTAAATGCATATATTTGGGGATACAGTGACGTACAGCTCTTATACCGATGGACGTAGGACTGCTGTACTTAAAGGCTTCTCAACTTGTGATGATGTTCGTACAAAGATGGTCAGTCAGTGGCGCAGGAAAGGGAGTGTGGAGGAGGCGGTCTGCTCCAGGTGGCACTTTTTTAAAAAAGAAATATGGTAGGGTGTCATTTTTGTCCAATTGCAAAGTTATTTTCTTGGAAAGGGGGGCGGCAA
This sequence comes from Lymnaea stagnalis, assembly GCA_964033795.1. Taxonomy (NCBI): domain Eukaryota; kingdom Metazoa; phylum Mollusca; class Gastropoda; family Lymnaeidae; genus Lymnaea; species Lymnaea stagnalis. The sequence continues at coordinate 386,614 of CAXITT010000253.1, read as the reverse complement.
AAATATTGACCCCTCCCAGGGGGATCTAACCCTTGCTAAGCCACTTGTGAGTGTGTGTGTGTGTGTGGTTNGGGGGGGGGGGGGGGGGGGGGTGGGGGGGGTTCCAATGCACTGACTTGTTTGTTGTACGTCGTGCAGTACGAGCCTGATAATTTATGATAAAATGATTAACATATTAAAAATGTTGGATTAGGTAATTTTGAGGGAGTCATTGTGGGAAATGATATTGTTACATACCCTTACAAGGTTTAACAAATTTAATATTATGTTTTAAGTTTTCGTTCGTTAAATGAATGATGCAATACAAAGGACTGAAAACCAGTATACAAAGAAAAACGATAACAAAGCTAGTGATATTAACAATAATCAATTTATTTATAGTAACAATTATGAAATAAAGTACAAAATCAAATATATATTAAAAAAAATTGTGTTTAAAATTGTCATTGTTGATATTTTCTTTCTTTTTTGCCCAATGTTCAAAGAGTCTCTGGCCCAAACGATGAAGCCAAAGATTGTTGACTATTTGTACTTTAAAAATTCATAATTGAATGGGAATAGCCAGAATATCTCCCAACCTCTCATCAACCCTACTATTATTTCTCGGATCCTTGTGTCTGTGGCTTCGCGTAAGAGGAGCTTTTCAAAAATTAAATTAACAAAGAGCTTTTTGTGAACAGTACATTCTTTCTGGTCTTGGGAATTTTTTTTTTTCATTTGAAAATGATAAGGTTAAGAATGCTAACTTTGATCCAGTGATTGACAGGTTTGCATGTTTGACGAAAAAGAAAGTATTTTTTTTTTTTTTTTACGGTAAAGATGAATCTTTCAAAATAGAGTAATTTCACTTTGATACATATTTGGAGCACTGTAANCGGTGGTGGGGGGGGTGGCGTGGGGGGCTGGTGTTTCCGGAAAAAAAGAGGGGTGGTGGGGGGCTGACACCATGAGTTAACCGCACCCGGTGACGTCTCCCTTGGCGACCGCTCTGTCTTTTAAAACATCCTCACTTTGATGAATACCGCCCTAGGGGAAAATATAAATAATTAAGTCTTGGGCTATTTCCCTTACCTTTAATCGTCTCCCCTTAATACCATAAAGCGTTGTACATTACGTCATTACAAGGACGTTCTATTTCAAACGAAGTCACCAATCAACAACCTCCAACCCCCCAACCCCACAAAAAAATTATTTAAAAATAATAATTTGTTCCCTTATTGCGCGGACCCCTAAAAATGGCAGCCGTGTTCCCCCCTCCCCCTTCCCCTCCCCCCCCCCCTCCCCCGGGGGGATGTGCATAATTTGATTTTAGGTTAATCCGCGACCGGATGGAATTCTACATACTTTTTAATAATATTTTTATTATTTAAGTGGTCTTATATAGCGCGGTGCCAAGTCCAGGGCTAGGCTCTCCGCGCGTCACATAAAAAAGGTAGCCAAAAAGAAAGATGACATTAAAAAAAAAACAGTTATTAATAAGGAAGGAACTAAAACAAAACCAAATGTGGGGTGGGGTGGGGGGCAAGCGGAAGATGGGGAATTGGTTTAGGGGAAGTGAATAAAATAGAAAGTTGGTGTGGGTGAGAGGGGTGGGGTGGGGTGGGGGTGCGAAATAACGGGTATACTCGGTATAAACTTGGCTGCTTGTCCGAGTAACATGACAATGATAAAGTAAATAAAGCAATGTAACAATTAAACACATAAAAATTAAACACATAAAAAATAAACACATACAAATTAAACGCAAACAATTAAAAAGTATCAAGAGGAACACATTGAAATGAGCACATAAAAATAGGATAAGATGCACATCGAAGCCATTGAATTGGTAAACAATTGAGCAGGACATGCAATAGTGTAAAACTATATCACTTTTTATTGATGAAGATTGTAGTTCTGGACTCATGCGTGGACAGTTCCCTTCATGAACAGACGCGCGTAACATTATAATGACGTAAGCCCATCAAAATAACCCCACAAAAATGCCGAGTTGTTGACAATAGAGAAACGTCTAATCTCGCTCGAGCCTACCCAGACCACATTCAGCCAATATTAATTTAGGTGCCTTTTCAGATGGTACGGTTTCTCTTCTTCTCTTGTCTTACTCAAATCGATGGCTTGACATTGTTTCAATATCGCCATTTTGGGATATTTCCAGGAGTAGACCATTATATTTCTTTCGGAAAGAAATGAACCGATCACGTATATAAATTTTCTTTCTTTGTTGTAGAGGGAGACGACTACCGAATCCACAGGAAAGTAAAAATTGAAATTATTCACTCCCCTTGATGTCGTGTTCCGCTTCTGTCCGGATGGGGGACTTCAAGTCTGTTGTTCGTATAGCAATCCTCAGTGAGTCTCACTCCTTTACATTGGACACTGATATGTTAAAGAATGCATAGGCCACAGCGCCAGTAATTCTTCCCAAAAGCAATGATTTCTGTTAAAAATGTCTTGACCTAACCATTGAATCCCATAGGTCAAGTTTTTATTAAGCCCTTATTGATCAATGCCATCTTGACAATGTTAACAATTGTTAATTCGTCCCATTTTGTCTATAACATTGTTTCTATTTAGGTTTGTCTTTGATGGAATTGTAAACAAAGATGACATTAAATTGGCCCCACCCCCCTTTTCCCCACACACTTTTTTTTTTTAAGGCCGTGGGGGGTTGGGGTGCTCAGGGTTCCTGGAGGGATCACGCCAGGCATCGTTGGACACGGCCTTGGAAAATATTGGGTGGGCGTGGCGATGACGAGAGTCTGTGTCCGATGGGGCGGGCTGCTGTTGCCTGTAACCATTCGGGTCAAGCTGGTGCACGCCCCTGAATGTCAACCTGTCGAAATACAGGAGGATTGTGATAACATTGCAAACCTGAATAGAAAACAACACAAAAAACATCAACCCGGAGAAGCAAGGGCAAAAACCGACCGGAAAGCAGCAAGGAAATCCCCATTAGGCAACTACAGGAAACAACAATGAACACTCGATGGAAGATTACCATTGGTCCTCAGCAGAGGATAATCAATTTGGCATCGTCCGATTGGCTAAATCAATTGATTAAAGTTATTCAAATATACCAGAGATACAGGTCCATTAAAACACATACCCATAAATGGTTAACACGTCACATAAGCCCGGGCCATTTCCATCCCTCGATCCGCCAATTGATCATAAGGGTATACTAATTTTTGTGTCACTCAGCTTTAACTTTAAATTTAAACATTAACCAGCTGGCTTTACAGTTGCAGAGTTAGAACAAAGATACCAGGAAGCACGAGAAATTGCTTGTCCCCATACCTCAGGTTTCTAAAATATGATAATTAATATCTATCAACCTTTTGTTGTGTGATCACTGCCCCATGTCAACCTACCTCCAGTTCCTCAGCTCAGGTTTGACCAGTCGGACCGTTGACCCATCAAAGTGGAGATGGGCATGAGACATTTCGTCAATCGCCCTCCACAGCGGGTGCTTGGATGTTTCAACGGGCTTTCCCCTTTCCAGGTAGCGTGACCAGTATGATGCACCTTTCTGAGAAAAACATTATAGGGTAAACTCTTGCCATCGGAAAATCCTGAAAATCAAACCGGATGCGGGGTAAAAAAAAAAAGGAATCGGGAACAACAAATAATCAGGCGGCACTAAGCCAATTGAAATATTTGTTTAAATTTGACACAGGACACAATGATTTGTCAGCAATCGATGGCAGCTAGATGCATCTGGGGGGACAGCAATGATTTATCAGTAGATGTCATGTAAAGGCATTTGGTATCTAATGGAAGCAATGATTTTTATGAGGATGTCAAGTCAAGGCATCTAGTGGAAGCAATGATTTGTCAGCGGATGCCAAGTCAAGGCATCTAGTGGAAGCAATGATTTTTCAGTCCGATGACTATACTGACGTGGTAAACACACAGCTCACCAAGTCACCAACTGTCTCACCTGAACGTCTGCAGCTGTGTAGTACATCCGGTTGAGCTCCCGGCCCGTTTCGGTGATGTTCAGACAGTGGAACTTAAATGGCGGGGCCCTCAGCCCGTTCATTTCCGCCTCTGCGAAGTCACGGGGTGTGCAGCAGGAGGTGGTCTGACAATGCTCGTCACATAGCTTACACATGACCTGGAACAGAGAGTGAGTGAGAGAGATACACAGATAGATAGAGATAGAGAGAAAGATATATATATATACATATATATTATGTATATATATATACATATATATTATGTATATATATATATATATATATATATATATATATATATATATATATATATATATATATAGAGAGAGAGAGAGAGAGAGAGAGAGAGTATATATATATATATATATATATTATATATATATATATATATATATATTATATATATATATATATATATATATATATATATATATATATATATATATATATATATATATATATAGAGAGAGAGAGAGAGAGAGAGAGAGAGTATTTTCTAAGATTAGAGTTAGAGTGGGAGAGAGAATGGTTAAAAGAGAAGAAAACAAATTATGTCAAGGGAGTTGTCTGCTCAGTATTGCAGAGTTATATCCCATAGCCATTTAGTACCGGGATAACTCCCCTTGTCTTCGGATAATAAATGTTATTAAATTATTATCTCTCCTACTAAACTACAGATTATTCACCCTCTTCTCCGCCCGTTATCCCCTTTACTAATCCATGGATGACTCCCAGTGGCTCTGCTATCTCCCCCTACTAATCCACGGTTACTCACGGTGTCCCGGTCCATGTGTCTGAATGTCGGAAGGTCAGGGTTGAAGATGACCTCCTTCACGGCCGCCAGCCGGACCCTCTTGAAGGTGGGGTAATGGTGGAGGTAGTCGGGCTCGACCAGCCGGACAGTCTTGTTGTCCTGGTTGGTGCACAGCGCCATGTTTGCTAAAGGCTTCGAGAAACTGAAATCGGACGGAAACGGAACAGAAGGAAAGGTATACACCAAGGTACGGGAAACCTGAAAGAAAGTCGTATGCAACAGAGCAACAACGATAGTGTCGGCAAGAAGCCTTCTTCAGTGAACGGTACAAATAAAGTAAGAAAAATAAAATAAGAATGAAACATCTATTCAAAAGGACAGCAAGGGGAATATATATATACATATATATATATATATATATCTATATATTTATATATATCTATATATATCTATATCTATCTATCTATATATATATATATATATATATATATATGAATATATGTATATGTGCGTCTGTGTGTGTATATATATATATATATATATATATGTGAATATATGTGCGTGTGTGTGTGTTAAAACAGAGTTTTGATGGAAAAGATATCATTTTTTGAATGTGCTGTGGTATTGTTCAAAAAGCTGCTGTGATTGCAAATTAAGCTGGTGTGTTGTTCAAATAAATACCAATGCCACAATGTAATGACTTACATTAAGAAAAGATGTTGTGCTGTCTCCCAAGTTTATAATGATGTTCAGTAAACTATGCGTCTAATCAAGGTGCATCAAGGTGCGGTTCAGTGCTCGATTAAATATCGAATAATATCTCTCCCCCCCCCCCCATACACACTTTTTTTTGCGTCGGCCAAAAAAATTAGGATCCCGTTTTGTCCCAGGGATTGGGGGCTGGGGGGGGGGGTGGGGGTTCAGTGACCCGAAATAGAAAACCCACCCCTTATCATATAAGGATCCATTAATAGAAGCTGGCCCTTAGGCGTTGCTGGGGTAGTCAGATGGTTGGCCATGAGGGAGAAACCTCTCGGAGGGGGGTGGGGGGCTGGGGGGGTGGAGGTTTCAGTAATAAAGATGCCCGGTTCTTGCCGGTTAGACCTCTGTTAATAACTAATCGAACCCATATTTTATATTCTTCTCTGTATATACACACATCAGTTATAACATCTTCATTAGGGGTGACTTAACAGCATTGGGGGCCCTGGGAAAAGTATTGCACTTAGGGCAAAGTATTGCACTGAGGGCGCCCCCCCTCCCCTATTCCCCTCTAACCTATTCAAGTAATATTCGGAAAAAGGATTTCTGTCCCCAGGTTTTGCCCATGCGATATCTGTTTAGGTCCGCCTATGACCTGTGATGCACCCTCCTTGCCCTGCCTCATTTTCTGTTTCGGGTTGATCCTGTAATATAGGCCAAAACGTGGCAAAGTGTCCCCGTTTTATAGCCATTTTCCTTGTTTCTATAGTATAGTAGTTACTATCCTAGTGTCTCATTTTTATTTTACTTAGTTTACATGTGTTTAATAATTGTAAAGCGCTTAGAGCTTTAAGGAAAGCGCTATATAAAAATGCCTAAATAAATAAATAACCAGTTTTCTTTCAGACAATTTCATCGGGGGTGGGGGGCTTTCTCGAGGGCGTCATCTGTCTTAGGCACACTGGCACAATGTGAACGCCCAACCCCCCCTTCCCACACACAAATAAATAAATAAATAATCTAAAAACTTGTTCCCAAAACCTTGAGCAACATCTTTCTCACAGCACCTTAAAAAAAAATGTAAGTATCAAAAATCAATATTTATTAAAATTATGTGCAGGATGATGCCTTTACAAGCGTGAGATCCCCCATAGAACAGTGGTTCTCAACCTTCCTAATGCCGCGACCGTTTGATACAGTTCCTCATATTGTAGTGACCCCCCCCCCCCAACCATACAATTATGTTCGTTGCTACTTCCTAATTATGTGTTTTCCCGATGGTCGTAGGTGCCCCCCCCCCCTAAGGGGTTGCGATCCACAGGTTGAGAAACGCTGCCCTAGAAGCATGAGGGCACCTTCAAGTGCGAGATTGCCTAGAAGCGTGACCCCCTGGGCAACTGCCCAGTGTGCCCATGCCTTATGAGGGCCCCGATCATAAGGACCGTTCCATGTTACACGAACTCTCTGTTCCCAACTACTCGTCCCCAGGGGCGTAGGAAAGGGGGTGCGGAGGGCGATACATTTTTCGTTATATGGAAAGGCGATCGTTATACGGTAAACGATCTTTTTCTTTCCGGGCCCTCAAACAATGGAATTCTCTCCCATTACACATCCACAATATTCCGACCATCCAAGCCTTCAAAACTGTCCCCCTAGACACATCTCCTCATGTTTTTATGTCAAACGCGATGAGTCTGATCTTAGGCTGGGGTACCGCATTATATGAGACCTATTTCATCATAATAGTATTAATAATAATGATAATAACAATAATAACACGGTTTAGTAATATAGGTCGGCGAACAAGGCTAAATTACCCAAAATTTGGAAACAAATGGGCGCTCAATAGACATAAATAAAATAGTGGTTAACAAAGTGGGATTAAACTCCTTGATTTATTTATTGATTGACCAATCAAGGCTACGAGTTCACTGCTGCCAATGCCACTGGATGATCTTAGATCCCACTGCCAGGCAGTTACAGTAAATTACATGTATCCATTATTCAATTAACCAGAACTCGCAAACAACTTGAGTCGTCCACAAGGCGTCGGCGCTGAAACGATGGGTGGTTCCCTGGCCACAGGCTAACACCTCGATGAAAACCGTCTTGTCTCAGTCCATTCGAGTTGTCCGAAATTCCACTCTGGGGCGTGAGCTCTAAGATCCGAAGTGTCTGAATAGGTAGGGTCTGTCATTTAATGGCGGAAATCTATTCATAGAACATCCGGAAATGCAGTCTGACCAATCTCATGAAGGTATTAATAAAAACATCCTGGTATTCCCTTTGGCCAATCTCTCAGCAGCCGTTGTGTGCTTCTACGTCAATGTGAGCCAGCATAGTGGGTCTTAACCTAGTCGGAAACATGTTTACAAGGTTATTTTACTAAAGATTTTACAAACAAATTGTTACTGCTATAAGCATGCGGAAATATATTGGTAGAAGCCATGTTTTACGAAAACCTTGTCTATAATTAGTAACATTACGCAGTGGCGTAGCGAGGGTGCTTGGCGCCAGGGGACAAGATTCGCGCCCGGGGACAAGATCCATTTTTAGCGCCCCTTTTTCTTTTTTTCAACTCTCAAACCCATTATTTTCATCAATAAAATATTACAAAGCACATTTTGGCGCCCCTAACCAGCTGGCGCCCGGGGACATCTGTCCCCCCCTTCCCCCACCACGCTACGCCTCTGACATTACATAAAGTGATGTTACGTTTTCCAGCGGTTAGAAATGACAAAGCCTCTAAGCCCAGAGAAATATCCGATAGTTGCTTGGCCTTTGGGCTAAGATCAAAGTGTAGTCTCTTTTCCCGGTCAGGTTATCAAACCTTTCTGGGTGGCTCGTGGTGTCTCGCTTTGTGTCCGACCATGGCCGGGAATACCGGTGTAACAGTTAGAGAGCGGCAAGGCCAAGAGATTCGCTAGGGCTGATTTTGAAGGGACTACACCAGTACCGGTATTGCATTATTCCGGTGGGAACCCTTAGGAAAAAAAAAATCTAAATTCTAAACCGAGGCTCGTTTCAACCAAATCGTTACAGATTTTCTCGTGCTGTCATACTCGCCCGGAGTCTTTCATCGTAATAAATACTTCGTGTTGCCGTGTGCGTTAAAACCTAACGTGTCTGTTGCAGTGGCGAATCTAGGGTTAGTGCCACCGAGCTTGGGGCAAGAGTTTGGACGCCCCACCCCACAAAAACAACTCTGCAGTTAGCCGAAAATGGCGCCCTTCCCCATAAAGAAGAAATTGTTTTTTTTCCCCAGGGGCCGACCGCCCCCTCCACCCCACCCTTGCTGCGTCACTGGTTCTGGTTGGTTGCTACATGCAAACATCAAGAGTAACATAAGACTAAATGGACGTTCCGTTTTAAGTAAAAGAAAGCAAAGTTTGAACTAAAGCTTGTGTTTGGTTTGGGAAGAAGGCCTCAAAAAAAAATGGGGCGGTGGTACTGTGATAATATCCGAACAGACAGACGCATGTTGCAGGTTGGCTTATTTGAACAAAAAGTTCAGATATCTTGAGGCGGTGACTCAATGTCTTGCGGGTTTGGCTATGCATGAATGGGCGCCATTCGAAGATTCTCAATGTTTGTAATAAACTTTTGAACACCCGGTATGATGTCAAGTGTGGATCAAATTATGAATCAGTTGAACCGAAAGAATCCTTGATCTATTTTTGATGTTGATTTAAAGAAAATGGTTCACGTTTCTTGATGTACGAGTTGCGGACATTGAAGCTGAGGGGCATGGGTAGCAAATGTTTGAGAAACCCTGGGTGACACACACACACACACCGCGAGTTACGTGAATTGCGTACACATGTGCTCTGTGTACATGAGAGAGGATTTGTATGTTCTCGTCGCGTCATAGGTGGATTCGGTGATTTCACGTCATAGGTGGATTCAGTAGGCAGAAGGGGTGAGATTTAAGTGGTGTGTGTGGGGGATATGTGGGGTGTGTGTGTGGGCGCGGACTGATTGGTACACCCTTTGGTCACATATTCACGTATTTGTTGGTTTTTTTTTTTTGGTTGTTAACTTCCAGTTCTGCTTGTAATGACTTGTCTTCTAATTCCATAAAAGCTTTTGATATGTCTTGACTACTTTTCCCTAACAGTGCTATGTCATCAGGATAGGCAAGACACTGAAGTGGTTGGTTGTAGAGAGGGCCTACTTGTTTTGGGTCTTGGGTCTCCCTCAGAAAGCATCCTGCTACTGTTCCTCTGTGTTCCTGGTCACGGTCCTGTGTTCCAGGTCACGATCCATGTGTTCCTGACCACGGTCCTGTGTTCATGGCCTCGGTTTTGTGTTCATGGCCACGAGTCTGTGTTCTTGACCCACGGTCATGTGTTCCAGGTTACGCTCCTATATTCTTGTCCATGCTTCTGCGTTCCTGACCACGGTCCTGTATTTTCTTGCAACGGTCTTGTGTTCCTGGGCACTGTCCTGTGTTTCTGGGCACTGTCCTGTGTTTCTGGGCACTGTCCTGTGTTTCTGGGCACTGTCCTGAGTTCCAGGTCACGGCCCGGTGCTCTTGGTCACGATACCGTGTTCCTAGCCACGGTTTGTGTTCCTGGCCACGGTTTATGTTCCTGGCCACGGTTTGTGTTCATGGCCACGGTTAGTGTTCCTGGCCACGGTTAGTGTTCCTGGCCACGGTTTGTGTTCCTGTCCACGGTTTGTGTTCCTGGCCACGGTTAGTGTTCCTGGCCACAGTTAGTGTTCCTGGCCACAGTTTGTGTTCCTGGCCACGGTTTGTGTTCCTGGCCACGGTTTGTGTTCATGGCCATGGTTTGTGTTCATGGCCACGGTTTGTGTTCCTGGCCACGGTTTGTGTTCATGGCCACGGTTTGTGTTCATGGCTAGGGTTTATGTTCCTGGCCACGGTTTGTGTTCCTGGACACGGTTTGTGTTCCTGGCCACGGTTTGTGTTCATGGCCACGGTTTGTGTTCATGGCCACGCCACGTTTTTGTGTTCCTTGCCACGGTCCTGCGTTGCTGGCCACCGTCCTGTTTTCCTGGCCAAGGTGCTGTTTTCCTGGCCAAGGTCCTGTGTTCCTGGCCAAGGTCCTGTGTTCCTGGCCACGGCTATGTGTTCCCGTACAGTTCCACAACTGCGGTACAAGCACAGTTCCGGTTGCCACTGCAACAGGATGTTTACATTTAGCTGTGGATAAATACATTGCATCTATAAGCCCAGAACAGAGTTCTTGGTCAAAAAATAATTTAAGAACATAGATATAATGTCAAAAAAGTGTTCCGAAGAGCCTCAAACCAAAATTTCCCCAACAACAGTTATGCTAAAAGACAAAGCGTAAGAGCGGGCACTGGTCGCTGGTTTGAGGATAATGTTAAAAGAATGTGTATATCCTGCAACTTGGAATAGACAATCTGAACGACTTCCGGTCTTCTGTGCTACATTGACACAGGTCTCAGCAACTTTTAAATTAAAAAAAAAAAAAATATTATTTTATTTAAATAGAGGCCATTTTTATAAACTAAAACTGGTAAAATATATTGGGTTGGATTATTTATACGGTATTATGTTGTTAAAAAAAATAACTGCATACATTTCCTGCAAAGAATCGACGCTGTAGATTGCTGGCCACTGGCCTTGCATATTACTAGAAAAAACTATATTTCAGATTCTAACCAAATAACTGCTGAAGTACAAAGCATTTTGAGGTCAATACGTTGAGGTCAATATGTTGAGGTGTTCTCAAATTTAACTAATCTCTTAAGCACCATGACGTTGTGTCCAAAAATAAAAGGTGAAGAAAAAAGGTGGGGGAGTTGAAAAGCTGAACTAAATTTAAAAACGAATGGCATCAAACAACCAGGGCATATGGTAAAGGAAGAAATTGGGCCAGAGACCGAGGAAAGACCTGGTTTTATAACACCGGGTCACAGAACTGCAGTCTCATCTTTATTTATATAGAGATGCGGTGCAGCCTTATATTATATTATTATCATTTGATTCTGACAACTTCTTCAGCAAATATATATATTTTGTTAACATTTCAGGTTTATTCCGACTATCTGTTTCAGTTTTTCTTCTTCTCCTCAGTGTTTGCCTCTCTATCTTACCAGTAGTTTCCCTTAAATGGCCCAAACAGGTCATTTTCCAACCCGACATTAACCCTTAGCATCCCGACCTGCGGACGTAGCTCGAATCTGCTGACCTTATCTTGCTCGAGAAGCGCCATTGCTAACTGACTGCATGAAAGATTGGAGATGGATCAACTGTGATTGTTTCATGTTCAACTGTGCGTGGAGTCCATCTGCAGTTACAATCTGGCGCCATTGAAACATGGCGTCAATGGAACATGGCGTCAGTGAAACATGGCGTCAGTGAAAAATGGCGTCAGTGAAAAATGGCGTCAGTGAAACATGGCGTCAGTGAAACATGGCGTTAGTGAAACATGGTGTCAATGAAACATGGCGTCAATGAAACATGGCTTCAATAAAACATGGCGTCAGTGAAACATGGCGTTAGTGAAACATGGCGTCAGTGAAACATAGCGTCAATGGAACATGGCATCAATGGAACATGGCGTCAGTGAAACATGGCTTCAATTAAACATGGCGTCAGTGAAACATGGAGTCAGTGAAACATGGCGTTAGTGAAACATGGCGTCAGTGAAACATGGCATCAGTGATACATGGCGTCAGTGAAACATGGCGTCAGTGAAACATGGCGTCAGTGAAACATGGCGTCAACGAAACATAGCGTCAATGGAACATGGCGTCAATGAAACATGGCGTCAATGAAACATGGCGTCAATGAAACATGACGTCAATGAAACGTGGCTTTGGAGCAATAGGAGTCAAACATTTTTTTTTATTCCAGATTGTTTGTTTTTTTATGGAATGAGAAAAATCCTATCAACCCCCAACCAAGTTCTGCGACTAGGCTCCATGGAAAATTTTCCGTTGTGCCCAAATAGCATAAAATGTGCCCCCAAACTATTTCCAGGTCAGGCGATCAAGTATCGGATTGTAAGATAAGTATCGCTGTTTAAAAAAACAACAACGAAAGTAGCACCGTTGTTAGAATGAAAACATGCTATCTCACAGTGTGTTTCCAATAGCGTTGTCCTGGTTGTGATGCATGCATGGTGATATTATCTAACTACAAAGCAAATAAGGCGATACTTTGTAGCATCCGTACTCATTGGTGTATCCAGAAAATATAAGATGGGTAAGGAGGGGGGGGGCACCATAACATGACGGAAATGTCTCTTTGAAAGTTGCAAGAAAAGGAAATCTTGCTACAATCCCCTTTGGCCTCAGAGGGTGCCCCATCTTATCACAAGGCGAGGGAGTTCATTTCTCTAAGACCCCGCCAGGTCCGCCCCTGTCCCCAATGGCAAACAGTGCAAGATTATCACAATCTGATGGCGTTGGTTCAACCAGGGAATCGGAAACAACGATAATCGTTGCCATCGATTATGAGGTATCGTTTTTCGCCAACAAATGTCACTTTCAATTAGAATCGTCAACAGCTTCGTTATGGTGACATGGTTTGAGGGAGGGGGGAGGAGGGTGGGTGGGTGGGGGTTGGCGGATGAGGAGGGTGATATGGACGGGGAGAGGGGGTGGGTGTTTACTTGCAATCAATTATCTACCTAATACCATCAAACCTTCTTGTAACATTGCGTCACACAAAACATTATCCTGGTGTGTCAATGTCAATGACTTTCATAGAGTCATAGAACATTATCCTAGTGTGTCAATGTTAATGACTTTCATAGAGTCATAGAACATTATCCTAGTGTGTCCATGACTTTCATGGAGGTAGAGTCATAGAACACTATCCTAGTGTGTCAATGTCAATGACGTTCATAGATTTAGAGTCATACAACATTATCATAGTGTGTCAATGTCAATAACTTTCATGGAGGTAGAGTCATAGAACACTATCCTAGTGTGTCAATGTCAATGACGTTCATAGATTTAGAGTCATACAACATTATCATAGTGTGTCAATGTCAATGACTTTCATGGAGGTAGAGTCATACAACATTATCATAGTGTGTCAATGTCAATGACTTTCATGGAGGTAGAGTCATACAACATTATCCTAGTGTGTCAATGTCAATGACTTTCGTGGAGGTAGAGTCATACAACATTATCCTAGTGTGTCAATGTCAATGACTTTCATGGAGGTAGAGTCATACAACATTATCCTAGTGTGTCATGTCAATGACTTTCATGGAGGTAGAGTCATACAACATTATCCTAGTGTGTCAATGTCAATGACTTTCATGGAGGTAGAGTCATACAACATTATCCTAGTGTGTCAATGTCAATGACTTTCATGGAGGTAGAGTCATACAACATTATCCTAGTGTGTCATGTCAATGACTTTCATGGAGGTAGAGTCATACAACATTATCATAGTGTGTCAATGACTTTCATGGAGGTAGAGTCATACAACATTATCCTAGTGTGTCATGTCAATGACTTTCATGGAGGTAGAGTCATACAACATTATCCTAGTGTGTCATGTCAATGACTTTCATGGAGGTAGAGTCATACAACATTATCCTAGTGTGTCATGTCAATGACTTTCATGGAGGTAGAGTCATAAAACATTATCATAGTGCGTCAATGTCAACGACTTTCAACAATCGTAACAATCTATAGTAGCAGTATTATCCTCAAATTACACAGACTAACTAAATATGTTTGTCTCTCTTGGTGCCTGGAGTTTTAGGTCTGTTCCCGCTGTTATTTCAGACGCAGGATGCCACGTACACACCCACTGAAGTTGAAACGTAGCACGAACAGGTGTGTTGTGACATGTCAGGCCGGTCACTCTTGCACTGCTTGACCAGGGTGGTCACTCACGCACTGGGATTGACACTCACGTGACCAACGGGTGACTTCTCCGGGCTCCTTAGTGTTCTGACTCTGACGTAGTTGTCCTCCTGTACGTTCGCTTCAGTACTGTATCAGACAGATGCGATTGCCTTCTTGCGAGGTAGCCTACTTGGACAGAGCACAATGAGGCAGCCTACTTGGACAGAGCACAATGAGGTAGCCTACTTGGACAGAGCACAATGAGGTAGCCTACTTGGACAGAGCACAATGAGGTAGCCTACTTGGACAGAGCACAATGAGGTAGCCTACTTGGACAGAGCATAATGAGGTAGCCTACTTGGACAGAGCACAATTTAAGATCTTCAGTTTCACAGCATTGCGAGGTAGCCTACTTGGACAGAGCACAATTTAAGATCTTCAGTTTCACAGCATTGCGAGGTAGCCTACTTGGACTGAACATAATTTATGATCTTAAGTTTCACAGCAACAATGCCGATATTATTCCACTTTCTGTAATCTCGGTTAAGGAAAACCCAACTTCCGGCAATAACAATGGTGAGCAATTAAGGTTTTAACATGTTTTCTATTTCTTGTCGTATTTTTATTTGTCGTTTCTGCTGAGGAAGGCTCATAGCCGCTTTGTTATTATCTTATTGTCCTGTCTTTCGATTCAAGGTTCCACATAACTTGTTCTACTATTTCCTTCACACAACTGGAACGCAGTCCTTCATTTATTATCCTTTATTCTTAGACAGAACATTATTTCTTAGTTTTTTTTCAATTGGTCACATCTAACAGTCTCTTAAGTAAACGCATTTCATATCCTCGTGCATTTGTAGAGTGCATTTTATTATGCGGTTGCAGTGGGCGATCCCTTTTCGTGTCTGATCATTTCAAGTAGTGCTTTAATTGAATCACCCGACGAGCTCATTGAATGTATCCCTTAAAAAAATGCTATTCCCATAGTTAAACATGCCACGTGCTAGGTCTTTTTAGACTCCACGCGTGCGCGCGTTCATCAGTTATCATTTTTATCGGTCTAGTTACGCATGATGAACTGTGCCAAGTCTCTGTGAGAATTCACGTGTACACCTGTATCCAACTGACGATTATACTTCTATAGTGCTTGAGTTAGACGCGCTGCCATGCGTTTAAGTCTTACACAGACCACATGTAGGCGCTTGTATAATCCTAAAAGCAATATCATTATAGTACATATACTGCGATATGCTTAAGTCTTACATAGACCCACGTGTGCGACCTGGTGATGGCCTTGCATCTAGAATTGTTGGTCTACTCAATCAACGAGTATCTCGGGGATTTCGTGCTTAAAATAGGCACGCAATCATTGCGAACATACATCTGTTGAGATTGTTCATTGTAACGGACGACCTCGCATCTCACACGGTTGGGGCATAAGTCATAGCAGTCCCGATCAAGACTGTTGCACAATAAGTCATTCAACAGTTGCACTTGTCACCTGACACGTCTCCATACGCTGAGAGTGTCATGCGTGTGCAGTGATGCATGACGGCTTCTTTTTTTTTTTTGGGGGGGGGGGGGGTCAACGGCCCCGGCGGGGGTAGCTGAGTTTAGCCTGATTAATCATTTCATTAAGAAGCGTTTTCCCCCGCGAACGTCTGCTAACTGTTGGCTACCTGACACGTCTCCATACGCTGAGAGTGTCATGCGTGTGCAGTGATGCATGACGGCTTCTTTTTTTTTTTTGGGGGGGGGGGAGGTCAACGGCCACGGCGGATGTAGCTGAGTTTAGCCTGATTAATCATTTCATTAAGAAGCGTTTTCCCCAGCGAACGTCTGCTAACTGTTGGCATTATCCCTGTAACAACGTACCATATAAACACATTCTGCTGCGTGGGGCTCCTTGACAGCTGTCTCCATTGCTCTTACCATGGGCGTACCCAGGAATTAAAAACAACTGCAGGCTGAAACACAGTTATTATGACCGCTTCGGTGGAAGGGTGGTTGAGAGGGGGCAGAGAAAGAGAGTGAGAGAGATAGAGAGAGAGAGAGAGAGAGCGAGAGAGAGCGAGAGAGATAGAGAGCGAGAGAGAGCGAGAGAGATAGAGAGAGAGAGAGAGGGACGCTTCACTAAATCGTCGAAGCTTCATAATTTCCTTCCTAATAGGCGTTTCCCTGTTTTCGGTCTTTATAATATAGACCCTAGGTACCCCTAACTCCACTGTATCCGACACCGGCCCTAACCCCTTCCGGTTTACCCCCTCACCCTACTCCGTGTGCCTCCTTCCTCTGCCGTAACGCACCGTTGGTTGACAGTACCTTTTGTTGTTGGTGTGCTCTGGCGTTGTCTGAATAATGTATGGAGCGTGTCGCGCCGAGTTGTGCCCGTGCCGTTAAAATAAACATAAACTGCTGATTATTTTTGTTTAGTACTTTAATCTAATTTGTGTTGAGGATGTCGGTTACTTCAAGTGGAATTTGAGAATATTCGTCATTTCAATTAACGGTTGTGAACGTTGAATGTTCCCCCCTCCAAATGTGGAAAATTTGATTTGTTTCGTGTTTTTTTTCTCTTCCATTTCAAGACCAGTGGAGGCCATCGTCATTGCTGTGGCTAACTGTCCCAGGGAGTAAGACAGATTTGCTGAGTAAGTCTTTTTAATTGTTTTATAGCCTGAGAAATCATTTAATTGATGACATGGGCGTGTTCACGAGGAATGGGGTCGGGTGGGGGGGGGGCGACTCTCCTGAAATTTGGCACCCATATCTTTTTTACTATTTTTTTTCTTTCTTGTAAGAGAAGGTTTACACGTTTTTTGAAGAGATTAACTTGAATTGAAGAAATGGATTGTATCATGGTGGCTCTCGATCATTTCTCTTTAGTTAGTCTATCCGCTTTAGAAATATATTTTCCCAGAGTGCTCTTGTGTGTGGTTGGTGGAAAAGGGGGGTGGGGTGTGTAGCGTGTTAAGCAAAGGACACGAATGGGGCAAAGAACCACGTACGACATTTCTTTTTAAAGATGACAATTTAGATCGTCCCAGGTTTAAAATCATGTGAGATCTCCATTGTTTACAATCAGCATTGACCTTCAGGCAGAAGTAATGTGTGGTGGCACCACGCCGTGCCTCATACACAATCTGGAAATCTATGCCAAGTATGGCCCCAAAAGTCTGATCACGGGAATTAAGGGGTGATCGATTTTTAACCAAATTGCCTGGTATCTAACTGAACTTCTTTCTGTCTATTCACCCCTTCGACAACTTCGCTCCTCCGCAGACTCGCGTATTCTGTCCGTTCCCAAGACACGCACTAAATTATATGGTGAACGATCTTTCTCTTTCTGCGCCCCCAAACAATGGAATTCTTTGCCACTACACATCCGCAATATAACAACCACACAGGCCTTCAAAACTGCACTCAAAACACATCTATTTAAACTATACTACTCTGACTGATTCTCCTCCTATAAACCGATAAACGTACATGGGTTTCCTTGTAAAAATGTCTGGTGTGGGTGGATGAATAGACCTATGGTGTTGTTTTGCTTATATGTTGTTTTTATTTCATTTATGTATTATATTTTAATATTATGACTATGCCTCTTTGCTATATATGTACAGCGCGGTGAGCCCAGCCCTAGGCCGGGGTACCGCGCTATATAAGACCACTTGTTATTATTATTATTATTATCTGAAACTTAAAATTAGACTTCAAATGACACTTCAAAAGAGACTACAAATGATATTTTGAATTAGACTTTAAGAGAGATATCAAATGGGACTTCAAATGAGACTTTAAATGGCTTTTTTCTTCACTTACTGTCAATTTAATATTTAACAAAAATGTTTGTTTTTTTGTCTTCTGTTTGATTGTATCTTTGGTTGTTTTGAAATAACCAAAAATGGTGTGTGTGTTGGAATCATGTGACAAGTTAGGCGTTGGAGTTATAAATGTAAAAAAAAAAAAAATGGGGTAGAGCCCAAATGACGCTTCTTAGGCCCATGACTGATTCTTGACTGTTATTATAAGTCAACATAGGAAGAAACGAGACCAGCTACATGGTAGCGAACGTTCATAGGTCCCATCTAAATGTGTCACTAAGTGGTGGGCGGGGAAATGAATGACACTTTGTTTGGAAAAAAGGGGGGGGGGTAATGATAGTCGAACTTTAGAGAGTGACTTATAAACTGAATAAATAAACCATAGAGAGGGAGAATGTGACAGTGAGATAGGAAGAGAGAGAGAGAGAGAGAGAGAGATAGAGAGAAAGAGAGAGAGAGAGAGAGAGAGAGAGAGAGAGAGAGAGAGAGAGGGGAGGGGGAAGTAGAGAAATAATTTACCTGGTCAATTAATAGAATTGAAAGTTTTTGTATTTTTGTTAAGCTGCGTGACCAATTCTTTGCACACCCTTGAATAAATTGTTTTTAAAGTATTTTTATCTGCGTATTTGTTTGATCTGGACAGGGTCATAAATCAAAATAGCACGAATCTAGACACAATATTGACGATGTGTATTACCAATTGAGATCCATGTCGAACGAAAAATCGATTGAGTTTGTGGGTCAGTTCGATCTGTTGCCATCGAGGAAACTTTTCCAGTGCATCAAACTACCAATCCTTGAAGTAGAATTGTTTATTTTATGTCTAATGGTTGGTTATCAAATATCATGCTCTTTGTTATCATATGCCATGTTTTCTGTAATCAAAGTCATGCTCTTTCATCATATATATTGTGCTTTTGTTATGAAATGTCATATTCTCTTTTAATTTTAATGCAATGTGTCCCGATATTTGTTGACAAATTATGCTGAGTCATTGTGTAATAGATATTGGAGTGCAGTGCTGCTGGCTTTCCCTAAACACAACTTTTTTTTTTTTCAACGGCTCAACTCAAGATGAAGCAGTCAACTGTGACGGAGAACGTACACTGTTTAAAAAAAATAATAATTCTGAACACTGTTCATACCGTCACAGTGGCCCTAGCATACCGTCACAGTGGCCCTAGCATACCGTCACAGTGGCCCTAGCATACCGTCACAGTGGCCCTAGCATACCGTCACAGTGGCCCTAGCATACCGTCACAGTGGC
>CAXITT010000253.1:301211-365973 GCA_964033795.1 Lymnaea stagnalis | reverse complement strand
TTGTCTCAGCTGGATGGTGTTTCCACTTTAGTTGTCTCAGCTGGATGGTGTTTCCACTTTAGTTGTCTCAGCTGGATGGTGTTTCCACTTTAGTTGTCTCAGCTGGATGGTGTTTCCACTTTAGTTGTCTCAGCTGGATGGTGTTTCCACTTTAGTTGTCTCAGCTGGATGGTGTTTCCACTTTAGTTGTCTCAGCTGGATGGTGTTTCCACTTTAGTTGTCTCAGCTGGATGGTGTTTCCACTTTAGTTGTCTCAGCTGGATGGTGTTTCCACTTTAGTTGTCTCAGCTGGATGGTGTTTCCACTTTAGTTGTCTCAGCTGGATGGTGTTTCCACTTTAGTTGTCTCAGCTGGATGGTGTTTCCACTTTAGTTGTCTCAGCTGGATGGTGTTTCCACTTTAGTTGTCTCAGCTGGATGGTGTTTCCACTTTAGTTGTCTCAGCTGGATGGTGTTTCCACTTTAGTTGTCTCAGCTGGATGGTGTTTCCACTTTAGTTGTCTCAGCTGGATGGTGTTTCCACTTTAGTTGTCTCAGCTGGATGGTGTTTCCACTTTAGTTGTCTCAGCTGGATGGTGTTTCCACTTTAGTTGTCTCAGCTGGATGGTGTTTCCACTTTAGTTGTCTCAGCTGGATGGTGTTTCCACTTTAGTTGTCTCAGCTGGATGGTGTTTCCACTTTAGCTGTCTCAGCTGGATGGTGTTTCCACTTAGTTGTCTCAGCTGGATGGTGTTTCCACATAGTTGTCTCAGCTGGATGGTGTTTCCACTTTAGTTGTCTCAGCTGGATGGTGTTTCAACTTCAGTTGTCTCAGCTGGATGGTGTTTCCACTTTAGTTGTCTCAGCCGGATGGTGTTTCCACTTAGTTGTCTCAGCTGGATGGTGTTTCCACTAAGTTGTCTCAGCTGGATGGTGTTTCCACTTCAGTTGTCTCAGATGGATGGTGTTTCCACTTCAGTTGTCTCAGCTGGATGGTGTTTCCACTTAGTTGTCTCAGCTGGATGGTGTTTCCACTTCAGTTGTCTCAGCTGGATGGTGTTTCCACTTAGTTGTCTCAGCTGGATGGTGTTTCCACTTAGTTGTCTCAGCTGGATGGTGTTTCCACTTAGTTGTCTCAGCTGGATGGTGTTTCCACTAAGTTGTCTCAGCTGGATGGTGTTTCCACTTAGTTGTCTCAGCTGGATGGTGTTTCCATTTCACTTGTCTCAGCTGGATGGTGTTTCCACTTAGTTGTCTCAGCTGGATGGTGTTTCCACTTAGTTGTCTCAGCTGGATGGTGTTTACACTTAGTTGTCTCAGCTGGATGGTGTTTCCACTTATTTGTCTCGGATGGTGTGCATTGCTGCATTCTTAGGATAAATAAAATATTTCAAATTGCGTCACTATAGCAACATTCAACAAGCATCTCAGGATAATGGTGTCAAGAGGTCTGTATAGTTTAAAAAATATATATATATATGGTGCCGTGTGTTCAAGTTTGAGAAGCTCAAAATTGTGTGACTCGTGGAAGGTTCAGGTGAATGTGTTGTGCGCCATTTCCAGTGAGATCGTCCGTTTCGACTTTCTTTTATGCAGTACGTTTGTGATTTCAGCATTTTTTTTTTCATTTGAAAACAATGGTCAAAATCAAACATACACAACTGATACGGAGAAAGGGATTGCGTAGAACATACACATCAGATACGGACAAAAGGATTGTGTAGTTAATTGGTTATTTCACATCTCCTTATATGGCCTGTTTAAAAGTCTTGCATTCAGAATTCATACCAAACGACCAGAAAGGAATATCATCAGCATCAGTGGCACTTCAGCCCATGTAGTGAATATACTGTGTGAATAAAAAATCAACAACTCTGCTCATATTTTGCCGGGTAATCGTCTTGAACAGAAATATTCCAAACTGAAGGTTCAGAGTTTTTGTTGTTGTTTTCTGTACGTTCATTTTTAAAATTCTTTCCATCCATCCATCCCTGTGGCACTACAGCCCATGTAGGGCTTTGGTCTGCCTCACCGCTTTCTTCCACTGAGACCATCCATCCATCCCTGAGGCACTACAGCCCATGTAGGGCTTTGGTCTGCCTCACCGCTTTCTTCCACTCAGACCACCCATCCATCCCTGTGGCACTACAGCCCATGTAGGGCTTTGGTCTGCCTCACCGCTTTCTTCCACTCAGACCATCCATCCATCCCTGAGGCACTACAGCCCATGTAGGGCTTTGGTCTGCCTCACCGCTTTCTTCCACTCAGACCATCCATCCATCCCTGAGGCACTACAGCCCATGTAGGGCTTTGGTCTGCCTCACCGCTTTCTTCCACTCAGACCATCCATCCATCCCTGAGGCACTACAGCCCATGTAGGGCTTTGGTCTGCCTCACCGCTTTCTTCCACTCAGACCATCCATCCATCCCTGTGGCACTACAGCCCATGTAGAGCTTTGGTCTGCCTCACCGCTTTCTTCCACTCAGACCATCCATCCATCCCTGAGGCACTACAGCCCATGTAGGGCTTTGGTCTGCCTCATCGCTTTCTTCCACTGAGACCATCCATCCATCCCTGAGGCACTACAGCCCATGTAGGGCTTTGGTCTGCCTCACCGCTTTCTTCCACTGAGACCATCCATCCATCCCCGAGGCACTACAGCCCATGTAGAGCTTTGGTCTGCCTCACCGCTTTCTTCCACTCAGACCTAACCAATACTTTTCTTTTCCACGTTTGGATTACCAGATGCTGTAGATCTGTTTCCACAGCATCAATCTATCTAAGCCTGGGCCTGCCTTTGAGCCGTTTTCCTCTGTCCGTTGGAATTCTCTCTAAGTGTCCAGCCCAGCGTAGACAAGTCTACTCCTTTAAAAAAAAATACAATAGGCTTTGTCATTTCTAAGACCGGAAAACGTCATAGCGTACTATTTTTAGAAGGTCCGCGGACAAATATTTCTTAAAACATGGTAGCTTATAGTGTGTTTCAGCATATCGTTCGGGCGATCCTTGTATCTCGAGTTACTGTTACATGTGACGTTCACGCAATGAAGTCACATTTCAGAAAACAGAAGTAAAAAAAAAATGTGTTAAATATTTCGTAAAATAGAGTTGTAAACAAGTTTCAAGGACACTTCGCTAACATAGTAATACTGAACAGTGTTGACATTTTGTCCGCGCTGAGTACCCGGATGATCAGTAATGGTGACATCAGTTCTTTCCCTGAGGCACTACAGCCCATGTAGGGCTTTGGTCTGCCTCACCGCTTTCTTCCACTCAGACCATCCATCCATCCCTGAGGCACTACAGCCCATGTAGGGCTTTGGTCTGCCTCACCGCTTTCTTCTACTGAGACCATCCATCCATCCCTGTGGCACTACAGCCCATGTAGAGCTTTGGTCTGCCTCACCGCTTTCTTCCACTGAGACCAACCATCCATCCCTGAGGCACTACAGCCCATGTAGGGCTTTGGTCTGCCTCACCGCTTTCTTCCACTGAGACCAACCATCCATCCCTGAGGCACTACAGCCCATGTAGGGCTTTGGTCTGCCTCACCGCTTTCTTCCACTTAGACCAACCATCCATCCCTGAGACACTACAGCCCATGTAGGACTTTGGTCTGCCTCACCGCTTTCTTCCACTCAGACCATCCATCCATCCCTGAGGCACTACAGCCCATGTAGAGCTTTGGTCTGCCTCACCGCTTTCTTCCACTGAGACCAACCATCCATCCCTGAGGCACTACAGCCCATGTAGAGCTTTGGTCTGCCTCACCGCTTTCTTCCACTTAGACCATCCATCCATCCCTGAGGCACTACAGCCCATGTAGGGCTTTGGTCTGCCTCACCGCTTTCTTCCACTGAGACCATCCATCCATCCCTGAGGCACTACAGCCCATGTAGAGCTTTGGTCTGCCTCACCGCTTTCTTCCACTGAGACCATCCATCCATCCCTGAGGCACTACAGCCCATGTAGGGCTTTGGTCTGCCTCACCGCTTTCTTCCACTGAGACCATCCATCCCTGAGGCACTACAGCCCATGTAGGGCTTTGGTCTGCCTCACNGGGGGCTCACATTTTTAATAAAGCATCATTTTATTTTCGCTTTCTTAAAAAAAAATGATAATAAAAAAAAATTATTGTTGGACAATACTCTGATCATTTTGATCAAGATAACACTGGGTAACATCTTCTAGTAGTAATGAAATGAAATTTTCGGTATAAATAAATAAATCGACGACGACCTCATAACTCCAACTCGGCCCGAGTAACGTAACCCCCCCCCCCCGCCCGTGTCACTATAAACCATTTGTTAATCGGTGAGCATTAACCATTTGACGTCATCGGTTGCTAAGGGTGGCGTTGTTGTTTTTAATCGTGTTGCTAAGCAACGGGTTGTTTTGTTTAAAAACAAAAATCAACAAGGGGAAAAAAGATGTGAATTAATTGAAAAGAAATGAAAGAACAGGAAGAATTACATTTAATAGGTAAAAGTAAAATGTGGAACTGCTGAGTGGCTCCTAGCGGGGTTCGGGGGAGTTCGTAGCTGACCGCTGTAACATAGTCACACGCTCCTTTTATAAGAGTGGACTCTAGGAAATAATTGCATTGTCTTATTTGAAACACTTCAATGAGATGATCTCCTAGTGACATTTTTAGTCGATAATCACACAGGGACATATGCAGTCCATATTTTCCAGTGACGCATCTAGTTCTAATATCCCAGTGACGTGTGCAGTGCTAATATCCCATTGACGTATGTAGTGCTAATCTCCCAGTGAAGTATGCAGTGCTAATCTTCCAGTGACGTATACAGTGCTAATATCCCATTGACGTATGTAGTGCTAATCTCCCAATGACGTATGCAGTGCTAATCTTCCCGTTACGCATGTAGGTCTAATCTCCCAGTGACGTATTTAGCGCTAATCTCCCAGTGACGGATGTAGTGCTAATCTTCCAATAATGTACGTAGTGCTAATCTCACAGTGACGTATGTAGTACTAATCTCCCAGTGACGTATGTAGTGCTAATCTCCCAGTGACGTATGTAGGCGATAATTGACTTCTTATTTAAATGACTTGACTTCAGTCAAAAAATCTGTCAAAGAAAAAAATGCGACGACGCCCACAGCTAGATATTGTGTACAGTGTGACAGGGTCAACGGTATGTCACATGTACATGGCGCTAGATGTTGTGTGCAGTGTGACAGGGTCAACGGTATGTCACATGTACATGGAGCTAGATATTGTGTACAGTGTGACAGAGTCAACGGTATGTCACATGTACATGGAGCTAGATGTTGTGTACAGTGTGACAGAGTCAACGGTATGTCACATGTACATGGCGCTAGATATTATGTACAGTGTGACAGGGTCAACGGTATGTCACATGTACATGGCGCTAGATGTTGTGTACAGTGTGACAGGGTCAACGGTATGTCACATGTACATGGCGCTATATATTGTGTACAGTGTGACAGGGTCAACGGTATGTCACATGTACATGGCGCTAGATATTGTGTACAGTGTGACAGAGTCAACAGTATGTAACATGTACATGGCGCTAGATGTTGTGTACAGTTTGACAGGGTCAACGGTATGTCACATGTACATGGCGAAAGATATTGTGTACATTGTGACAGGGTTAACGGTATGTCACATGTACATGGCGCTAGATATTGTGTACAGTGTGACAGGGTCAACGGTATGTCAAATGTACATGGAGCTAGATATTGTGTACAGTGTGACAGGGTCAACGGTATGTCACATGTACATGGCGCTGGATATTGTGTACAGTGTGACAGGGTCAACGGTATGTCACATGTACATGGCACTAGATATTGTGTACAGTGTGACAGGGTCAACGGTATGTCACATGTACATGGAGCTAGATATTGTGTACATTGTGACAGGGTCAACGGTATGTCACATGTACATGGCGCTAGATATTGTGTACAGTGTGACAGGGTCAACGGTATGTCACATGTACATGGCGCTAGATATTGTGTACAGTGTGACAGGGTCAACGGTATGTCACATGTACATGGCGCTATATATTGTGTACAGTGTGACAGGGTCAATGGTATGTCACATGTACATGGCGCTAGATATTGTGTACATTGTGACAGTGTCAACGGTATGTCAAATGTACATGGAGCTAGATATTGTGTACAGTGTGACCTAGTCAACGGTATGGCAGCTGTACATGCGTAGTTTGTGGGCTGTGCACAATTGTGAGCTGCACGTCTAATGCACATTAACTGATTTCTACACCTGATTGGTGTGAGATCGATTTTTAAAAAAATTAAATGCCGAGTCGCGTCAAATTCCGAGACTGTTAAGATAATAATAGTTTTAAGAATCGATATTGGTCCGAAAGGGCTTTGTATTGAGTCTTTGACAACGTTACCTAATGGGAAAACAACTACTGGACACAAGCGACTGATGACAAAAGGAGAGTCTCTTTCATTAAATTCAACAAATATTTGTAGTGGAATTACAACTCGAACAAAGACATGACGTAGTATTATACAGGGCGGTATAGGGCGTTATAAGGCATTGTGTACAAAGTGGTGGTTTACAATGCGGTACACGTAAGGCAGTGTACCCAAAACATTTAAGGCTTTGTGTACAAAGTGGTGGGTTTACTGTACGGTACACGTAAGGCAGTGTACAGGACGTTGGAGTTGTGTACAATGCATATCAAGATTTTGGTTCTAAGTGTGTACAAGATGTACGGAAGGAAGTCGTAGTGACCTAGTTATATTCTTTGTAAAAAAATCGATCCTAAAAAAAATGCCAGGCACTCGGTGACCCCGTGACCCCGTGCAGTGCTTTACACCACAGGTTGCTGAATCTAGGGGTTGTTGGCCGTGGTGGGGTTGAGGGGGCATTCAATCAAATATTGATTCTAACAGTTAAACAATGGACCGTGACGTGCAATCTGAGCAGATCAATTGAGGTTACAATTTAAAAAAACAACAACTGTTTATGTGTGGTCAACACACTTTCACATATGATTAACACCATAGGATCACCATAGGATTATGGTACGGTGCATGCCATTAAGGTACATTACGTGATCAAACACTACTGCAGTGTTGTTTAGAGTACAAACCAGACAAGTGTATTCGAATACATTTTAGCTTAAAGCAGTGGTTCTTAACCTGGGTTCGATCGAACCCCAGGGGTTCGGTGAGTCAGTCTCAGGGAGGTCCAATAAAAATCAGAAAAAGAAATCATATTTTATTTTTCCTATTAAGAAGGGTTCGGTGAATGCGCATAGGAAACTGGTGGGGATCGGTACCCCCAAAAAGGTTAAGAACCACTGGCTTAAAGACAAGCCGCTGCAATTCAAAAAATAAAATTTTCGAAATGAAATAAATAAAATAATTATTGGATTTCCCCCCTGCATATGTTAAACGACCTTGGTAGCACAACGCCTTGGTAGCACAACGCCTTGTAGCACGACACCTTGTAGCACGACTCCTTGGTAGCACGACGCCTTGGTAGCACGATGCCTTGGTAGCACGACGCTTTGGTAGCACGACGCCTTGTTAGCACGACGCCTTGGAAGCACGACGCCTTGGTAGCACGACGCCTTGGTAGCACGACGCCTTGGTAGCACGACGCCTTGGTAGCACGACGCCTTGGTAGCACGACCCCTTGGTAGCACGACGTAGAAATCATTACATGTTAGAATGTTTTTTGTAACACATTTTTTCTCTGTTCCTTGCCGGGTTGTCTGGCTTAGAACCCAGGGGAAGAAACTCCTACGTCATTGGAGATCAATCATGCAATATTAAACACTCCCTTGACACTCCCACGACAACCCCCCCCCCCCGCGACACCCCATTCTTTAATCCTAGTTACCCCGACCCCCAGTTAAGGGACACTGCTAAACAAACACCATATATTACTNGTCATTGGAGATCAATCATGCAAAATTAAACACTCCCTTGACACCCCCACGACACCCCCCCCCCCCCCGCGACACCCCATTCTTTAATCCTAGTTACCCCGACCCCCAGTTAAGGGACACTGCTAAACAAACACCATATATTACTTTTAACACAATCATTGACCAAGAGATTCTATCAAAATATGCAAGATCAACCAGTTGTGGGAATTCATCTTCTGACATCAAACACCGATGGGACTAATCAAGACATCTAGAACCATCACACAAACTAAACATCCTTCACTTGAAGAACTATTGGAAGAAACATGCTGTTCTGCAACTAATTTTTTTTGGATGGTACATCCCATCCTCCCCAGCACAGATACCGAAGATCAGTTCGATCAGCGCGAATTCTTTCTCTTAAACTTTTACCAGTTTAAACTCCCCCAGGAGTTATAAAATTTAAATGATCACTAATTAAGTCATTATTGTCACTAAATGAGTTCATTTATAGCTGATTTGTACGCTAGAGAAATACTCTAGATGTCCTGTGATAAAATTGTTGTAATTGAAAAATGTTGTCTTGGTTAATAACATGTATTTATTTATGTGCTGAAAATGAATATGTACATTGTTAGGAAAACATTTCCATTTATTTGGATATGCAAACATTCTTATCACATCTTATCTTACAAAGTACAATTTTTTTGAAATTTTAAGAAAAATATAATCAGAAAGCAAGATAAAAACTACAAACGGAAAAGAACTGGACTAATTTTTTTGTTTTAAGTGTTTATTTTTAAATTTGCTAAAATAATTTATTGTTGATACACAACTCATTTCTTTTTTTTTTACAGGACAAGGTGATGACTAAATCAACATTCGGAAAAGTGAACTACAAATGTGATTTAAAAAAATAAATAATGGTATAATTAATAGCAATGACACCTGGCTAGGTTCCTAACTTGGCAATCACTGGACTGACGGCACGTCCTTCAAACAAAGATGATGTACCTATCGATGATATCAGGTCATTAAAACATGAGTAAAATTTTTAAAATAATTTTTCGTTCTTACATAATTGATTTAATTGTCTATGCATTTGTTTGTTTTTTTATACATTAAAAAATATTTTACCCCCCCCCCCCCAACAGCCAATATCAACAAACTTTCTGAGAGTAATTAAAAAAGGATATAAATAGCTCTTCATTTTCTTGAAATTTCTTAAAAATTAATTATCACTTTTACTAATAACATCATGCACCAAAAATTTTCATTCGATGATTGCTTTATTCTAATAATAAGCCATGACCATGAGCTCCCGGTCTGTAGCAGTGATTGTTTGGATCCTCTCGCAACATGGGAGCTGGTGTATGCTGACTGACGTCACACCCAATGACGTCTACATCGGCGCCGACGTCACGTTCACGTGCGCGTTCAATCTGAGTCTGGAGAACTCGCCCAGTGAAAACGCCACGGATGAAGAGTTGGAATGGCTGGATGTTCCCACGGTTTGTACATTGACTTTGGTCGGGGGTCGCCAAACTGTGATTGACGACAGTCTGACCGTAAGAGAATCTTGTCCGGTTCTGGGGAGGGCGAATGGATTGTGACTACTTCAAGGGGGCCTACCGGCAATCTGCGAGATTTTCCAAAATGTTTATTTTATAGCGAATATTTAAAAAAGTATAACACAATTTTTTTTTCCTTGTCAAAATTAAACAGGAATTCCGAAAGTAATATTTTATAACACATTCATATAAACATTAAATTAAGTGAGACTATAAATAAATATAATTATATTTTTGTAAAAACTTTTAAATGCGACAAACAACCCCCCCCCCCCAAAAAAAAAAAAACCCCCGATAAGTAAGAATTGAGAAGCAGCTGAATTTCTGACACAATGCCATTTATTTGATGCTCAATTCTAGTATTTAATCTCCCACAGGTAGTTGGGGTTAATGCAAACAATGGAAACGAAGTCACGAGTAAAGACTTTTAAATTCACATTTATCGGGAGAAACTTATTTGTGGGAGACACTTAATTTCCAAACCCTTATCTCCCTACGCCCCCACCTAAAAAGACTTAAATGCCTCGCCGGGTCACATTTTGAACCCCCAACTTCCGCCCCTCTGAGACAAAGTTAATTCCCTCCCGACCCTTATAATCTTCCAATAGCCTCCTGGGGGGAGGGGGGGGGGGCATACGCCACACGTTGGTTAACACTGATCTTGACGTCGCATGTACGTCATAAAAACGGATTTTAACTTTAAGGGATACAATGTTTGGCCTTGAATAGGCCATAAAGGAATGCTGTTGTATTCTGTTGGCAGATGCCTTTAAAACGACTGGGTGTCTTAATAATATTAGTGTAGTAGTGCAGTGGTCGGCCAACTCATTAGTCAAAAGTAGACCAGTGGTCGGCCAACTCATTAGTCAAAAGTAGACCAGTGGTCGGCCAACTCATTAGTCAAAAGAGCCAAAAATCAGCAGCAGGACGATTAAAAAAATTTTGAGAGCCAACTTTCTTTTCAAGAACCTGGCAAAGAACCATGTTTTTCGGAGTCAAAACCAATTTGTGGCCGACTGGTCGAGCCGCACTCAGGTCGCTAAAGAGCCGCATGCGGCTCGCGAGCCGCGATTTGCCGACCACTGGTGTAGTGTTTCACTGACACCCCATCTGAACCATTGCTCAAACTTTTCACGTCCATCATTTGTTTCTTTTCTTTCTTCTAACCAGAATTGTGATTTCGTCCTGACACACACCAAGGACTTTGAGCCCCGCTCATCGGACGACCATGCCGTGGAGCGTCAGGTTGCCATGGTAACTGAGAATGGTGAAGTCAAAGCTTCAGATGGGTAAGACGCCAGACGGGAAGATTACACTTGAGAAATAAAACTTGGGAATATTGTAATGAGGAAATAGCCACATATATCCAAGGATTTATTAAGCGTTCAATTTTGAGATACACTATTTTTCTCCATTCATTGATTAAAATTTAGTATGTAAATCTTATGCACATTTCCCCCAATCCGTTTCATGGTTGATTCTCATTTTATTTTAAAGTTATCAGACGCGTCCAATGACGGCTTCGACCTTGAAAGATGGGGTGTATCGTAAGACGACCTTGACCCTGTATAAAGTCGGTTACGCTGATTTCGGGGACTACCAGTGCAGCGTTGTGGCCAGCGACCTCAGCATCCGTAAAGGAAACCAAGCCAAGTTAAAAATAAGAGGTCCAATAATCCTAATGCTAACTTATTTATACAAACCGAAACTTTTCTTTTTTGTTGTCTGAAAGCGTTCAACTGGAATTTTTTGTGTTGTTTTGTTGTTATTGTACCAAAGGTTTACCGCTGTGTTCTCTATTTCTTTGAGTAGTTATATGTAAAAATTGATGAATAGCTAATAGCTATGCAGAAGAATATCGTTTCGACTGGGTGGGATTATACCTGAATGACGCAAAATTTAATGCTGAGAGGTGTCAAGATAAATTCTATTTAATCCCTTGTATAAAAATGAGACCTCAAAGACAAGTGTATGTAACAAAGAGAACAAAAAAACACACACAAGAAAAAAAAAATTAATAAAAAAATAACAAGCATTTCGTGCATTAAGGAAAGCATGCTAAAAATACAATGAAGCAAAAATAAAATACAAACAAAATATGCCCAGACATTGACATGCTTGTTATAATGAAAATATTGGATACCCAAGTTGCCATACCCCAAAATGCCCTATTCTAAATGCCATATTCTAAATGCCATTCTCAAAATGCCGTACCCAAAACGCCAAACCCAAAATTGGATACGCAGAATGTAATAGACCCAAAGTCGAATGTTCCAAAAAAAAAAAGAAAGACCGGGCATACTTACTACACAGGAATGCATACAATCGCGAAATTCATTAAAACATATTTTAAATATTCGCGTCCTAGCCAATGTTCCCTCTAAGGTTTGCAGGTTCGTGAGCAAAAATCATACAGTTGTGTGCAAAGTTTTATAGCACCAATTTTTTTGTGTGCAAAATTTTACAGCCCACAAACACACACTTACATGGAAATTTAGGCGCGGCGTCTATGAGATAGCGGCGCGGCCGCGCAGCTTAAAGGGAACATTGGTCCTAAGTAAATCAACATGTGGTGTACGGGGATACTTCTTATACCACACTAAAATACCTCAGTTGTGTACAGTGGTAATCGATTCCCAGACACGTAATCCACCACTGGACAAAAAACGCAGCCTAAATGTAGGATTACATTCTGTAATGAATCGATATATTTCCCAGTAATCGATTAAAACATTATTTAAATTTCAAGGCTTTGTACCCTCCTTACAGGCCCACCACGTATTCAGAGGCAAGACACAACACAGTATCGAATACTGAACACCCAGGCGATACTCACGTGTCCTTTTGAAGCCTATCCTGCCGCCACCAATGTCACGTGGTTACAGCCCAACGGAACTCTGGCAGACAACGTCCAGACGTAAGCATTATCTTAAAGCAGTGCACATACAGGATTGTGAGCACATGTGTAGTACAATGGTTCTAAACCTGTGAGTCGCGACCTCTTTGGGGGGTCGAGCGACCCTTTCACAGGGGTCGCCTGAGACCATCGGAAAACACATATAGTTTACAGTTACGAAGTAGCAACGAAAATAATTTTGTTGTTGGGGAGGGGGGTGGGTGGTCGCAATACACGAGTAACTGTATCAAAGGGTTGCGGCATTAGGAAGGTTGAGAACCACTGGTTTAGTACATTCGTTTGTTCCCCATCTTTTACCTTATCCTATCGCACCCATTATCATACCTACCCCCTTATCGTATCCACACACATTATCCTATCCACACCCATTGTCCTATCTACCCATTATCCTAGCGACCCCCGTATCCTACCCACCCTCTTATCCTACCCACCACCTTATCCTATCCACCTACTTATCTTTCGCTATTTATTCATTATTTCTTCTCAATAAATCTCTTCAGTTGCAAGACAAACCAAAATACAGAATCCTCTACATTCTACATTAAAAAACATAACCTACTACCCTGTGGAAATAAATGGACATGTTTTTGTTGCTTACATTGTACAGATTCATTTTCAGAATATACATAAATAGGCCTACATATCTGTAAACAAGGTCTATTTAAAATTATAACAATTTCAACACAAGACATCTAAAGTATTCTTTCTCTTGTGTAGAAATCAGCCATCCATGAACTCCTTTAGTGACAATGACGATTTACTTGGTGATCATTTAACTTTGGAAGCCACGTTTACTTTCATGCGGAGAGATCCCTCACTGGCCATCCACCCACCTGATCATTTAGCTTTGGGAGCCACGTTTACTTTCATGCGGAGAGATCCCTCACTGGCCATCCACCCACCTGATCATTTAGCTTTGGGAGCCACGTTTACTTTCATGCGGAGAGATCCCTCACTGGCCATCCACCCACCTGATCATTTAGCTTTGGGAGCCACGTTTACTTTCATGCGGAGAGATCCCTCACTGGCCATCCACCCACCTGATCATTTAGCTTTGGGAGCCACGTTTACTCTCATGCGGAGAGATCCCTCACTGGCCATCCACCCACCTGATCATTTAGCTTTGGGAGCCACGTTTACTCTCATGCGGAGAGATCCCTCACTGGCCATCCACCCACCTGATCATTTAGCTTTGGTAGCCACGTTTACTCTCATGCGGAGAGATCCCTCACTGGCCATCCACCCACCTGATCATTTAGCTTTGGGAGCCACGTTTACTTTCATGCGGAGAGATTCCTCACTGGCCATCCACCCACCTGATCATTTAGCTTTGGTAGCCACGTTTACTCTCATAGGGAGAGATCACTCACTGGCCATCCACCCACCTGATCATTTAGCTTTGGGAGCCACGTTTACTCTCATACGGAGAGATCACTCACTGGCCATCCACCCACCAAGTATCATTTTTCTCACCTAAAGATTTAGCAGTCCAGCCTTCCTTGTTGGGGGGGGGGGGGGGGGGGGGGGGGCTAGGAAAGCCACTGGGCTACATCTAGCCTGCTGGGAAACACACCAACCTAACCTTCATTCTCCTTCTCAATGATTGTGTCTCTATTTCTTTCATTCTACTTCTCAAAGATTGTGTCTCTATTTCCTCCATTCTGCTTCTCAATGATTGTGTCCCTATTTTCTCCACTCTACTTCTCAATGATTGTGTCTCTATTTCCTCCATTCTGCTTCTCAATGATTGTGTCTCCTGAGACATTCTCACCATGCCAATGTTTGGGTGTTCCATGGCATTCTCACGATGTATATTCATCATCTCACCATGTCATCAGACCAATGATTGTGTCTCTATTCACCATCTCACCATGTCATCAGATTAATGATTGTGTCTCTTTTCACCATCTCAACATGTCATCAGATTAATGATTGTGTCTCTATTCACCATCTCACCATGTCATCAGATTAATGATTGCGCCTCTATTCACCATCTCACCATGTCATCAGATTAATGATTGTGTCTCTTTTCACCATCTCAACATGTCATCAGATTAATGATTGTGTCTCTATTCACCATCTCACCATGTCATCAGATTAATGATTGTGTCTCTATTACCATCTCACCATGTCATCAGACCAATGATTGTGTCTCTATTCACCATCTCACCATGTCATCAGATTAATGATTGTGTCTTTATTCACAATCATGTCATCAGGTCAGGCTCTGACGTCAGTTCCGTCCTCTGGAAGAGCACCATGATGATTAAAACCCTGACAGCAGCTCACGCCGGGCTGTACGTCTGCACTGTCACCAACAGATACGGGACGGACAGCTTTGAGTTCAACGTCAGCGGTGAGAAGGGTGTTGCTGCGGTTCTTGTGGCTAGCTAATAAGATGGTGTTGCTGCGGTTCTGTGGCTAAGCAAATAAGTGATGATTTTGTTATTATTATGGCTATCTAATAGGATGGTGTTGTTATAGTTCTTGTGGTTATCTGGGGCGTAGATAAACAATTCAGAGGCGTTATTTCAGTACATAGAACATCAGACGATAACCCTGAGAAGGAAAAAAACAAAGACTTTGAGAAAGTCCTCTCAGCTTCTAGAACCTGTCCTTGACATAATTATAATGATAAAGCTTAATTGTATCATCCAAGTTAAACGTATCTATAAAATAATGTCATGACTTATGTAGCTCAATTGAACAATGATAACAAATCTATGAATGAACTATCAAGACTTAAGAATGAACTATCAGGACTTGCGAGTAGGTCAATCTAGCCAATAGTAACATATCTATGGATGAATCACGTCATAATGACGCCACGTCTCGTCCTCAGTGAGCCCGTTTGTTCAGATTAATGACGCCCCCAAGAGCGTCATCACCGTGAAGACGTCAGCGAGTAAGGTCATCAGATGTACAGCCGGCAACTTTCTGACGGACGTGGACAAGGTGAGGCAATAATAGCGACAAAATATTAACCTGTACGAATCACTAAGTATATATATATATATATATATATATATATATATATGTATATATGTATGTATGTATATGTCACTGTACACTTTCGAGGTGAAGTGGTTCAAATAGTGACTGGATTTAATATTCACATTCAGTGACATTGACAATAAAAAATAAATCTCACTAGGCTAGTTGTACATTTTACAGACTTGTTGTACATTTCACAGGCTAGTTGTACATTTTACAGGCTAGTTGTACATTTTACAGGCTAGTTGTACATTTTACAGGCTAGTTGTACATTTTACAGGCTAGAGGCTAGTTGTACATTTTACAGACTTGTTGTACATTTCACAGGCTAGTTGTACATTTTACAGGCTAGTTGTACATTTTACAGGCTAGTTGTACATTTTACAGGCTAGTTGTACATTTTACAGGCTAGTTGTACATTTTACAGACTTGTTGTACATTTCACAGACTAGTTGTACATTTTACAGGCTAGTTGTACATTTTACAGGCTAGTTGTACATTTTACAGGCTAGTTGTACATTTTACAGACTTGTTGTACATTTCACAGGCTAGTTGTACATTTCACAGGCTAGTTGTACATTTCACAGGCTAGTTGTACATTTTACAGGCTAGTTGTACATTTCACAGGCTAGTTGTACATTTCACAGGCTAGTTGTACATTTTACAGGCTAGTTGTACATTTCACAGGCTAGTTGTAAATTTCACAGGTTAGTTGTACATTTCACAGGCTAGTTGTACATTTCACAGGCTAGTTTTACATTTCACAGGCTAGTTGTACATTTCACATGATAGTTGTACATTTCACAGGCTAGTTGTACATTTCACAGGCTAGTTGTACATTTCACAGGCTAGTTGTACATTTCACAGGCTAGTTGTACATTTCACAGGCTAGTTGTACATTTCACATGATAGTTGTACATTTCACAGGATAGTTGTACATTTCACAGGCTAGTTGTACATTTCACAGGCTAGTTGTACATTTCACAGGCTAGTTGTACATTTCACATGATAGTTGTACATTTCACAGGCTAGTTGTACATTTCACAGGCTAGTTGTAAATTTCACAGGATAGTTGTACATTTCACAGGCTAGTTGTACATTTCACATGATAGTTGTACATTTCACAGGATAGTTGTACATTTCACAGGCTAGCTGTACATTTCACAGGATAGTTGTACATTTCACAGGATAGTTGTGCGCTGACTTGGACCCTTGAGACAGCTGATAAAAGCCTAGCTGTACAAAACAATGTGGCATCTGATGTCAAGGTGTACCAGACGATATACGGAACTGAGGGTGAGTCGCTGTGCCATCCACGTGATGGCTGACCCACGATTGTATCCAATGATCCCTATTCTACTTGATGGCTAACCAACCACTGTATTAAATGACCCCCCTATTCTACTTGATTGTTGCCCCCCCCCCCTTTCAATGTCTTTCTGTGATCCATATTCTATTTGATGGCTGACCCACCATGGCATTCAATGACCCTTATGCAATTTGATGGCTGACCCCCTGTCATTCATTGACCCCTATGCTATTTGATGGCTGACCCCCTGTCATTCATTGACCCCTATTCAACTTGATGGCTGACCCCTGTCATTCATTGACCCCTTTGCTATTTGATGGCTGACCCCTGTCATTCATTGACCCCTATTCAACTTGATGGCTGATCCCCTGTCATTCATTGACCCCTATGCTATTTGATGGCTGACCCCCTGTCTTTCATTGTTCCCTATTCAACTTTATGGCTGACCCCTGTCATTTCCTGTCATTCATTGACCCCTATGCTATTTGATGGCTGACCCCCTGTCTTTCATTGATCCCTATTCAACTTGATGGCTGACCCCTGTCATTCATTGACCCCTTTGCTATTTGGTGGCTGGCCCCTGTCATTCATTGACCCCTATTCAACTTGATGGCTGACCCCCTGTCATTCATTGACCCCTATTCAACTTGATGGCTGACCCCCTGTCATTCATTGACCCCTATTCAACTTGATGGCTAACCCCCTGTCATTCATTGACCCCTATTCAACTTGATGGCTGACCCCCCCCCTCCCCCGTTTTTTAAAAAAACAAATGACAATCTGTGCCCTCTATTCTATTTAATGGTTGAAACCCTTGATTGTATTGAATGAGTCCTATACTACATGTTACCAATGGGTCATCCACGATTGCACTTAATGGCCCCTCTATCATCTATCATTTTCCAGCTCATCTATAACTGCATTCATCGAACCCTGTTATACTGCTAACTGATATTTGAAATAACGATATATACATACATATATATATATAAATATTTGGAGAGAGAGAGAAACAGAGGCAGGCAAAAGAGAGAGGCACAAAGAGAGAAAGACGCAGAGAGGAGGAGGAAAGAAAGAAAGCGGCCAAGAGAGAGAGAGAGAGGCAGAGAGAGATAGAGTGAGGCAGAGAGAGATAGAGTGAGGCAGAGAGAGATAGAGTGAGGCAGGGAGAAAAAGCTGTAGAGAGAAAGGGAGACCGTGAAAAAGAGAGGGAGGCAGAGAGAGGGAAGGGCAGACAGAGAGCAGATAGAGTTAGAGTGAGGCAGAGAGAGAGAGAGAAAGTATATACGGGGGAAATTTTGAAGTAAAAAATGTGCCGTATTTTCAGGACAATGTTAAAATTATTTAAATTCATAGAAAAACCTTTTGTTTAATAACTATTTCAGTTACATCCTTTGAACATCACAAGGTAAAAGAAAATATCCAACTGATATTGTCAAATGCCCAACTGATGTTGCTAAATGTCCAACTGATATTATCAAATGTCCAACTGATATTTTCAAATGTCCAACTGATATTGTCAAATGTCCAACTGATATTGTCAAATGTCCAACTGATATTGTCAAATGTCCAACTGATATTGTCAAATGTGCAACTGATATTGTCAAATGTGCAACTGATATTGTCAAATGTCCAACTGATATTGTCAAATGTCCAAATGATATTGCTAAATGTCCAACTGATATTTTCAAATGTCCAACTGATATTGTCAAATGTGCAACTGATATTGTCAAATGTCCAACTGATATTGTCAAATGTCCAACTGATATTGTCAAATGTCCAACTGATATTGTCCAATGTGCAACTGATATTGTCAAATGTGCAACTGATATTGTCAAATGTGCAAATGATATTGTCAAATGTCCAACTGATATTGTGAAATTTCTACCCACTTTATATAGAAAATAATGTCCTCCTATTATGTTTTCCTTATGTTTTCATTCCTTCTAGTTGGAACTTTCCACGCCGAGCTGAACTTGAACATCGGCCATCCAAGCTTTTCATGGCTGGGCAACCTCACGTGTACAATGGCCCTGATAGGGGGACTCAACTACACGTCTACGGCAGTCCTGGATGTCAGGGGTAAGGAGAACTAGCGACAAGAGTAGTCTGCCCAATTGTTATTGTTTATAAATGGCCGAACTTTGATGGAGATTTCAAATATATATTCGTCTAATTTAGTGGTTCTCAACCTTCCTAATGCCGGGACCCTTTTATACAGTTTCTTATGTAGTGGTGAATCCACCCCCACCCAAAAAAAACAACAAAAAAAACATAAAATTATTTTCGTTGCTACTCCATAAATATGTGTTTTCCGATGGTCTAAGGCGACCCCTGTGTAAGGGTCGTTCGACCCCCAAAGGGGTCAAACCCCACAAGTTGAGAACCGCTGGTCTGAGTGTATTTAATTTACAAGTTCGCTTCCGTGGTGTGAGTTTGAATATTCCCTGTAGTTGCAGTTACTTTCACGCCTTCATTTGTAAGTCACGCCTCCTTTTGTAAAGCCTCACCCACATGTGTAAACCACACCTCCATTTTTAAGTCCCGCCTCCATTTGTTAATCACAGCTCCATTTGTAAGTCACGCTCCCCGTTTTTAAACCGCACCTATCTTTGTAAGCCCCACCTCCTTTTTGAAAGTCTCGCCTCCTTTTTTGAAAGTCCCGCCTCCATTTGTAAGTCACGCCTCCATTTGTACGTCACGCCCCCATTTGTACATCATGCCCATCCCACGTCACTGTCCCATCCTAGCACATCTTAAAAGCGTGTTCTGTTTTCACCTTCAGTTTGTACATGAATAATTCCAATGTTCAAAAGGTTCTTCAGTTTGTGTATGAAACAAATCCTGTAGGTCCACCTGAAGTTTTTGCTGTAAGCAGGAGGTACTACACATCACAAGGGGCCACAACCGTGATAGCCTGCCGTGTTCAGGCCGTGCCTCCCCCCGCGGGCTTCACCTGGAGGTACACCGATGACCTGTCCTATTCCCGGGAGTTTAAAGTCGTCATCAATCAGGAACAGTAAGTCTGTCGTCACTATCTTTGAAGTATTTAAGAGTTATGTACTCGTAGTTCAGGGAATATTTTCCTGTTTGGAGGATCATCACATCTTTGACAGTCTGGCGAGGCTCTGTCCTTTAATATTTCACACGTCAATTTAGATGATGATAAAGATTTTATTATAGTTCTTGAAGTATCCACTTTGAAGGAACTCCTGAATATATCGTATCAGCTTAAAGCGTGCTCAACCAACTTGACATCATCATCACTGGCACTACAGCCAAAGTAGGGCCCTAGCCTGCTCCACCCACAGTCTTCCATTTAGACATTATCATCAATGGCACTACGACCTATGTAGGGCTCTGGCCTGTTCCACAACATTCTTCCATTCATACATCATCCTCAATGGCGTTACAGCATATGTAGCATGCTCCACCATAGCCTTCCATTTAGACATCATCATCAATAGCGTTACAGCATATGTAGCATGCTCCACCATAGCCTTCCATTTAGACATCATCATCAATAGCGTTACATCATATGTAGCATGCTCCACCATAGCCTTCCATTTAGACATCATCCTCAATGGCGTTACAGCATATGTAGCATGCTCCACCATAGCCTTCCATTTAGACATCATCATCAATAGCGTTACAGCATATGTAGCATGCTCCACCATAGCCTTCCATTTAGACATCATCATCAATAGCGTTACAGCAAATGTAGCATGCTCCACCATAGCCTTCCATTTAGACATCATCATCAATAGCGTTACAGCATATGTAGCATGCTCCACCATAGCCTTCCATTTAGACATCATCATCAATAGCGTTACAGCATATGTAGAATGCTCCACCATAGTCTTCCAAATAGACATCATCCTCAATGGCGTTACAGCATATGTAGCGCATTGGCCTGCTTCATCAAATCCTTACATTCGGAACGATCCATGGCTTTCCACCTCCATGCGCAGGCGCCCAACTGGTGTAAATCCTTCTCTACATCGTCGGTCCATCTCAGTCTGGGGCGACCGGTGAGCCGTCTTCCCCTAGGTTTCTGCCTGTGGATCACTTTTGCTTCTCAACAATGCGACAGCCTCTCAATGTGTCCTGTCCAGCGCAGTTTGCTTTTTTTTTAAAAATTGTTGCAACTATTTTTGGGTGGTTCTTTGTACAATTTATACAGCTCCTTAACAAGTTTGTGTTCTGCGTTATTTTTATAGTCAGCATTGACCCGATCTCAGTGAAGATTTCACAGCCAATCAAGCTTATGATTGAAACCCGTATTAAGACACTCATTAAAAAAAAAACTTTCAGAAAATACGAGTCGTCTGTTGTAGATCTAGCCAATCAGAGCCTCCGTGAGATGAGGCTAGCTATAATGAATGTGACGTCATCCGACTTTGGGATCTACCAGTGCAATTCTGACAACGCCAACGGCAGATCGGGGGATCTTATACAGATAGGTGAGAGAAATGATTTGAACTTTGACCTTATCTTTTCGTCATTTTGGGAACCTAATTTAAGATGAAAGTGAGCCCGTAATGAAGGAACTCTTATATATATATATATATATATATATATATATATATATATATATATATATATATATATATAAATATACTAGCAAAATACCCGCGCTTCGCAGTGGAGAGTCTTTTTTTAAAGAAAAAAAGGGTACGAAATTATCATGTATTGGCATATTCCGGAGACTATACAATGCATTCCTTTGCGAAAGTCAAACCTGTCTCAAATCAATGCCAACTTTTTGTAGGGTCTGTCCTTGGGACCTCGATCCTGGTAAGACCCCAATTCTAATGAGTCCCTAATCCATTCTGAACCTGATCCCGGCGCAATTCCCTTTTTCCCGGTTTTATCCCGTTCCCGGTGGAATCTTATTTCTTTGTGACTCTGAATCCTGGGGGAATCCAGATCCCGTTGTGATTCCGATCCCGTCTGTGTCTCAATCCCAGTAAGATACTGATCTCAGTGGATCCCGATGCGCTATCGATCCCGTTAGGATACCATTCACTGAGGGATCCCGTTCCATCTAGGGACTCTCCTTTCCGATGTTAT
The DNA here is from genome assembly GCA_964033795.1 of Lymnaea stagnalis. NCBI lineage: Eukaryota > Metazoa > Mollusca > Gastropoda > Lymnaeidae > Lymnaea > Lymnaea stagnalis. Next base: position 344,236 of record CAXITT010000253.1, on the reverse strand, counting down.
CCCTTTTCCTGATAGGATCCTGATCCCATTTTAAGCCCGTTACCCGAGGGGATCTCGATGGTATCCTGTTCCCCGATGGAAACGCGTAACCGATGTGTCCCATTACGATCCTGTTTCTCTATGGGATCATGCTCAGTGCGATTTTGTTTGAATAAGCTTTTAGATCTAATTATATATCCCCGTAGAAAAGTATAGAACGTTCTAGATTAAATTTAATATCCTCCATGAAACGTGTAAAAATTAAATTTCTACGTAATTATTTCTCGAATGCGAAATATCATACAACTAAATTGTGCTAATAACTATAATAAATTTAAATTGATATGGGGGCCCCGTTGGGGGCCCATTTAATAAAGTACCGTTTTAATTATGTCTGAGATGGGGAGGGGGGCCTATAAAAATCATTGACATAAATTATACATTTAAAACTTTTCCTATTAAAATTGGTTTATAAATGCCACAGACGTAGCTTTTTTTAAACTATTGAAGTTTCTAGAAAATTCTAGATCGGCCTTGAATGGATTGAAAATTAAATCAAACGATATTTTAAAACGGACTAAGAAGGGTATTGCTACAAAGCTAGGCCTAGATCCAACTAATCACATAGAACCTATGGCGTTGTCTAACCCTATTGATATTTATATAGCTTATATTAGAAAAAATTAAATGGGGCCCCCGGCCCCACAAGTATGGATATTATGAGTTCAGTACCCTTCGTTATTTGAGTATGAATAATCAAGATTATGTGTATTAAGTTTGGTCAAGATCCATCTATTCATGTAGGAGTACTAAGCCTATTGCTATTTATATAGCTTATATAAGGAAAAATGAAAAAGGGCCCCGGCCCCAGAGGGATGGATATTATGTGTAAAGTACCCTTCAGTGTTTGAATATGGATAATCAAATGTATGCATACTAAGTTTGGTCAAGATCCATCTATTCATGTAGCAGTATTTGTTGTTAAGTTTATTTATATAGCTCATATAATAAAAAAACAAGTTTATTTATATAGCTCATATAATAAAAAAAAACAAATTAAAATTCGGGGCCCCCGGTTGTGACCGTTCTGGGTAGAGTTTCAAAATGAAACCTTTTTAACTTTTGTTGGAAAGCTGTAAGGAATAAGCTAAATTTCAGGCTTATATTTACTGCGAAAGTTGGAGAATATAGCTCATATAAGAAAAAATGAAATGGGGCCCCGAGCCCTAGAGGTATGGATATTATGAGCTCATTACCTTTCGGTATTTGAAAATGGATAATCAAGAGTATGTGTACTAAGTTTGGTCAAGATCCATTTTTTCATTTAGAAGTACTAAACCTATTGATATTTATAAGCGTATATTAGAAAAAAATGAAATGGGGACCCTGTCGAAGAGAGATATGTATATATATATATATATATATATATATATATATGATATACATATATATTTATGAGACGTTATGAAGGTGCACTTATACCTTGAGAGCTTTCCCTTGAAATTTCTGATTGTTGCAGCTGTTTGTTTAAAATACTGATCTCAGTTACGTATTTTTTCCTCACACCCCCCCCCCATCTTAAACCCGTTAACCAAATCCCCCCCCACCCTCTTAAACCCATATATATATGTAATCTCATATCAGCGTTGGTGGTCATACATGCATATATATAACCGTTAGACATATTCGCAAAGTATCTACCATTATTATCCCGATAACATCGGGTCATTTATTCTAGTTCTATATGTTTGAAAGAAAATATGGTTCAATAATGAGTTCACTCGCGCGCAAAATATAATTCCCGATAATTGTGCTAAATGATATATAGTTTATGTAACGCAACTGCGTTTGGTGCGTAATAATTTCTTTTGGGAACATGAAATCGTCTCTATTTAAGTATGGTGTAAAACAAAATATACGGTTTAAAAGTGGTTAAGACATCCGAACATATAATATAGTTCATTGCGTGAACTAAAGTGTGTGCAGAGACGCCTCATGTGGGGAAGGGGTGCAGCAAAAAATTAGGATTCTTAAATGTGCGTTTCTTGAGTTCATGTTTGTCAAGTAACTTTAGTAGATGGGAAGTTCACGCACTGCTGTCACCAATGTTTGGCGGGCTACATCTGGTAAGAATATTATTTTGCGATCCATGACAGTAGAGTGCTCCAACGATTTAAATGCTGGCCTGCATTTATGTGGACCGAACTGTAGACATCGATGTTACATTGATCGAAAACTAGTTGCACCTTATACCTGGACCTTTCTGAACATGTATTTAAACTTGACAAGCATGCCAAATTAAGTTAATGACATCCCATTCCAGAGTTCTGCAAGTCTGGGTACACAGCGACATCTGACGGGAAATCATGCCAAGGTAAATAACCCCTTAGATGTTGAGTCCACTGGTTGCTGCAAGAAACTTGCTCGTTGTTTGAGATGTAGCAAATGATATAAATAGATTATTAGACGTTTCAATACAAACCATAGTCTAAAATAAAATCTGCGAGAGAGACCTTGCCGCCATGAGACCTTACCCTAATCTAATATATATATATATATATATATATATATATATATATATATATATATATATATATCTCATCTTATATGTAGACGATACTTATACACCAAACTAAGATATAAAACTGTCATGAGATATTGATGAGACCTTCCCCAAACTAAGATATGTAACTGTCATCAGATATTGATATGAGAACTTAGCCCAATCTAACTTATATAACTGTCACCAGATATCGACATGATACCTTACCCTAAACTAAGATATATAACTGACACCAGATATCGACATGAGACCTTAACCCAAACTAAGATATATATCTGTCATGAGATATTGACATGAGACGTTACCGCAAACTAAGATATAATATACTATATCTCTGTCAACAGATATCGACGAATGCCGATCATCTCTTGATATCTGCGACTACGGCTGTGACAATCTCAACGGTAGCTACGTCTGCACATGCCCAGACGGACGCGCCCTGGGCGCCGATGGGAGATCTTGTCAACGTAAGTACTTCCTGTCTCTAGTCCTACACTCTCCCTCTAGTCCTACACTCTCCCTCTAGTGATACACTCTCCCTCTAGTCGTACACTCTCCCTCTAGTCCTACACTCTCCCTCTAGTCGTACACTCTCCCTCTAGTCCTACACTCTCCCTCTAGTCCTACACTCTCCCTTTCTCATGTCACATTCTTACGTATTTTTTCCTCACACCCCCCCCATCTTAAACCCGTTAACCAAATCCCCCCCTCCCCCAACCCTCTTAAACCCATCTCTTGATAATGACGTCAATGAACATTCGTATTTCATTCATTGAACAAGTGGATGCATTTCCAGGGGGCGTTTAAGCGTTCATTTATAACAATGTTAATGTTATCCACGAGTCCAATCCGTTAACACTCTCCTCACCATCATCACTAGCAGACTTTGACATGGAGGCAAGGATAGGAACAGGGATTGGACTAGGAGCAGCCGCTGTTGCCGCCGTCGTGATCATCGTGCTGTTGGTGGTGTGCATCTACCGCCTGAGGCGAAACAAAAAGGCAAGTGGTCGAGACGTAAGCTTAACATACGCGCAACTTTTGCGTCACTAGCCGAGGGGTGAGGGTTGGGGAGTCCACTTGGGGACGTACGGCCAGTAACTGGCTTATCGACTGTGAAATGACCAAACGGCTTTCATACAATAAATTGAAGATAAGATACAGGACATAGTACACAGGATACATTGATATAATTCTATCAACCTCTATTGTCGGGGGGGGGGGGGGCCGCATCCCCCCCGATGATAGGGGAGTTTTGTATTTTGCTGTTAAAATCAACTATAAAATTTTGCTGTTTGAATCAGCCATCTCACATTCCTGTTTAAATCAGCAATAATATATTTTGCTGTTCAAATCACCATTCCACATTGCTGTTTAAATCAAATATACATTGCTGATTAAATCATTCCTCATATATTGCTGTTTAAATCACCTATCATATATTCCGGTTAAAATCAACTATCATATATTGCTGTATAAATCATCTATCATACATTGCTGTTTAAATCATCTATCATATATTGCTGTTCAAATCATATATCGTGCATTGCTGTTTAAATCAACTATCATATATTGCTGTTTAAGTCAATTATCATATATAGCTGTTTAAATCAACTATCTGTATATTGCTGTTTAAATATACTGTCTGTACACTTCCCAGCGCCGTGACAGCTTCCTGTCTATGGTGCACGAGAAAGCCATGAAGACCAGGTCCCAGGTGATGATGAGGATGTCTCACTCTGACACCTTTTCAAAGGTACGTGTCGCAAATTGGGGCATGATGAGCAAGTCAGCGTATGGAACACACATTGTTTCAATGGGATAGCTTTACATTACATGAATGTTTTACTCAAAAAACAAATTTGGTGCTTATGTAACCGGCCCAACATAAACCAGTAAAGAACAAGTCAGTTCAGGAATAGTAAATCGGCATTTAAAAACATTTTGTAATAATTTATGCTAATAAGGGGGCGGGGGGGGGGGCGTGGAAGAGACGGCAATCTGGTTAGCTAAGAGGAAATGAGCGGAACCTGAAATCATGTGCTGACGGAAGTATGGGTAACCTGAAAAAAAAAGAGGAGGCAACAAGACAACGAACGTGTCGGCAAGAAGCCTGCTTGATGGAGAAAAAAAACCCAGCATCTAAACAATATAAAATAAAAATAAAAAAAAGCACTTATCTGAAATGTAGTTTCCGAGAGGATAGCAAGAAGAATGTAACAGAACATAACGTAGTGAGAGTAGCCATTTAGTTATTGCACTTTTTAAAAATTGCATTTAAACGATACTTATGCACATTTCAGTGTGGGGGCGACTACATACAAAAAAAAGCCGGGGAAGGGGAGGCAGTAGCTGACAAGATGAGCTTCTCAAGATACAAACATTAGTTACGGGGAAAGGAAAAGTTTTAAATGCTCAATTTTTAAAAAAAAATGGACTATTCTGGGAATTGAACCCTTATCAAAAGATGTTGGCAGTTAGAATGTTTTGACAACACGACCATTGCGCCATGTTAAAATTGTCAAATTACTTTTAAAAAAAAAAAAAAATTGTAGAGATTTTTGGATTTAATTATTCTGGTTTGGATAATTCGATATGGTTCAAGTTGTACCAAATTATTGAGATATTAGCGAAAGTGGAAATCCCTTGCCATCAATATCGTTATTGAATAGTCCTCAGTGGTCTAACAATTTTTAACTGAATATTTTGTATTCCTAATAATCATAGTGAACTCTCCAATTTAATACCATGCAGAAACGTCAGAAATTGACCAAGGTCCAGGGGAGAGGAGGGCTTTAGATTTCACCAATCATTTGGGGGGGGGGGGGCGCAAGTGTACATGTATAGTGTGTTTTATGAAGATGCGTAACATTCACAAGGGTTAACAAACGGTCGTGGCGCATGCATTTGAATTTATGTGTTTGATAGCTGTAATGATTTATGACTGACCGTGATGCAGAACTCCGTGGCGCTCGGCAGCCCGGATGCGAAGGTCCACGACAGCGAGTTCCCCAGGGAGCGGCTGAAACTTCTGGACGTCATCGGCGAGGGGGAGTTTGGGCGCGTCCTCAGGGCAGAGGCGCTGAACATCATAGGCACCGGCAAGTGGGAGATCGTGGCCGTGAAAATGTGCAAAGGTGAGTTACCTTTTATTAGGTCAATGTTACGTCACGCTCGGACGGCGGCCCGTAACCACGGAAATCTCCAATAGTTCAGTCTTGAAATGTCCGTTTAGCTTTGTTTTGTTTTGAGGGTATAAAAGTTATTATTCAATTGGAAATCTCCAATAGTTCTGTCTTGAAATGTCCGTTTAGCTTTGTTTTGTTTTGAGGGTATAAAAGTTATTATTCAATTGGAAATCTCCAATAGTTCTGTCTTGAAATGTCCGTTTAGCTTTGTTTTGTTTTGAGGGTATAAAAGTTATTATTCAATTTTGGGCTTTGATTATTGTTGATTAATTAAAATGAAATACACTGAATTTTTTATATGACACCACTGACGTAATTTGTAAACTTTTTAATGACGGAAATGACATAATTTCTTAAGTTAGATGACACCACGGACACGACAGCTGAATGACGGTGACAGCACTGAAGTAAAAGCGTAATGCTGTTTACAGTAATGAAGTCATTGCTGTGAATCTTGTATCCTCAGAGATAGCCACCGATTGTGAAAAGTTGGACTTCCTGAAAGAGCTGGCCATCGTCTCCAGCATCCCTCGCCACCTGAACGTGGTCAACTACCTGGGCTGTTGCTCTACCGTTGGTCAGTATTCCCAGTCGTGTTCTGTTTGTGTGTGTGGGTGGATGGCATCAGTAACGCTTTAGTTCACTGTAACCCGTCTCATTCCATCGCGAATGTTTAAACACTTGTTATTGCTCCCACAAATTAAACACATTTTTTATTTAAACATAGACCAATAGTTGAACATCATTTTATAATCCCAAAAAAAAACTATTTGATTCTCCCAATAAAACTATTTTATGCTCCCAATAACATTATTTTATACTCCCAATAACACTATTTTACACTCCCAGTAAAATTATTTTATACTCCCAATAACACTATTTTATACTCCCAATAACACTATTTTATACTCCCAGTAAAATTATTTTATACCCCCAATAACACTATTTTATACTCCCAATAACAATATTTTACACTCCCAGTAAAATTATTTTATACCCCCAATAACACTATTTTATACTCCCAGTAAAATTATTTTATACTCCCAATAACACTATTTTATACTCCCAATAACAATATTTTATACTCCCATTAAAATTATTTTATGCTCCCGATATCACTATTTTATACTCCCAGTAAAATTATTTTATACTCCCAATAACACTATTTTATACTCCCAATAACAATATTTTATACTCCCATTAAAATTATTTTATGCTCCCGATATCACTATTTTATACTCCCAATAATACTATTTTATATTCCCAATAACACTATTTCACACTCCCCAATGCTTGCAGATCCAGTTATCCTAATCATGGAGTACATCAGTGCAGGTGACCTCCAGACCTACCTGCGTCAGAGACGCCAGCCGACCTACGGCCTCTTGAGCCTGGAGCAGTCCCCAGAAAGGCAGCGGTCTCACGCGGGTGCCTTCGATAACGCCGGGTTTGTTGACGACGACACCACTTCAAAGCCCAGGCCCGACGGCGTTGGCGCACAGCAGCAACAACTGTCGGGCAACGATGAAGGGAACATGAACTCCGGCCAGTTGTTGCTTCAAGATGACAGCACAACACCACAGAATCCCAACAAAACACCCCAGACTTCCAAGAAAACACCACAGACTCCCGTCTACGAAATTCCTATCACTCAAACGAAGCCAACGGATTTACCCGGAAACCGCAAACTTCCGAACCTTACCGTCTTAACACACGGTTCACCGAAGCAATCAGACCATTTGAGACCGACGCAGAACAAGGCCGTCGAGAGACTAGAGTCGGACCGCTCGGATCGAGTTTGTCTGATCCGAGTCGACTCCATGAGCGACTCCGCGTCTTCGCAAGGTGCTGACTCCGAGCCTGTCTCGCCGGTGACGCTACCTTTGTCTTTGAAACGTTTTGAGAAACAGGCCACGGGGGACAACTCTGAGAGACTAGACTCAAACCACAGAGTAGTCTATCGTAATCTGAACAAGGCGTTCATGAACATTGACAGTTCCGATGTCGGATCTGAAAGGAATTCAAGATTACATGAAAACGGACATTTGAAGCTAAGGTTATCAAATAGGTGAGTAGATTTGTCTTTCCATCAAATGTAAATGTATAAGGCCAAGAACCTTTCAACCCAGGGCCGGTGGCACAAGGTGGGTACGATGCGTGATCATCACACGGGCGCCAATGAGAAGCGGGAAAATTTGTTTTTAAAAAAAATATTTAAAAATTTCGGAACTCTTCCCATAATTTTTTCAGAGGGCAACAATTGGCTATTTTCACCCAACCTAAAAAAATGTCTAGCGCCGACCCTGTTTCTACCACTGGGTTCTCAACTCAGGTTTTATTTGCAATGTTAATAGCACGTTTTCGTGGGATGGGTGTGGGTGCGTAAATTATGTTCTAAAAAATCAAGATGGGGGCGCCAGAAATGTTTTGGAACCAAAAAGGGTCACGAGCTACAAAAAACGTTTGGAACCCCTGATTAAAACGATAGAGGTTTCTTGTTGAATGCTTTAGGAGGACCACTCAAGATTTTATTACAAATTAATTGGTTTACATTTGGCTTGGCGTAGAGACATCCGCTGCGCCTGTTAGTTTTAAGAGCAGAGCTCTTGGGAACTGGTGTCTTTCCCAAGTCGGTGTTTGAGAAGAAGACATTTATACATACTATAGGTCATAAGTTATAGACAAAGATGTGGTATAGTGTTCTTTTGTTCTTTGGTCTGTGATCGAGATTTTTTTTACTAGGGTCTGAGGTAGATATTTTTATTACTATAGTATGTAGCTGTGCGTATTCATGTGTGTTCTGTGGTAGAGCTTATAGATGTAGTATGGTCTGTGATAGAGCTAACTGTTCTATGGTCTCTGGTAGATCTGGGGTATATCATATTATTCTGTGCTTGGGGTATATCATATTATTCTGTGATATGTGGTAGAGCTTATTGTTATGTGATCTGTGGTAGAACTTTTTGTTCTGTGATCTGTGGTAGAGCTAATTGTGATCTGTGGTAGAGCTAATTGTGATCTGTGGTAGAGCTATTTGTGATCTGTGGTAGAGCTAATTGTGATCTGTGGTAGAGCTAATTATTGTGATCTGTGGTAGAGCTATTTGTGATCTGTGGTAGAGCTAATTGTGATCTGTGGTAGAGCTAATTGTGATGTGTGGTAGAGCTATTTGTGATCTGTGGTAGAGCTAATAATAATTGTGATCTGTGGTAGAGCTAATTGGGATCTGTGGTAGAGCTAATTGTGATCTGTGGTAGAGCTATTTGTTATCTGTGGTAGAGCTAATTGTGATCTGTGGTAGAGCTAATTGTGATCTGTGGTAGATCTAATTGTGATCTGTGGTAGAGCTAATTGTGATCTGTGGTAGAGCTATTTGTGATCTGTGGTAGAGCTAATAATAATTGTGATCTGTGGTAGAGCTAATTGTGATCTGTGGTACAGCTAATTGGGATCTGTGGTAGAGCTATTTGTGATCTGTGGTAGAGCTAATTGTGATCTGTGGTAGAGCTAATTGTGATCTGTGGTAGAGCTAATTGTGATCTGTGGTGGAGCTTTTCATGTGATGTCCCTTTCCAGTTTTGTTTCCCCCCCGCCTTTTTGTATTTTTTTATTTGCTTAGGCCTGAACGTAGCCCCCCCCCCCCCCCCCCCCCCCCAAATCCCTCAGTATTTCTCATATACATCGAACGCATCCAACGTCCACAGCCTGCCTTCATCGCCGCCATTCAGCGTCCTCACAGAAAAGCCCAAAGTGTTTGCGTCCCGGCCGGCGCACATTACCTCGGACACCGTCTCCTTGTCCAGCAACGCCAGATGGCACCGGCGGCAGCCGTACGGGCGCAGGGGCAGCAACTTCAGCTACCTGACCGGAAGTGACGCGGGCAGCCACCTCGCTGAAAGTGAGTTCAGCAGAATCACGTCCATCGATGAGGATGACGACACTGGCATCAGTTCCGGTGACCTGTTCGCGTTCGCCCTCCAAGTGGCTCGGGGCATGAGGCATCTGGCGGGGAATCAAGTGAGTATCTTGGCTACAGGGTTGGGGCATCTGGCAGGGAATAAAGTGACTATCTTGGCTACAGGGTTGGGGCATCCGGCAGGGAATAAAGTGAGTATCTTGGCTACAGGGCATGGGGCATCATGCAGGGAATAAAGTGACTATCTTGGCTACAGGGCATGGGGCATCTGGCAGGGAATAAAGTGACTATCTTGGCTACAGGGTTGGGGCATCTTGCAGGGAATAAAGTGACCAACTTGGCTACGGTACATATGGCAGGGAATAAAGTGACTATCTTGGCTACGGTACATATGGCAGGGAATAAAGTGACTATTTTGGCTACGGTACATATGGCAGGGAATAAAGTGACTATCTTGGCTACGGTACATATGGCAGGGAATAAAGTGACTATCTTGGCTACGGTACATATGGCAGGGAATAAAGTGACTATTTTGGCTACGGTACATATGGCAGGGAATAAAGTGACTATCTTGGCTACGGTACATATGGCAGGGAATAAAGTGACTATTTTGGCTACGGTACATATGGCCGGGAATAAAGTGACTATCTTGGCTACGGTACATATGGCAGGGAATAAAGTGACTATCTTGGCTACGGTACATATGGCAGGGAATAAAGTGACTTTCTTGGCTACGGTACATATGGCAGGGAATAAAGTGACTATCTTGGCTACGGTACATATGGCAGGGAATAAAGTGACTATCTTGGCTACGGTACATATGGCAGGGAATAAAGTGACTATTTTGGCTACGGTACATATGGCAGGGAATAAAGTGACTATTTTGGCTACGGTACATATGGCAGGGAATAAAGTGACTATTTTGGCTACGGTACATATGGCAGGGAATAAAGTGACTATCTTGGCTACGGTACATATGGCAGGGAATAAAGTGACTATCTTGGCTACGGTACATATGGCAGGGAATAAAGTGACTATCTTGGCTACGGTACATATGGCAGGGAATAAAGTGACTATCTTGGCTACGGTACATATGGCAGGGAATAAAGTGACTATCTTGGCTACGGTACATATGGCAGGGAATAAAGTGACCATTTAGTCCGGGTGGCAGTATTTTTCAACCCTTTATGTTAACTTCGTTGTTGTTGTTTTTTTTTTTTTTTGTGTTGGTGGTTGGCAGGCCAAATCTTCGGACGGCTAATTGATCCACTTCCCGTCAACCTAACGGGCTGAAACTTGGAATATAGACTTGATGGTGATGACAACATATTCTTTCAAATTTGCAGCCCACCCCCAACCTCGATCCCCCAAAAAATCAGTTTTTCCTGTTTTTCAAGGGGAACAGGAAGGAAAATTCTGATAACTGCGCGAAATGAGTTTCTTAAAATAAACTATATCGTAAGTGCATGTGGTGCGTAGTACTTTCTCTTGTTTATCTGAGATAGTTGGTCAAATAGATCTACGGTGTAAAAGCGGTTGGGTCATTAGAATATTACTATAGTCCAGGAGCGTGAAAAAAAGGTGTGGTTGCGAGTTTTGGGGGTGGGGAGGGGGACACTAATTGTGTGTCTATAAGGTGCGTTACTTGTATGCATGTTTTGAGGAAGTTTTCAGCCCCAACCCCCCTCCATTGCTCAATATTACGGTTTATAAAGGATTGAAAAGAAACACTTTGTTTTTAAGCCGTTGTTAAATTGAGATACTTGGGCGGACCACCATGACTTAATGTAACCAACCACTTTTTTTTTTACTTTTGGGATGTGTATCTCAGGAAGGTTTAAAGGGGGTGGGCGTGGTGCAGGGATAAGAAATACGTGTATAGATTTATATGAAAACGAGGTAGAGGGTGGGGATAGTTTACAGCACCATAAGTGACGTATATTGTGCTGAATGTCCAAGAATTTGGGACCCGATCCAAGCAACGGATGCCTTACGCTTCGATGGATTTCCTTAGGATTTTTTCTCTCCAAAATTGTTGATTTGGAACATGTTGATTTGGAACATGTCGATTTGGAACATGTTGATTTGGAACATGTTGATTTGGAACATGTTGATTTGGAACATGTTGATTTGGAACATGTTGATTTGGAACATGTTGATTTGGAACATGTTGATTTGGAACATGTTGATCCGAAAAATGTTGATTTGATATTCCAACTTCTCCGCTGTTCATGCGTGTCTGCAGATCATTCACCGAGATCTGGCAGCCAGGAACATCCTAGTCACAGACAGGGGCGTCTGTAAGATAACAGACTTTGGCCTGGCCCGTACTGTGGAAGGGACGGACAACTACGAGAGAACATCAAAGGTTGGTCACGTCCTTGTAGATAAAATGTAAAACAATTTTTTTAATTTTTTTTTTTACAGAAAACAATACTTTTCTCACTAGCGTACATTAAATTGTATATTTTAAAAAGTAACATGTGTCCAATTATTTCTAACATTTGTCCAATTATTTCTAACATTTGTCCAATTATTTCTAACATTTGTCCAATTATTTCTAACATTTGTCCAATTATTTCTAACATTTGTCCAATTATTTCTAACATTTGTCCAATTATTCCTTACATTTGTCCAATTATTCCTAACATTTGTCCCATTGTTATGGTCCTTAGGGTCCTCTCCCAGTCCGCTGGATGGCGCCCGAGTCTCTAACTGACAGGACCCACAGCTTCAAGTCGGATGTTTGGTCCTATGGGATCCTGCTCTGGGAGATCGTCACATTAGGTGAGTTGAGTGGTTTCAATGTGACCTACTTACACTGTCACGTTAGGTGAGTAGAGTGGTTTTATTGGGACCTACTTACACTGTCACGCTAGGTGAGTAGAGTGGTTTCGGCGTGACCTACTTACACTGTCACGCTAGGTGAGTAGAGTGGTTTTAGTTGTGACCTTTTTAAACTGTCACGCTAGGTGAGTAGAGTGGTTTCGGCGTGACCTACTTACACTGTCACGCTAGGTGAGTAGAGTGGTTTTAGTTGTGACCTTCTTAAACTGTCACGTTTTGGGGAATAGAGTGGATTTAGTTGTAACTTTCTCATACAAAACTCATTTTGCTAGTGAAACAATTGTAACTTTTTTTGTAGTAGATTTTTTTAAATTAGTGAGGTGGCTTCAATAAGTGACATTATCATTTAAGTCAGAATCCATATATTGGCATCATGACTTAAGTCAGTATCCGTATATTGACATTATAGCTTAAGTACATAACGGTGACATCAGGACTTAAGTATGTAATAGTGACACCGAGACTCAAGTATGCATCATTGACATCAAGACTCTAGGATGTAGCAGTAAGACCAAGACTCTAGCATGTAGCAGTAAAACCAAGACTCTAGCATGTAGCAGTAAAACCAAGACTCTAGCATGTAGCAGTAAAACCAAGACTCTAGCATGTAGCAGTGAAACCAAGGCTCTAGCATGTAGCATCGACACCAAGACTCTAGCACGTAGCATCGCCACCAAGACTCTAGCACGTAGCATCGCCACCAAGACTCTAGCATGTAGCAGTGACACCAAGACTCTAGCATGTAGCAGTGACACCAAGACTCTAGCCTGTAGCAGTGGTACCAAGACTCTTAGCATGTAGCAGTGACACCATGGCTCATCTTTTCATCAGGTGCCAGCCCGTACCCAGGGATGTCCGCTCATGATGTGCTCAAGTACGTCACCAGCGGTAAGAGGATGGAGAAGCCTCACCACTGCACTACAGAAATGTTAGTATATACAGCACACCATTGTCCTGTACTCATTTTAAAAGTATATATATATATTATATTATAATTGCTTGCTCCCTTTTGTGAGTTGCTACGATGTGGGATACTGAATGGGAGGAAATATTAGGTTATTGAAATAATTAAATGCAAGCTTGTAGTTAAGTATTAGTATAAATAAGAAGCTTATGAACAACAATATCAACCCTTTGAACACCAGCTTTGATATATATATATTTGATATTAGAAATTAATTTAAAACTTTTTAATGGGTTTAAAATCGTCTTTAAAAGTAAAAAAAAAAAATGTTCCCACATTTTAGTTTGAAAATCGTTATCAGTAAATTTAAATTATTGCCAAATTGATTTTTTTAGCGAACATTAAATTCCTGGTTAAAGAGAGACTTTACCCTTTGATTATAGCCATTAAACTAAAACATAGAATTGAACGACTGAGACCTTTGTTCCCTGAGACCTTTGTTACGCCTGTTTGCTTGCTGTCCTCTGATCAGTCTCATAGCCTAAATGCCCTGCCCCAACCTCTTCCACCACCGCACCCCGAAATCCTACGGTTAGGAGCTATGGTCATTGGAAACAAAGTGGGCGCGGGCTGCAAGGGTCTGGAAGGCACCGTTGTTGAGGTCATCAACGCTAGTTGGACTGTGAGTTGTGTCATGAATTGTATTATTGTGGCTTAATTGTCATTATATATATATATATATATANTATATATATATATATTTATATATATATATATATAATTATATGAGACATCATGAATGTGCACATATACCTTGAGAGCTTTGCCCTGACATTTCTCATTGTTGCAGCTTTTTAAGACGAAAGGACGTCAAGGTGTATCTCATATCAGCGTTGGTGGTCTCTGATGTCATTATTTCATCATCTTAGGATCAGCACACTTCATCACTTTCTAAAGGCGTTGACCAAATCTAAATTTGACCACATGTGTCTAAATTTTCCCACGTGCCTAATGTGCCCAGTATGGGTCTAAATATGTCCATATGTGCCAAGACAGATAAAAATGTGGCCAAATCTGTCCTTATGTGTCATCTATCATAAAATTTGCCAATTTGTTTTGTGACACTTCCAGATACAACATCATGTGCGATTGCTGGTCGTTCCAGCCGTCCAGCCGTCCCAGCTTCGACCAGCTGTGCCTGAAGCTGGAGGAGCTCCTGGAGCGGGAGGCCGACTACATCAACCTTGAACTCTTTCAGAGCGAGCAGTACAGCTGCCTGGACCCCGACATCATTGAAGAGAGACTCTGAGCCCTGCGCGATTGTATGTCTGTTGTATTCAATGACCGTACTGACAATTGTTTCGAGGTTGCTAGAGAAGGCAGTGGCAGTAGTAAGGTGGGGGTTGTAGAACAGCATATGGAAGAGATGAAATCAAACAGAAATGAGTAAGGTCCCAGAAATGAGTAAGGTCCTTAGAGGTCATTTGGTTAAGTGAACCTTACAGTGGCCTCTTAAGTATTTGCTGTCTTAATGGGCAATTAAGGTGGCTTCCTTTAAAATACTTCCTTCTGGCAATAAAGGTGGCTTCCTTTAAAATACTTCCTTCTGGCAATAAAGGTGGCTTCCTATAAAATACTTCCTTCTGGCAATAAATAAAGGTGGGTTCCTATAAAATACTTCCTTCTGTCAATAAAGGTGGCTTCCTATAAAATACTTCCTTTTGGCAATAAAGATGGCTTCCTATAAAATACTTCCTTCTGGCAATTAAGGGGGCTTCCTATAAAATACTTCCTTCTGGCAATAAAGGTGGGTTCCTATAAAATACTTCCTTCTGGCAATAAAGGTGGCTTCCTATAAAATACTTCCTTTTGGCAATAAAGATGGCTTCCTATAAAATACTTCCTTCTGGCAATTAAGGTAGCTTCCTATAAAATACTTCCTTCTGGCAATAAAGGTGGCTTCCTATAAAATACTTCCTTCTGGCAATAAAGGTGGATTCCTATAAAATAATTCCTTCAGTCAATTAAGGTGGCTTCCAATTAAATATTTCCTTCTGGCAATAAAGGTGGCTTCCTAACTTCCTATAAAATATTTCCTTTGGGCATTAAAGGTGAATTGTCTTTTGTGATCTGAACCAACTGTTCTGTCAGCCTCATGTTGTATTGAGCCCTTGTGTATGGAAGAGCGGCACGAATCTCTGTTGTTTGGGGGACTATGCCCACATATCCCGATCAGATGCTTTCAAAGGGTAGGCCCACCCCAATTTTATCACCATTTAAGGGTAGGTCCATACCACATACATCAGCACTAAGTCAACACCCCCTTCAACGTTATCATATGTCCGTATGTTATTACCAAATAAATGACGTCACAATCTCAATAAAATGGCGCTGAGCGTCATTGACTCTGTAAAATCATTTTTTTTTTAAATTTCATTAAATAACCACTTTTTACATATTATACAGATGAGAAATGCTATGTTTTTCACCATGTTATCTCATAGTGGAAAATTTTGTTTTGAAATATTCCCAGTGTTTTAGTACCCAGTCTCTTGTCAATGAATTTAGTAAAGATATCGCTCCTAAAATAAATGCAAGCTACTGAGAGTATTGTAACAGCACATACAGGGTATTGTATGTCAAATAAATATTAGATGATAAGATTATTGTAACAGCACGACATGACATACAGGGTATTGTATGTCAAATAAATATTAGATGATAAGATTATTGTAACAGCACGACATGACATACAGGGTATTGTATGTCAAATAAATATTAGATGATAAGATTATTGTAACAGCACGACATGACATACAGGGTATTGTATGTCAAAAAAAATTAGATGATAAGATTATTGTAACAGCACGACATGACATACAGGATATTATATGTCAAAAATATTAGATGATAAGATTATTGTAACAGCTCGACATGGCATAGCGGGTATTGTATGTCAAATAAATGTAAGATATTGAGATTAGTTAAACAGCATGACGTGACATATTATTTTATGTCAACAAATTATGTACTCTATCTACGCACTGTTCTTGTGTAAAAATAATATTGCACTGATCTTAGTGTTTACATTTTGTAATCTTCATGGTGTTAACATTTTTTCATTATTTTTTACATTAAGATTTTGAAGTGTGTCTGTCGTTTTTTTTTTCCAAACGTTTAGGAGAAAATAAATAAATGTTTGTTTGTTTGTTTGTTTGTATTTTTTTTGTTTTTTTTGTACTAGAAAATTAATGAACTTGATATATGAATTAAATTGTTATCAAACACAATATACAAGTCTTAGTTTTTAAAAAAAAAGGTAAGTGAAAGCCTGTGTTTGTATGCGTGTATGCGTTTGTTTGTATGTGTCTTTGTATGTGACTTTTTGTATGTGACTTTTTGTATGTGTCTTTTTGTATGTGACTTTTTGTATGTGTATTTCTGTGTGTATTTCTTTGTGTAATTCTGTATGTGTATTTTTGTGTGTGTATTTTTGTATGTGTATTTCTGTATGTGTATTTCTGTGTGTACTTTTGTATGTGTGTTTCTGTCTTTGTATTTCTGTATGTGTATTTTTGTATGTGTATTTCTGTATGCATATGTACTTCACACAGAGGAGGCGTCTTTTGTTACTGATTCATATCTGGTGTATCTTTATGTACCTTGAGGGGGGGGGGCGCCACTTTTCCACGGCAGCGCCCTGTTTGTGTGTGCGAGCGTATGTGTGTCAAGCTAACAGTGTG
Source organism: Lymnaea stagnalis (assembly GCA_964033795.1). Classification (NCBI taxonomy): domain Eukaryota; kingdom Metazoa; phylum Mollusca; class Gastropoda; family Lymnaeidae; genus Lymnaea; species Lymnaea stagnalis. The sequence goes on along the minus strand of CAXITT010000253.1, from coordinate 327,096 downwards.
GGTGAGTACTCGCCCAACACTTGCTTACCGGACTTGGGTAATTAACTGTTTGACATCTTTCACACACTCGTCTCGTGGCTCTTGACGCTCTGCTTTCTTGCGTGTGTGTGTCTGTACAGGTGTGTGTGTGTGGCATGACATCATCTGGAGCTACAATGGTAGGATTAATTATTGTTTTCCAATGAAATGGTAAGTAGGTCAACTTTAGTACACTCATCGTGTTTTAAGCGGTTATATCTGAGCATGAGTCGCCGTTCATCCCGTGCTGGGTGCTTCACATCTTAGAGCACTACACACTTCCTGTTTGTTTGAGATGAGTTGTCTCTGCTAATGTGTCCGTCAATGTATGTTTTTTTTTAAAGTCAATTATGTCTGTGCTAGTGTGATCACAAATGTAATTTCTTGAGGTGAGTTACTCCTGGGAGGATTGAGCAGATAAGTAGGTGGGGTAGATAAGTAGGTTAAATATATAAAGTAGGTCGAGTACATAGGTATTTTCAGTAGATGGGTTAATTATATTAATTAAATAAAACGGCACGTGCATGGCTAAAATCAAGGGTTCTTAAACGGAAAGTCGGCCTCACCTGGGGGTGTGTGACGACCCATAAATTATATTTTCATATTTATTGTATTACTTTTTGAGAGGAGAGCGTGGTGCTGGAAATCTATCTATACTGCGTGGTGCTGGAAATCTATCTATACTGCGTGGTGCTGGAAATCTATCTATACTATGTAGTAAAACAAAATAATGCGTTCACAAAGAAATTAGACGCAAAATTTGAGCGTGTGAATTGAAAATAAAATTCGACCAAACTTCCGTCAATAAATTTTCCGTCGACGAAATTTCTTTCAAACAAATTTCCGGATACGGTATCATATACCTCCAAATCTCTTTTTTTTCCTAACAATCCTCATTTCTACTACCTCCAATCCTCATTTCTACTACCTCCAATCCTCATTTCTACTACCTCCAATCCTCATTTCTACTACCTCCAATCCTCATTTCTACTACCTCCAATCCTCATTTCTACTACCTCCAATCCTCATTTCTACTACCTCCAATCCTCATTTCTACTACCTCCAATCCTCATGTTTTTCCACTATCTCCAATCCTCGTGTCTTCCATCATCATCTCTACACCCCAACCCTCATTTAACTACCCCCAATCTTTATCACAACCTCATAGCTCCATGTCTATTTCCGATCTTCATGTCAACCTTCTATCACATTTTTTTTTCAAATGCTTTCTTAAAGTTCTTCAACGTGGAAATTCTTATTAGATGACTAATCGATAGTCTCCCCTTACACTTTCAGTCCTACGGGTGACCGGGCATTTAGGACATGCCCCCTCTCAAAAGTGCTGGACGTTTGACCAAAGTCGGTCGCCAACAAATGGCGTGCATCTGTCTGTGTACGACTGTTACCATTCTCCAAACTGCTGTACTGCTGGTTAACTCATACACCAACGTGGGTCTCATCCAACTCCAAGCAAAACGCCTGACAGCTCAGGAGCTGAAAACTGACACGACTCATAAAATGGAAGCAATACGATCAAATAGCTCAGACGTCACACATAAAACTGGAGGGAGATTATCCAAATTTATATTCGAATCCCGGAAATTGGAGTACATCCACAATCCACGGCAAATCTGCGCGAAAGAAGGATTGGAACTGATTATCGTGCGGACAGCGGAAGTCGGTGACCTGTCTTCAAGAACCAACGCACGGACCATGTACTACGAGACTGTCCGGGAACTCCCGACAACTCTCGTCTTCGTGGTCGGGGTGTCGCTGCACGACCCGGAAGTGCAAACGCTCGTCGACGAAGAAGTGGATCGATACGGGGATATCCTCCAGCTCGACTTCCCAGATTCCGACTTAACCACAACCCTAAAGTCGGTATCGATACTGAAATGGGTATCGGAGTTTTGCTCCCATGTCAAATTTGTCCTGAAGATGAACGTCGGGGAGACAGTCGAGGATTTTAATGACCTCATCGTCGCACTGTACCGCCAGAGCTACAGTCACGAAGAGTTCATTTTAGGGAAAATCCGTTACTACGGAGGCATGTCGCTGGAGAACACGTCTGCGCGCCGTCCCGGGGGTCTCCCAGACAAGTCGCTGGGGCCAACGTACGGGTATCCTGGAAAAGTTGCGGCGAGGCTGTACCTCAGCGCATTGAGAATCCCTTTCTTTTACATAGAGCACATCTACATCACCGGATGGTGTGCGCGCGACGCGAATTTGCTTCTGCTTAACGATAACAACTTCAGTTGATATCAAGGAAACACACCCCCCCCCCCCCCTTTTTTTTTTCAGCCCTCTCCACGAACAAAACTGATTACAATTTTATTATATGTTTTGTAAACATTGCTTGATGTGTGTTCCGCCTGTTGGTTTTGATGTGAGATTAGTTCTACTTCATTTGATACATTTGATCGATGTGCAGTGACCTACCGGTCTAGACGTAGCTTACACCGGTTGAGGAAGTCAACATTCTTTAATTGATGCACTTAAAAAAAAATAATAATAATAAAGTTCATTTCAAAAACACGCTTCATCCCCAAAGGTACAAAGTCTACACTACAAAAACTAATTACAAGCATTACAATGTCAAAGTCTTTCTAGCCATTTCAACCATAAGCAACACAGCCATTATGCATTAACTGGAAAATAAGATAGACAATCATCCCAGAAGGTGTTTTCGAAATAGATGTGTCTTTAAATCGGTTTTAAAGCACTCCAGTGTCTGGTTGTTTCTGAGATCGACAGGAAGGGCGTTCCAAATTGTTGGACCAGCAAATGCGAAAGTGCGCTTTCCGTAAGTCTCAAGGCAAACACATGGTGTCGAGAGTTTGCCACTATCGATTATTTCCTGTTAAAATATTAAATTTTGTTTTTTATTCAAGTATATATTCAAATCTGGCCCTCCTCCGGAACCTGGCGTTCAATTTACCGTGCATCATTGTGACAGTGATGCACTGTCTGGTCCCACACTCTCGCCTGCAAAGACCTGGTCGCCATTTCTAATGAGTTGTGACCTGTTCGTCAAGAACGCTTAGACTTGTTGTTGACCGTACATAATATGGTGATGTTGACAACATGAAAATTTCATCTTTTGTACACAAATAATGTCATGAAAAATTCAAAAAAAAGTTCAAACCAGGCCATTCATTCTTGTCAAAGTTCATTTTGAAATATGTTTTAAAATTACATTTCACATGCGCGAGTATCGGTAGATTACACTTCTAATGCATCCACTGCAATGCAATGATTATACTATTGTTCATCCACTGCAATGCAATGATTATACTATTGTTCATCCACTGTAAACCAATTGTTATACTATTGTTCATCCACTGCAATGCAATGATTATACTATTGTTCATCCACTGTAAACCAATGGTTATACTTAATTTTCATCCACTGTAATGCAATGATTGTACTAATTGTTCATCCACTGAAATGCAATGATTATACTAATTTTTCATCCACTGTAATGCAATGATTGTACTAATTGCTCATCCACTGAAATGCAATGATTATACTAATTTTTCATCCACTGTAATGCAATGATTGTACTAATTGCTCATCCACTGTAATGCAATGATTGTACTAATTGCTCATCCACTGAAATGCAATGATTATACTAATTTTTCATCCACTGTAATGCAATGATTGTACTAATTGCTCATCCACTGAAATACAATGATTATACTAATTTTTCATCCACTGTAATGCAATGATTGTACTAATTGCTCATCCACTGTAATGCAATGATTGTACTAATTGCTCATGCACTGAAATGCAATAATTATACTAATTTCTCATGCACTGAAATGCAATGATTATACTACTTGTTCATCCATTGTAATGTAATGATTAAACTAATAACCCATCCGCTGTGATGTCATGATTTTAGCAATCATTCATCCACTGTAATCATGTCACAACCATAATACCTTACCACGATGACAGACACGGAGCACTCCTTCTACATCATACAACGATGCTTCGATCTGCACCACTCCTGTGGCTGTGCAGCGTAAGACTCCATCTTACTAACTATCATTTTTGTGTAGCCCTTGGCTGCTACCCGTAGAGTAGCTACATGCAAGCTGCCATATGTTTTCTGAGTGTCACTGGACCAATGGCCTCACAGAATTACTTCCGTAACCAGTGAATCTTCTCAAGACGAAGGATTCCATCAAGCCAGTGAAGCATGGGGACGGTACCCCGTCGGGCACGAAGGGGGTGGGGGGGGAGGGGTGGTCAGGTCCGGGGGGTCTCTAATTTATTTCATTTCATTTGTTTGAGTGGGCGGCCGTATCTGTCTTTCAACTGCGTAAAACACACCTTCTTTGTTTTCTGTGTAATCTCTATGTTTTCTAAGGGTTTTTTTTTAGTTGGGGTGGAAAATCAAGGAACAGCCCCGGGCGTCATGAACTCTAGCTACACCACTGACTGTATCACCCTCCATCATTCTCCAAGACACGCATTTTATAATACTTGAACATAAGCTTTTGTGACGTGGCTTGTTATTAACAATATATTAAGTGTATTATGTTTGTTGTTACTTACAATTGGTCACGTGACTCTTACCTGTAAATAAAAGAAAATATCATTAACTTTTTTTTTTTTTTAAATGGTGATAGACATTAAATAGAAAGTTTAAAAAATTAGAACAGTAAAAATGATAATGATAAGGTTAATAGACCACACGAAGATTATCGGCTTTATATTTACGTTTCACTATCACTGGTGTATCAGTCACGTGTGTACACTGCTGTAACTAAAGATGGTGTATCAAGTATCGATAGATCAATATGTAAACTTAGCGGCTATTACAAGGGGCACGCCAGGCGATGTGGGTATACAGTAATTGATCGGCCGTGTAGAAGTGGTAAACGGTAATTGTCATTTAAGTGCTCAGAAACGGTAAAACATCTAAAAGTTGATGATCGTTTGTGAGGGGTATCTTCTCGTCTGCTGTATAACATCACGCGCGCACGCAAAGACTCAAGTTAAACATATAGGGAAAAAAAGAGCACCACAGACATATAAAAACGTATAAAATATACAAACATACTGAAAAAACACATACGTATTAACACGCCTAAACACACTCACAAATATACACATGCACACAAAAACACAAACATACACAAAAACACACAGAAATGCACACTAACACACAGAAACAAGTCGCGCGAACAAAGCTGTCGTTGAAGAAATGGTGTAGTGAGTTCAGTTCTTTGAGAAATATTATGAAAGAAATAATTGCTACAGGCGAGTGAGGAGTCGACTTAGGCACTTAATGGTGGTTTATGTTGATGCAGTGAAGACATGGCCTGGGAGCCAAGTCATAGGGTCACTTGGGAACTGTAGAAAGAGGATATAGCCGAGAATGCATAACATGTGAACCAACCCGGCCCCGAGTACATCCGATTGTCGTAAGGGGACTGTAGATCAGAGGCGTAGTGAGGGTGTTTGGCGCCCGGGGACAAGATTCGCGCCCGGGGACAAGATCCATTTTAAGGCGCCCCTCTTTCTTTTTTTCAACTCTCAGATCCATTATTTTCATCAATAAAATAATATCAAAGCACATTTTGGCGCCCCTAACTAGCTGGCGCCCGGGGACATCTGCCCCCCCCTGCCCCCACCTCGCTACGCCTCTGCTGTAGAAAGAAGGTTTAGCAGGTAATGCATAGGGATAATGATGTGTAAATCAATTAACGTGGGTTCCAATTGGTGAGTAGTTTGTCGTATCAAGAAGGCGAGCTATAAGCTAGAGATTTGGGGTCACTGGGGAGTAGAGATTTGGGGTCACTGGGGAGTAGAGATTCGGGGTCACTGGGGAGTAGAGATTTGGGGTTACTGGGGAGTCGAAATGGAACTGTTGCAAGAGATCAGTTGAGACGACGGATGACTTAGTTTGACAGAGGAATAGTTGAAACGACGTAAGCAAGTGATAGAGCTAGTGAAAATTAGCAGAAGAACGGTGTTCTGTTTAGTACTAAGTAATTAATGTATATTGTATTATCATCTGGAGACCTGAAGTTTGTTATCTCCATTAGTTCACGTCAATGTGGTGATTTTTGTCTGTCTCAGCATTGTGCTTTTGTCTGTCTCAAAGTTGTGTTTTTGTCTGTCGCAACGTTTCGCTTTTGTTTGTCTCAACGTTGTGCTTTTGTCTGTCTCAACGTTGTACTTTTGTCTGTCTCATTGTTGTACTTTTGTCTCTCTCAACGTTGTGCTTTTGTCTGTCTCAAAGCCTAGGTACCCAAAATATAAATCACAGAGAGGAGCGGTCCTGTACTGACCACTACTAAATCAATACAGTTTGTGATAAGTCAGGACCGGAGCCCCCCTTCGTATCAATCGTTCTGTGACACAATGGATGATATTGAATAATGTCAATATATTAAGAAGGGTCAGAAATGTTCAGTTTTATCAATTTGCCCCAGACTGATACAAAATGATGACCTCGTCTTTAATTGTAATTCATTTGAAATAATTTGCATCAAAGAAAGTCTGTGTTGATTTTGCAATCTAATGCCTAGAGGGACCTTCTCGAGCATTATAGCCTACATAATGGGAGTAACAAAAATTAAGCAAATTTCACGCCCAATAAAGAATCATCATCATCAGTTGCGCCACAGCTCATGCAGGGCCCTCGCCTGCTCCACCCCATTCTTCCATTCGGAACGATCCATGGCTTTCCGCCTCCATGCGCGAACCCTCAGCTGGTGTAAATCCTTCTCTACGTCGTCGATCCATCTCAGCTTTTGGCGACCGGTGAGTCGTCTGCCCCTAGTTTTCTGCATGTATATCACTTTTGCTGCGCTACATTCCGGCATCATTTCAATAAGTCCTGTCCAGAGCAGTCTGCCTTTTTTTTAAAATTGTTGCGACTATGGGTGGGTCTTTGTACAATTGGTATAGCTCTTGGTTTGTACGGATTCTCCAGACAGCATTTTGTATTAATTACTGTGCAGTGGCGTAGCGAGGGTGTTTGGCGCCCGGGGACAAGATTCATTTTAAAGCGCCCCTCTTTCTTTTTTTCAACTCTCAAACCAATTATTTTCATCAATAAAATAATATCAAAGCACATTTTTGCGCCCCTAACTAGCTGGCGCCCGGGGACATCTGCCCCCCCTGCCCCCACCACGCTACGCCTCTGTTACTGCGCTATATATTTTTCTGAGGATTTTCCTCTCCCATGTATTGAGAAGGTTCTCTGCTTGGTAAGGTTCCAAGTCTCACTAGCATAAGTTACTACCGGTCTTGTTCCGGTACTTAAATTATGTGTATATTGTAATCCACACAAAGCCCCGAAACAAGCACTTTTACAAACAAATAGAAACGGAAATAGCAAGCAAATTTATTTTTATAGAGTGATTTCCCATTACATCATTTCCTATTAATTCATTTGAATTTTAAATGATGATTTGCAAGCAGCTGTAACAACACAAAGAGGGCTAATGACACTAATGTGAACGTTGTAGGGTCTAATCTACACCATATACCAAATGTATGACATACTACCTGTACTAAAGTTCAGTCAAAAGGCACAGGTAATATTTTTTGCTCAGATAAATAACTCGATTGTCATCAAATATCGCCATGCCTCATGCCATCAATGGCCCCTGTTAGTGGGAAGAAAAAAAAAATCAGTCTTCTTCATCACACTTAAACTCAATAAACTTAATCCTACCTTAACAAAAATCGAATTTCAGTTTTACCCCATTAAGTTTAAGGCCTTCAGATTTGGCATAGTATGGGTTAGTAAACCCCCCCACCCCCACCCCCTCATCAATTCATATTTTAGCTGCCCACTATCAAGAAAATGTTGAACAAAATGCTGCCTTTCCATATAAGTTAGTGCAGCTTCTTTAACCCCCTATTCATTCATTCACCATCACGTCAGAGACTATCATAATAATATATGATCACCAATAATCTTCAAATTGCCTCCCTGTGCCACAAGTTATGAAACTCTGGAATTCTTTGACTTGGCTTCATTTAATTGTATTTCACATCAGGGGGCAGTTTGGGGTGGGGGGGTGCTAAAAAGTACGGGTACATCAAGGGGGGGGGGGTGGACACAAAGGCATACATAAAAATTTTATAGCCCCAAATATAAATCTTTAAAAACATTAACTAGAGAAAAAAAAGTTCATATTTTACATTTGTTGATGAATGGAAACCAAATATTTAGAGTGATTTTCCCTATATATGTTTTTTTGAAATTCTTTGGGTTTATGATTTTTAATTTTTTTTTAAATTTTGCAAATAGTTCAGCCATAGAGGAATACATGCAGTGGGCCTAAAGCTTTCTTAGAACAAAAAATGCTAGCTTGCAGATGTCCGCAATTCTCCCTTTACCTCACCCTCTGCTGTCTATATTTGTTTGTCTTCATTTGGACGACATCCTTCATGGACAACCCAAAAGCTTAATTTGTACTCTAACCCTATAACTGTCAAGTGCATTAGCTATCTTGCTGGGTGTCGTCCATGGCTTGACATGTAAATAGTTCTGGGGTGGGCGGGGTGAATATATTGTATAAAGCTGTTTTTTAAATTAAATAAATATATGTAACTTTTTATGTCTTGATTATGCTTGCTATACTTTTTTATGTAAAGCGCTGTGAGCGCTATATAATTTCCTTGTAATAATAATTTTTCTGTAGCGTCTAGACATTTTTATAAAAAAATGACAAAATCCCATACTAAATGAATTCAGAGACCCTTACAATGATATATTTTCTGAAAGTCCTATGGACAATTTATCTTATGGTATGAAAAGAATTTGATTTTATATTATGTGTTTATTTTACCAAGACTGTATTTATTTTGCAATCTAGAGAGGCCTCCAGCCTCAGATATGATGAGTCAAAAAAATTTAGAAAATTTCACAACCAATTAATTACAAAACAAGCCCTAATAATTAATAAAAGCATATTAATCCAAAGCTGGTGATACTATTGGCCATGACATCCCAGAAGGGGGCATAACGGCACATGATTGGCTGTTATTAATGATAGTTATAGGGTTAATAAAAAGTGTCTGAGAAGTATGTTCTCTTTCAGACTTTTATTTTTTTGAAATACTTTTTCTAATAGTTGAACTAGTACTTTTCTGAACAGTTGTTCAAGCACTTTTTCGAATACTTAACTTAATTTAAGGCAAACATTTAAGTTGATTTAAATCAAGCTTTAAATGGACCAATAAAAATCATAATTTAAATAAAAATTTATATTTATTTATTAAATCTGTTTATATTTAAAGGCATTTGCTAAAAAGAACACCTTTTTAATGTATTATTAGTCACATAATGTATTATTTGTTAATAAGTAATATACCGGTATATGATTGGAAAATTTTATAATTTTATATTGATAAATTTCATTTTTATTCAATTAAACCATTCAGTAATAAAATCAACATCAGGTTATGAGAGCCAGCAAATTAATTTTTCTATTCAAATTATTTAATCAGAAGAGTTGGATGGAGTTGAATGTAATTTATTTTGTAACTGACAAATCACAGTAGTTTTATGACATTAATAGTTTTGAATTTTGAAACTGAATTGTCACTCTTATTGTTTTATATTAAATAGAGACTACAATATCAAGATTTTGAGTTTTATTGATTATACGTTTTTTTACTTAATTATTTGATATTTCATTTTTATTAGATAATAAACAAATTTCACTTTTGGAGAAATGAAATTTAAATCCTTTTAAATGAATTTGATTTGATTTAAGTTTTTATTTTTTTATAAAATTATTTTTTTTTAAAATTTAAATATATTAAAATCCAATTTAAATCCCCACAAATTGATTTAAATAATATTTACTACATTATGTTTAATTTTTATAAAAATTAATATACCAGGTACTTCAAAATCTAAAGAAATCCTAAAATAGAACCAGAAAATCAATTAAAATTGTTAAAATCGTTATCAACCTTGGTTTTAGTGTTAAATAATATTATTCCAATTAAAATAATGACTGTAAAATCTTGTTCTTTAATTGAATTTGAATTATTTTAAGGCTTATTACTTTTAATAAAAATATTTAAAAAATTAATGATTTATTTGGCCCATTCATTAACTCTGGTTTATGGGAAAATTTGTTTGATTTCTTTCGGGGATGGCACAAGATATTGGGACGAATTTAAGACATCATTTCTGATGATTTGGTAGGAAGCACACACCCTAAATGTCTATAACCTTGACCAAACATTGTAACAGCTTTTAAAATATATATGTTAATTTCAATAAAAACTTTTAAAATATATATTCTTTCTTTTTTTCTTGTCACAGTATTCCTAAAAGTAAATGGAATGCTACATTTAAGCAGATATCTATTTCTAGAGTGGGTTCTTGGCTGGTCATGGACAAGAATAGGTACCCGGTAATGTATTTCTTTTATTTTATTTATAACTTGTGTAGATTTTAATTCAAACAACATTCCTCTGCTTTATAGACATAAGTTGTTTTAATTTTTTTTGTTTTGTTTTACTATTCTTCTTCTTCTATATCTATATCTTGAAAACCCACAATCAATGTATTGGTCATTCTGGCGCCTATCTATGTAGATAGGGTTTGCGATGTTTCTGTGCCTGGTAGTGTAGAGAATATTTCACTGGTTGCAAGGGCTAGGCAGCGAGGGTACAAAGAACTGGGGGTTGGAAGGCAGGAGGCAATATATCCGGTACACAAATGTTTCAAGTGTTGTCACCTCAACTTTTACTTTTGGAAGCTTGGTACAGTTCCAGTCCCTGATTGTCTTTGGTGGGAATGAGCAGTTCCTGTACTGTGTTCTTGACATATTCAAATTTAGTTTCTTTCAAATGTTTTTCTAACTTCAACTATATATGACATGTTTAACAACCATGGGCAGCTACACTAATGGTTGACCCAGCTAAAACCAATGGATGATTGCTCGCCAATATTTATTTAATTTCTTTTGGGCTTTTCAAGAAATTTGATTTTTTAAAAAAATGTTTTATTTTTATTCAGTTACGTTAAAATTGAAAGAAAAAATATTGCAAGCTTAAACATTGTTTTCTGCATGATGAGAACTAAAATATTTTAATGTAATTTCAGGCAAATATTTTTTGTAAACATTGTCACGGCTGTATCTTAATATCTGGTTTTTGTCGCTATTCTTCCAGGTTTGAGTGTATTTGAAAAGAACACAATGGCAGTTTAACTCAAGACGTTGCTGCACTGTGTGGAATATTTTTTCATCTGACTACTTGTTATTTTATTAGCACAATTTTCAAGTAAACGGCCTTATAATATATTCTACAATTTATCCAATAACCCAATTTTCTTTTTTGCTCAGCTGGATCAATAGCTCCTAATCTGACAGTTATTCTTATGCAATAAAAGCAATTTGTGAAAAATCAAACACATTTTACTATAATGAATGTGTACAATAGAAACGCTCAAATTTTTAAAGACACAAGAAGCTAAACAAAAATTAAATAAAGTATAATACAATGTTTTTACGTAACGTACACTATTTGATTGACTGCGTTTAAGCAGTGTAAAGTAAATGAACAGTGAATCAAGATAGGTTTAGGCTTGAAAAACAAAGGAAAGGACAATTAAAAGGATAATAAACTACTATATTTCTTGTCATTTCATTTCTCCTTTCTGCTGAGGAAGGCTTTTAGCCGAAACGTTCATATCTTATTGTCCTGCCTTTTGCATCCACCTTACATGTACCTTGTTGGACTATTTCATTGAGGTTACTGATCAGTTTATTCTGGTAGTTTTATCTTTGTTCTCAACTATTTCATTGAGGTTACTGAGGTTTAATTCTTAAAATTACTTTTAATTTGAATGAATAAGTTGCCTATTACATTTTTTTTTCCAAGTTGTTTTTGTAGTTTATAAAAAGGGTAGCTTCTAAGTAACTATTTCATTCATTTTCCTATCTCATTGTGATTCATTAGAATTTCTGAACATGGTGTCTGACTATGATTCATTAGAATTTATGGTTTCTGAACATTGTGTTTCACTCGCTAATGGGTCCAAATTGCACCTTATAAATTTTTAACGTAATGTAGAAAAATTTCATTTGGACATGGTTGGGTTCATGGAAATAGGAAGCCTGTTAAATTTAAAACTAGGTGTGCCTCTGTCTCTAGCTGTGCCTCTGTCTCTAGCTGTGCCTCTGTCTCTATGGGATGTTGCAAATGTATGCAGCAGGTCAGCTTATGTCATGTCAGTGAGTTGACTTTGACTTGGCATGCTAGCATAGGTTTTGCATTGTGCCCCTTTGTTAACTTAGAATAGATTATAATGATGTTGTTAAGAGATCCAGAATTACATTGAAATTTTTTAATGAAATAAAAAACACTGGTGCAGGAGTTACAAAACAATGTTTCGTTGATGTATTCAGTTTTTTTACAACTATTTTCTGTAAGGATTAATTTACAATACCGGTATATAATTTTGATAAAGACAATGTGATTTTTGCTTTGCATAAGCTACACCTATTTTCATCTTTTCAATGAGTTTTGCAGCAAAGGGGAAGTTCATGTATAAAAATAAACACATGAAGAAGAGAAGATAATTTGATTGTAATTTTTTTTTATTTCACTTCCAGGCTATTGAAGTCTGCACATGTGTATCATAATTTCTTGGCTGACAGCTGAATGTACACCACTTCATCTTGGCTGACAACTGAATGTACACCACTTCATCTTGGCTGACAACTGAATATACACCACTTCATCTTGGCTGACAACTGAATATACACCACTTCATCTTGGCTGACAACTGAATGTACATCACTTCATCTTGGCTGACAACTGAATGTACACCACTTCATCTTGGCTGACAACTAAATGTACACCACTTCATCTTGGCTGACAACTGAATGTACACCACTTCATCTTGACTGACACCTGATCATACAATACACCATACTGGATGACTCCTCAATTATACAACAGAGCATCTTGGCGGACAACTGAATTTTCTCAACCCAAGTAAACAGAATTTTTAACAAATTAAATAAATCATTTTCTACTAACACACAACTCAACTTTTTAGCCTTGTTCATTGTTTGAATCACTCAAACTTTAACCTTACTGGTTTTAAACCTCTAACAAGATTTTACATCTCTAAGTAAAATGATCAATAAATTAATTGTGGGCCCTTAATATATAGAAGAAGAAGAAGAAAAGAATGTGTGACTGCTCCGCCATCAGATCATTTAGAAAAACTACTAATAAAGAAAATTTAAATTACCATATACTTTCTGTGCATGAAGACTGAATGAAACAATGAATGACCTTGACCTCTTTGGGCAAAGGAACTAATAAGCCAGAATCCAAATATTTCTGATTGAAGCAGAAGTTAAAGGTTCTTTTTAGACTGAGTTAAAAAAATTGAATGGTTTCTCAGAGAGCTGGCAAGGTTGACGACCAATTTGGTTACTGGTGACATAAAGTGAGTTATCTTCTTAATAATAAGGTCCAGACTAATAAAAAACTAATTTACTTTAAAAAAAATTTTTTAATGTCTCGCACGAAATAGCTCTGACCTTATTAGTTATTGTAAACAATTGTTTGAGCTTTGAGTGGGCCGTCGTCAACTAGTTTTTGTCTATTTTTTTAATTTTTATTTTTAAAAATAAATTTGTAAGGAACATGTTATTTATGTTGAAACTATTGTTTTGGGTACACCAAGAGGAAGAGAAATCATGCGAAAAGCTCAAGTCATTTATACAATGATTTTTAAATTTTTTGAATGGGGAATTAATTTCGTAGGGCAAGTTTCATACTTTGTCATCTTAAATATCTGACATTTGCCATCTTAAATATGTGATATTTGCCATCTCAAATATCTGACATTAGACACTTACGATAAACAAAACTGCCAGAGTAGTCTATACAAATGAAATCCTTGGTCTCTCTGCAGGTGCCCCATTTCTGCTACAAATTGATTTGTAGCGTCCCTTATCTTACTGAAATAACTTTTAGCATTGATTAGGAAAATAGTTGCTATTGCTCACTAATCATGGCTGGGCACCATTCAACACTGGCATAGCTCCTTAGGATGGTATGGAGCTGTTTGATTTGCCCTCATCCTTGTACATGCCAATGAGTTGCTAATTGGAACACAGATCCCAAACAAAATAGTCTAGTTAATTTAACACATTTTCTTTCATTTTCATCAGTTTCTAGTTTTTTGTTTGTGTCAGATGTTATTTTTCTTATACAGCAATTATAAAGCATCCCATTAACTTAAAATAAACTCCCTTTAAAAAAAAATAATCATTTATCCCAAAATATTTTGGTCCGTTAAGATTCTTTACCTTATTTTTCACAGTACCATTTTTAATACTCTTTCACTTCCTGTAACTCTACTTCCAGCAACAAAAGGATATCTCTAAAGTTTTTCACTTACTGTGCTCTGTTACTTGTCACACTTCTTTGTGTCTTGTTTGCTGATGAAGCCTCTGAGCCGAAACGTCCAAATCTTTTGTCCTGTCCATTAATTAAAGTTTGGCTTACCTTGTTCTTATATTTCATTTACACAACTTGAATGCATTTCATCAAGTTATCTAGAGTTATTAACAATAATCAATTTAATTATACTGAATTGATATAAAAATAAAAAATAAAAATATACAGACAAAAAAAACTATAATAACTTACAGCACACCAAGTAGAAAAGCATAATACCAGAAAGGTGCAAATTTTAATCCACACAGTTAAAAATCTAGCAAGTTTTGTAGGTCTCCTGTAAGTCTGGTAAGTCTGCCGGTCACAGTTGACCATCATATCTATAGGGATGGAGTCAGAACTTTCCAGAACTGAAACCCAACCATCATAGAGTAGGTTCTACCTCCCCGTAGAACTCTTGGAAAATCATGTATACAAACTTTCCCTATCAGGAAGGGTGGCGGAAAGCAGTGTCAGATAAGTAGTGCTCACCACGGCTCCACAACAGCCTAGGTAAGCAGTGTCAGATAAGTAGTGCTCACCACGGCTCCACAACGGACTAGGTAAGCAGTGTCAGATAAGTAGTGCTCACCACGGCTCCACAACAGCCTAGGTAAGCAGTGTCAGATAAGTAGTGCTCACCACGGCTCCACAACAGCCTAGGTAAGGACTGCACCACTCAAAATGTAAGGTGGGCCATAATACTTTATGAAAAACTTGTTCGGGCCGAAAGAAAATAGGATTAGGGTTGTAACAATTGGATATTGTAACCTTCTTATGGATGGTGGCGCTTGTGGTTCAGTGCAGTTACTCATACAATGTTAGCTAATACTGTGAGTTTAATGTAAGCGATGGCTTGCCGCTACTAATTGACTAATTCACTCCACTCCTCAAAAACTGTCTCTTCCTCTCCCTTAAGAAGCAACTAAGTCCAAATGAATAATACACACAGCACTTTATCACATATACTGAATAAGTCAAATAATTCCTTGATATCAGGATATTTTTGTAACAATTATAGTTGCAATGCAAATAATATATACACACATTCAATAATACTCCATCTAATATTAAATCAATAATCCATAGAAAAATTCAACATGTCCTCTCACATTCAAGATATCTCGTTCCCTCCCGCTCTACTTAAAAAAATGAATTCTCCCTACGCTATAAAAACTAGGCCCCCCCCCCCCCTTTGTTTGTCTTGTTTTACTTCATTATCATCAAATCACTACACCATAGTGCCATGAGAATAAAATATGAGTTTTGTGTGAAAAGTCATAGTTAACTTGGTCTGTTACAGAGGTGAAAGCTAATAGGAATAAATAATATTTCGTCACTTCGCGGACCGTAAAGTTGGTGCTGGTGGGCCGCTTGCGACCCGCAGGTCATATGTTGTGCACCAGGTCAACCGACAGACTATAACACGTTCACTCTTTAAAAAAAAAAAAGAATTTACATTTTTCAAAATGGATTTCTTTTTCCATTAAAGAACTAATATCAGAATCAAAGTAAATAAATCTCTTTCATTCAAAATAGTTCAAACAATTTTCTCAACAAGGTACATCATAAATAAAGTACAACAAAACCTGAACTAATAATAACATTTAATAATAGCGTTTTCTGACAATGATAAGTCTATGCAGAAATTATTCTCAAAAATTATAAACAATTTAATTGGAACCTGTTGGCCTCATAGAGTGCCTCTTGTCTGCACAGACTTTCTTTGACTTCATAGAGTGCCTCTTACCTTTCTGCGCAGACTTTCCTTGGTTAATGAATTTTAAGAAAATTATTTTATACTTATTAGTGCGCTTAAACTCGTCTCCGAAAGAAAGTCTTTTCTTTTTTTTTAAACTTTTGTAAAAAAATTTTTAAAAACTTCAAATCAAAATTAAGCTTAAGACTAAAATTTGTTTCAATGTAAATGTTATATATTTTCTTCCCACAATCAAACAGTGAATGTTAAATCAGTCGACCTCAACATGTGAAGCCATTTCTCTATGTTCTGTATACTGCATAGTTACGTGCCCTGGTGCTACAGGCTCATGTCACAGGAGAGTTGGCTTTAAGTGCTCTGATACTACAGGAGTGTTGGCCATATGTGTTCTTATATTTCAGTAGGGTTGGCCATGTGTGTCCAGATACTTCAGTAGGGTTGGCCATGTGTGTCAGGATACTTCAGTAGGGTTGGCCATGTGTGTCCAGATACTTCAGAAGGGTTGGCCATGTGTGTCCAGATACTTCAGTAGGGTTGGCTAGGTGTGTCCAGATACTTCAGAATGGTTGACTAGGTGTGTCCAGATACTTGAGAAGGGTAGGCCATGAGTGTCAAGGTACTTCAGAAGGGCTGGCCATGTGTGTCCAGATGCTTCAGAAAAGTTGGCTTTCAGTGCTTTGACACTACTGGAGTGTTGACCATTAGTAGTCATTATACTACAGGAGGGTTGGCTAAATTTAACAGGCAATAGGCAAAGACTGGTTAGTATTTAACCTATTACTAACTTAACCAATTTAAATTAACAAGAGCTGAACTCAGCATCTTTATTTTGTCATCAAAAGAATTTGCCATGATTTTAAAGTAAACGCTAGGTTCATTTCTATAATTATTAAAAAAATATATGAGTTTTAAAATCACAAAATAATTCTCATAATTTAGACTGTGGTTGCAAAATTTAAAATAATTTTGGCAGTGTTAGCGGGAATATTTTAATTGTAATAATTTTGATTTAATTTATTTCTGATGTTTTTGGTAACCTTTTTGTCTTTATTGGATGTGAGATTCACAAAAATCAGGACAGGATTTAGTTAACAAGGTTAACAAGAGGCCACTTTGCACTTGACTTGTTAGTTGGAACTTGCGCCTGTAATTGTTAGTAAAACTAAAAATATGTTGTTAACTCTTTTAACTACGCTGTCAACCTTCTTTTAAGATCTAAAATTTATTACTTGGAATGTGTTCTTAAGTTTTTAATGTCTATCTGGAAGTGCGGCACTAAATATTTCTTCATTAAACAGCCCGTTTCAGAATATATTTTAATAAATAAAGGACAAAAAATTAAAAAATTCAGAAATATTTTCAAATTGCTGCCACATTAGGGGCTTATTGAGACTTTTTTTTACCAAGGATAAATTTGATTAAGCCTCCATGAGACAGAATGAACTCTTATCTCGGCATATTTTTTTTTACCAGATCCTTATTTTCAACGTCAAAATTGGACAGCCCTACTGATAGATTAATAACAAAGGAAAAAGTTGTACAGTGTCACGGTACTATGCTGTGCAAAGTCACTTTACTAAGTTGTGCAAAGTCACTGTACTAAGATGTGCAATGTCACTGTACTAAGTTGTGAAATGTCACTGTACTAAGTTGTGCAAAGTCACTGTACTTAGCTGTGCAAAGTCACTGTACTAAGCTGTGCAATTTCACTGTACTAAGTTGTGCAATATCCCTGTACTAAGTTGTGCAATGTTACTGTACTAAGTTGTGAAAAGCCACTGTACTAAGCTATGTAAAGTCACTGTACTAAGTTGTGCAGTGTCACTGTTCTAAGTAGTGCAATGTCACTGTGCTAGGCTGTGCAATGCCACTGTACTAAGTAGTGCAAAGTCACTGTACTAACTTGTGCGATGGCACTTTACTAAGTTGTGCAATGTCACTGTACTAAGTTATAAAATGTCACTGTACTAATTTGTGCAATGTTACTGTACAAGAAGTGCAGTGTCACTATACTAAGTTATGTAATGTCAGCAATGTCACTAGACTAAGCTGTGCAATGCCACTGTACTAAGTTATGCAATGTCACTGTACTAAGATGTGCAATGTCACTGTACTAAGTTATGCAATGTCACTGTACTAGGATGTGCCATGCCACTCTACTAAGGAGTGCAATGTCACTGTTCTAAGTTGTGCAATGTCACTGTACTAAGTTATGAAAAGTCACTGTACTAAGTTATGCAGTGTCACTGTTCTAAGTAGTGCAATGTCACTGTACTAAGATGTGCAATGCTACTGTACTAAGTTATGCAATGTCACTATATCAAGATGTGCAATGTCACTGTACTAGGCTGTGCAATGCAACTGTACTAAGTTATGCAATGTCACTGTACTTAGATGTGCAATGTCACTGTACTAAGTTATGCAATGTCAATGTACTAGGCTGTGGAATGCCACTCTACTAAGGAGTGCAATGTCACTATACTAAGTTGTGAAATGTCACTGTACTAAGTTGTTCAATGTCATTGTACTAATTTGTGCAATGTCACTGTACTAAGATGTGCAATGTCACTGTAATAAATAGTGCAATGTCACTGTAAAAGGTTGTTCAAATCACTGATTGCATTATCTGAATCCATTAACAAACAAATAAAAATTAAACTCTTATTCTCCTGCATCACCCATGAGTCTTATTGTCTACATGTGTTGTTAGTTCCTAGATTGTGCCCACAATTCCTCTGCAACATAACTGATTATCTGCTAATATGACAAAACATGGACAACAAAGTAATTTTTGATTGCACTTAATTGCAGATACAATTGTTCAAAAAATATTTCGGGGAATACTTAATTTGATACATTTTAGAGATCCCTTCAGATGGGAGAGAGTGTTTCCGTCTTTATCTCTTTCTGGATCTAATGTATCCATTGCACTTCCTTCATTTACTTGCCGTTTCCATATTTTTTGCATTCTAAAGACAGTTTTGTAATCAAAATTTGGTAAGATAGATTTGGCTTTTCTTTGAAATTTCAGCAAAATTTGTTTTAATTTTTTTTAAAAACCCTTCAAGAGACCTGGACAAAAAACGCTTCAAGAGACCTGGACAAAAACCCTTCAACTTCAAGAGACACAGACAAAAAACCCTTCAAGAGACCAGGACAAAAACCCTTCAACTTCAAGAGACCTGGACAAAAAACGCTTCAAGAGACCTGGACAAAAACCCTTCAACTTCAAGAGACCTGGACAAAAACCCTTCAACTTCAAGAGACACAGACAAAAAACCCTTCAAGAGACCTGGACAAAAAGCGCTTCAAGAGACCTGGACAAAAACCCTTCAACTTCAAGAGACACAGACAAAAAACCCTTCAAGAGACCTGGACAAAAACCCTTCAAGAGACCAGGACAAATTTGCAGAAATACTCAATAAATGTTATGATTTAAAAAAAGTTTTGCTAGCTTGGCTAGCTTCATGAAAACAACATAATACTTGAGACCAAAAATTCTTCCATTATCTGAATAAAAATCATTTATTTGATATCTAGCCAGCCCATCCCCCCCCCCCTTTCTCCGTAACCCCTTTTCCATTCACATAAGAATTTAAAAATGTGATTTAATATTCTAATACCACCTCAGTCTGCATTATTTTATTTAAATTATATATATTTAATTAAATTTTGTAAATAATTTAATTGTAATATTTTTAGTTTAGTAATTATTATAGTTGATTCATTAAGCCTCAGACTCTAACTCTATGTAGCTTCTTCAACATTGAGATTCATTTTGATTCGATTTTAACTTTTAAGGCCCTAGGCTTTACTATAATGAAAATCTGGTTACCGGAATTTTGTTTGAAAGAAATTTCGTCGACGCAAAATTGATCGATGGAAGTTTGGTCGAATGGAAGTTTGGTCAATTTTTTTTTTCAGTTCACTCGATCAAATTTTGGGCAAATTGTTTTTCGAACTCACTATACTATATAATAAAACAAAATATTGCGTTCAAAAAGAAATTTGAGGTAAAAATTAGTGTCTTTTAGTTGTAGCTGAGTAATGAGTGTCTGTTAGTTTTAATTGAGTAATGAGTGTCTGTTAGTTTTAGCCAAGTAATGAGTGTGTTATGTTGTTCATACGTTGAACACACCTTGATCTATTGAATCCAACTATTCCTCGATAAGCCCCTATGATAAACATACAAATGTTGTTTTTTTTAAAAAGCTGAACCTCATCCTTAAAGAGTAATCATCTACATTTTTCTTGGCGAGATCTTGAGAATATTCTTGATCTTAACAATGATGATGGTGGTTTTATGAAACATAGCTAATGTTAAATAGTTAACTAATCGATTGATTTTGTATGCTACAGGAAAATTATGAATTTCAGGCATTCTATAGATTGTTTGACCATTTTAGATGATATATATTGTCTAGGCATTCTATAGATTGACTGCCTTTAATTTTTATAAACATTTAAATTGAAAATTTAAATGTCAATTAGGAGGCTATAGAATGCCTGGATAATCAGACGGCTTATAAAATGAATGGATTTCACACTTTGCAGGTGACATAATTGGAGGGCTTGGTGAAAAAAGGTACCTACATTTTTTTCAGGTAGCTTGGATTTCTCCAAGTCCTTAAGTTACCAAACCAGTCACCATCACTGTAACTTGTGTTTCTTTGTTAAGATAACTCACTTTATATCACCAGGAATATTCATGTTTTCATCTCCTTAGCTGACACCTGAATGTACAACATATCATCTTGGCTGACATCTGAATGTACAAAATATCATCTTGACTGACATCTAAATGTACAACATACCATCTTAGCTGACATCTGAATGTACAACTTATCGTGTTGGCTGACATCTAAATGTACAACTACCATCTTGGCTGACACCTGAATGTCTTAATCCAAGTAAACAAGTTTTACAAATTATTAATCAAATAAATTTCTACTAACACACAACTAAAATTTTTAGACTTTTCAATCAATCTGTTCATTCTTTCAGTCACTCAAACTTTAACCTTACTGATTTTAAACCTATATTATTTTTTATTTGTAATTCAAAGAAATGTCAGTATGTTGCCATATGAATGTGCTGCTCTGCCAGATCATTTAGAAAAACTTACAATATAGACATTTTAAATACCGGTACATCACTAGACAATGATTCATCTTGTGCATTCATTAAAAAAATTACTAGACAAAGGGCTTGCAAACAAATCACTAATGACATCACTAGACGAAGTACTAGCAAAAAAATCAATAGTATCATAAGACTAAGACAGTTGACTAACAAACAAATACTAGTGACACATCACTGTAAAAGTTTCTTACAAACAAATCACTAGACAAGTGAGTAAGATGGTTTAAAACACTGAATGGAAAGCATAACAATAATTCACGTTTATTACAACACTGATATAGAATATCCTAAGAACTATAACAATAGTTTTTAGTGAATGGACAAGAAGTAGCTTTGACTGAATGAATGAATTAACAAAAGCACATGAGAACTAAATTCTACGTTTCACCTCTGACAAGTGATTGGTTTTGAGGAGGTGTGATTTTAAAAACATCTGGAGTGGGTGAGGGATGTCTCTTTGAAGCCATTACCTACTTATAAAAATATTCTCTCTCTTAGCATAGAAGTCATATTCTTCTATTAAAATGCATTTAAAATTTGTAAAAATGTAAAATTATCTACAGTAAAAGTCAAACGTGCACAAATAAATTAGATTTAGCGAAAAGAATAATGTCCTAAATAAAACAATACATGTCTGAAATAGTATTACTATATAAATACACCTTACTATTAGTAAGGTGTATTTTTTTCTCGATGTTGTGAAATATAGTCAAAGGGAAGCAAACATTAAAATAAACTTATTTTTTTAAAGACGATAGTGATAACTTCCCATTTATTATTATTTTATTTATACAATTCAAGAAAGTTAACTCTTGTCACCTTGGCTAAAAATCGTATTAACTTGGTTGCTGTTCCTAATTCTTTACGAAAATATGGGAACTAACTGATGTCCCCTTAATGGACAAAATATTTTTTGGAGTTGCCTCTAATTGAGAACTCTTTTAAACCAAAAGTTATGTAAAAAAAATAAAAACAACAACAACATAGTTTCATTAGATTTTCGTGGGATAAAATCTTTTGAGGCTTGAATAACTTTCTAAAATTATTTTATATGACCATAAACTATAAAGATAAATATGAGAGGAATTTCCAAATATGTTAGGGGGTGGGTTGGTGATTAATCTATCCCTATGCCTAACTCGAACCCTAAATCGATCCCTATGCCTAACCTTAACAAAGTGGACGTGGGCCGCTAAATCTGAAACAGTCTTACATTCACTTCATAACTTTATATTAACTTAAATATTTAACCATTCTAGTTTAGTATGTTCATAGTCATAATCAAATCTTTAACTTAATTTAAACTTAAACTGCAAATGCAAGAAATTTTAATTTATATTTTGTTACTACACTGAAAATCTTGAGGAGATATAACACCCATTACCAAGCCACCAGTAATAGTTATTATTCAATTATTAGAAGTAACTAGTACAAGACAAAAATTAGTAGGCTTACACTTACGCCTGATACTTGATACTGATAGACTAACTAACTACTTTTAATACTAATGCTAGACATAACTAAGATAACTAGCTTAATTTTTTTAAGGCAAGGCATATGTCATATGTTTACAGTTTACTAGTTATGTAATCTATTCTGTCTCACATATATACATGAAGTTTAAGTTCACTCTAGCTAAGTATTAGGCCGTCTACTTTAAAAATCAATTAGATTGATGTTTAACATTAAATGATTAATTAAAATTAATTAATTAATTTTATTAATACATTGCCACTCAAACAAGCTGGGCTGCATGACTGGGTTAAAGTAAAAGAATTTTTTTACAATCCTAAACTAAAGTGAAATCAATTATTGGTACAATTGAAACATTGTAGGCCTTGAGATCAGAATCTTAATTTGATGAGAATATTGATTTAAATTTGATTTTTAGTAATTCACTTTAAAGAAGATCTCAAGGGCTGTTGAAAGGCTTTTATTTTGACATTCTTACTAACATATAAAAGTTTTTAAAATCGAACAGCATACATATTTAGGCCATACAAAAATAGGGGAACAAGTTTTGTGGGAAATATTGTTTTGGGTTGAGGGGTACAGTAGTCAAGAGAAATATTGTTTTGGGTTCATTGAGAGTAATGTTGCCAGGTTCCACTATTTGAGCGGACGGTCCACTTTTTTCACATTATGTGGACATTTTTTTAATTCTGAAGCTTTATGATGAAATGGTACGTAATCTAAAGCTGTACACTCTTAAGAGAATAAGGAAAGGAGAATCGCGTTTTTCTTTTTTTTCCCATAAGTTAAAATGAGACAAAGATCGAATATCCATTGAACTTGAAAAAATGAGTAATCATACTCAATTGTTTCACAAAACATTAAAATAAAAAATACACATGACAGCGAAGTAAACTGTAATTTAATATTTTATATATTATTATAATACATTTTATGTTTTGAATTTAAGTAAAGTTTTGAAGTGATTATTTTAATATATTAAAATGTTTGTAAGAAAATATATAATTTAATTATAAATTTAAACAAGTTTTTTACTACTTAACCCCCGGCCCCTCCCCCCTGCTTGTGTCCACTATTCTTTGGAAGCAGACCTGGCAACCCTAATTGAGAGGTACCGGGTACCGTGCAGTAGGCGTTGGAAAATTTCAAGTCAAAACACTGGCATGTGGTAGATACATTGACCATTTTTATAGAGAAATGATTTTATAGGACTATTTTATACCATGCTATCTCACATATCTGACTTGATTTACCAGTACTAACATAAACACAACTTAAGGATTTAGTGTGTATAATTATAATTCTTTAAAATATATGGATATATTATAATATAGGTAGAAATAACTTCTTCATTAACATCAGAAAATCTGGAGAAAAAAAAAGGATGCAACAAAAAAAGGACGAAACATGTTGGCAAGAAGCCTTCTACAGTGAACAAACCACAGCAAAAACTATATGAAATTAAAAAACATTTAGCTTTAATGTAGTTCCCAAGATGAATTAATGATAAATCCCTTATTATTAATGTTTGAAAATCATTTAATTTAAATATTTTAATGTATTTTTTGTTTGTTTAGTAAGCCCCGGAATCTATAAAATCTGGCTTATAAAATTTGGTTGCCCAGTAGATTATTGAGATCTTAGGCTTACATCTACTTAGTCTATTGTAAAAACCTGTGTCTTTCGAAGACATGCATAGGAGCCAAAATGATCAATAAATTGATCGTGGGCCCTTAAGATATAGAAGAAGAAGAAGAAGATACAGAATACACCATTTAAAACAAAACATCTCTATTTACAGATTGTCTCTATTACTATCAACTCAGTGGATGATTTTCTTCAGATGTGATCTGATTGAAATCATTTTCTATTGATTTCATGGTTCATTTGACCCAGGTACTATAATTAAGTGAATGTATATTCAGTTTTTGGTTACAGTTACAGATAGTTTTATTTTACATTAGATTTTGACAGTAAGTTTTTTTATTGCTCTCAAAACATGCTAAGTTTGAAAGAGGGAGAAATTAAAATTAAAAAAAATAAATAAATAATATATTGAAAACTTTAAATATATAGTGAAATATTTTTTAATAATATTTTCAATTTTAATTTGGTCATCAGAACTGAAACGCATCCATGATTGGGTACGATTGAGATCCTACATCCATAATTGGGTACAACTTAGTACAACTGAGATCCTACATCCATGATTGGGTACAACTGAGATCCTACATCCATGATTGGGTACAACTGAGATCCTACATCCATGATTGGGTACAACTGAGATCCTACATCCATGATTGGGTACACCTGAGAAACATCCATGTGTAACACTGAGATACTAAATCCATGATTTGGTACAACTCAGATACTACTAATACTACATCCATCATTGGCTACCACTGAGATTCATCCATGATTGGGTAAAATTGTGATACTACATTCATGATTGGGTACAACTGAGATACATCCATGATTGGGTACAACTGAGATACATCCATGATTGTATACAACTGAGATACACCCATGATGGTATACAACTGAGATACACCCATGATAGTATACAACTGAGATACACCCATGATTATATACAACTGAGATACACCCACGATCATATACAACTGAGATACACCCATGATCGTATACGACTGAGATACATCCATGATGGTATACAACTGAGATACACCCATGATCGTATACAACTGAGATACACCCATGATTATATACAACTGAGATACACCCACGATCGTATACAACTGAGATACACCCATGATCGTATACGACTGAGATACATCCATGATCGTATACGACTGAAATACACCCATGATTGTATACAACTGAGATAACCCATGATTGTATACAACTGAGATAACCCATGATTGTATACAACTGAGATAACCCATGATTGTATACAACTGAGATACAGCCATGATTGTATACAACTGAGATACACCCATGATTGTATACAACTGAGATACACCCATGATTGTATACAACTGAAATACACCCATGCTTGTTTACAACTGAGATACACCCATGATCGTATACAACTGAGATACACCCATGATCGTATAC
>CAXITT010000253.1:269256-289787 GCA_964033795.1 Lymnaea stagnalis | reverse complement strand
TATCTAACTATTACGTCAAACAAAGGGCTATCTAAATATTACGTCAAAGAAAGGGTCATCTAACTATTACGTCAAACAAAGGACCATCTAAATATTACGTCAAACAAAGGGCTATCTAACTATTACGTCAAACAAAGGACCATCTAACTATTACGTCAAACAAAGGGCCATCTAACTATTACGTCAAACAAAGGGCCATCTAACTATTACGTCAGACAAAGGGCCATCTAACTATTACGTCAGACAAAGGGCCATCTAACTATTACGTCAGACAAAGGGCCATCTAACTATTACGTCAGACAAAGGGCCATCTAACTATTACGTCAGACAAAGGGCTATCTAACTATTACGTCAAACAAAGGACCATCTAAATATTACGTCAAAGAAAGGGTCATCTAACTATTACGTCAAACAAAGGGCTATCTAACTATTACGTCAAACAAAGGGCCATCTAACTATTACGTCAGACAAAGGGTCATCTAACTATTACGTAAAACAAAGGGCTATCTAACTATTACGTCAAACAAAGGGCTATCTAACTATTACGTCAAACAAAGGACCATCTAAATATTACGTCAAACAAAGGGCTATCTAACTATTACGTCAAACAAAGGGCTATCTAAATATTACGTCAAAGAAAGGGTCATCTAACTATTACGTCAAACAAAGGACCATCTAAATATTACGTCAAACAAAGGGCTATCTAACTATTACGTCAAACAAAGGACCATCTAAATATTACGTCAAAGAAAGGGTCATCTAACTATTACGTCAAACAAAGGGCCATCTAACTATTACGTCAGACAAAGGACCATCTAAATATTACGTCAAACAAAGGGCTATCTAACTATTACGTCAAACAAAGGGCTATCTAACTATTACGTCAAACAAAGGACCATCTAACTATTACGTCAAACAAAGGGCTATCTAACTATTACGTCAAACAAAGGACCATCTAAATATTACGTCAAAGAAAGGGTCATCTAACTATTACGTCAAACAAAGGGCTATCTAACTATTACGTCAAACAAAGGGCCATCTAACTATTACGTCAAACAAAGGGCTATCTAACTATTACGTCAAACAAAGGACCATCTAAATATTACGTCAAAGAAAGGGTCATCTAACTATTACGTCAGACAAAGGACTATCTAACTATTACGTCAAACAAAGGGCTATCTAACTATTACGTCAAACAAAGGGCTATCTAACTATTACGTCAAACAAAGGACCATCTAAATATTACGTCAAAGAAAGGGTCATCTAACTATTACGTCAAACAAAGGGCTATCTAACTATTACGTCAAACAAAGGGCTATCTAACTATTACGTCAAACAAAGGACCATCTAAATATTACGTCAAAGAAAGGGTCATCTAACTATTACGTCAAACAAAGGGCTATCTAACTATTACGTCAGACAAAGGGCCATCTAAATATTACGTCAAAGAAAGGGCCATCTAACTATTACGTCAGACAAAGGGCCATCTAAATATTACGTCAGACAAAGGGCCATCTAACTATTACGTCAAAGAAAGGGCTATCTAACTATTACGTCAGACAAAGGGCCATCTAACTATTACGTCAGACAAAGGGCCATCTAACTATTACGTCAAACAAAGGACCATCTAACTATTACGTCAAACAAAGGGCCATCTAACTATTACGTCAGACAAAGGGCTATCTAACTATTACGTCAAACAAACGGCCATCTAACTATTACGTCAAACAAAGGGCCATCTAACTATTACGTCAGACAAAGGGCTATCTAACTATTACGTCAAACAAACGGCCATCTAACTATTACGTCAAACAAAGGGCCATCTAACTATTACGTCAAACAAAGGGCTATCTAACTATTACGTCAAACAAAGGGCCATCTAACTATTACGTCAAACAAAGGGCCATCTAACTATTACGTCAAACAAAGGGCCATCTAACTATTACGATTATGTACGCGGTGAGGATGCGTATGACAGATTTAATTTGTTATTTTTTAGGGGGGGGGGGGTCAATAGACTGCACCTACATTTATGCATACAATAATTATCCTGACAGTCTCTTATAAAGCCAGTCATCTGAAAATCTGTGAAATCAGTGAATTCTAATTAGGCCTTTTATTATTATTATTAAGGCTATAAAAATATTACCACAATACATCGCAGTAAGCATATAGGCCTACTCATATACTCGTATAAGCTACTAATCCTTTGTGTTTTCATAAAGAGATCCCTGTAGTTGTAAAATTGAACATGACATAGTGATAACACACTGCAGTCCAGTAATTCGTCTTTCCGTGCTAGTGACATAATTATTTCCACCAGGCAGAACCCCCCCCCCCCCCCCCATTACTGGGAAAAAAATTGAACCATCGCCTGATTTGTTTCCGTTAATAAAAGGGGTGGGGTGGTATTATTAGTAGTGATACCAAAATGACGTATTACGATCGTTGAGGGTGAAGAGCTGCTTAGCGAGTTCTACCGATATTTTTCAAATGCCGCCGACTAGCTCTTATAAAAGATGCCCACATCCAACGTTCCAGTGCAGAACAGTGGGATCATGTATTTTAGTATAAAAACCAACTCGTCTCTAGTTTTCTCCGTTTTCACCATCGCCGCGGATCAAGGGAACAAAACTATGCCACACGCTTGGTAGCAGTCAAAGGGGGATGTTGTTAAAGCGGTCGCTAGGGCGGACGACTAGTATAAATATTACCGGTGACGCAGCTAACTAGTTCACTGTGACACACAAAGCAACAGATGACAATCATCACCATCAATACTATAGTTGGTGATTTTTTTTTTATAGCCTTTGACACTCCGACCAACCCCCTACCCATGCGTCCCGCAAATGTCCTTAATATAACAACCCCCACCTCCCCTCTCAGTTCGTACATAATATAATGAAGGATGGTCCCAACTTTAAAAAAAAAATTACAACCAATAGTATTTCTCGTTCCATTCACCGGTGGATTTTTATTAGAAAGGGCGAAAACTTCAACAAACGAAAAAAAATTTTGTTTAATCGGAAATTTTTTTTTTCACCGGCTCTCTGAAAATAGTTGTTTTGGCGGGTCTCGGCGTACAATCGTAAAAGACGTCTCAAAATCGTACATTGTATGCCAAAATCGTAAGAGTAAACAGGTCTGCTATATTGCCCAACCCGAAATATTTTTTTTCTCTCCAGTGACCTTGACGTGCTCAAGGAAAAAAAATCAATCAACAAAATGGCTTGCTTTCAAGTGCTCATAACATCATTAATTTTTTATAAGTTCCATTAAAATAGTAATAAAATCTCAGGCAAAAAAAAAAGTTATTATTGACAAGTAAACATTTAAAAACTACTTTGGGTTGTCTATAATCTGTAGCTTGTGACTAAAATTCAGTCAGTCCGTGCCCAACCTACGGGCCTGGCTCGAAGTCTAACAGTAGGACTACTTCAGTATTACTAGGACTCATATCAGACACACCCAAACAAACACAAAAATTGCAGAAAACGTACTGGACACATGGGCCAACAAAGGATCAATATGGATGGAGAAACAAATCAACCTGGATACCACGCTAGAAGAACAAATAAAAAAGGATAGGTACGCTGGGCAAGACACCAAGAGGAAACAGCTCCAAGACAGACCAGGGGCTTAGATGGATAGACCATGTAAAAAAAACCAGATCTACAGCAGTTGCGGAACCAAGCATGGCAAAAGAATCGGTTCTGAGTTGAATGAAGATTAAGGATGGCGAAAGTTACATGGATGGTGGATGGAACAAAGAAAAATCAAGACTGTTACATCATTAGATAATAATTGTAGCAGGCTATTGTGACAGGGATTTTTTTGAAAATGCATAGATTGATAGTCACCTTCAGATATTATAATTACAAGATCATCCTCTAAGTACATTCCATTTTTTAATTAATTAAAATTTTTAAATAACTATTGCTCGTTTTATAATTAATAACATTTTAAATGACTATTGCTTATTTTATTATATATTAAAAAATATTTTAAATAATGACTAGACTAATGCTTGTTTTATATTTAATAAAAATTTAAATAAAAATAACTACTGCTTGTTTTAAAATAAATAAAATTTTAAAGAACTACTGCTTGTTTTATAATTAATTTCTTTTGTTCAAAATGTTTAAATGGCGTT
This sequence comes from Lymnaea stagnalis, assembly GCA_964033795.1. Taxonomy (NCBI): domain Eukaryota; kingdom Metazoa; phylum Mollusca; class Gastropoda; family Lymnaeidae; genus Lymnaea; species Lymnaea stagnalis. The sequence goes on along the minus strand of CAXITT010000253.1, from coordinate 285,634 downwards.
ATGTCCCCTTTGCATAGTCAAGAGCGCAAGTTTTCATTAAAGTAGCTTAGGCAGCAGTTGGTTAAGCTAAAGGTATTTTTAAAAAAAATATTTTGCTGTATAAATGTTGCACATTTACTATACAATTACTGCTATACCCAGGCGGCCTCACATATTCCACTCAAATATTTCATACTAAAAGTTCACATACCTTAATCTTGTCCAAAGTTGACATTTAATGGATTGACTTCTATGAGATGGAAGATCATTGGTACATGTCCTGTTGAGCTGTGGTTTCTCTTGCCATTCATCGTTCGATTATTTTAAACCTGTTGAAGATTGATTTAAGTTCATGAAGAATGAATGCTTAATTAATTTAGCATGTGTATCAGTATCAATTGCAACAACTTTCACCCATCAAAGTTTACTCATAAAATACTCCAACACAGTGGTTCTCAACCTTATTCAAATTAAGCTAAACTTTTCTTCTAACCAGGAAGGGTGAGTAGTATAACATGTACAGACCTGTTTACACTCAAACTCCTGAAATCGTACAATATCATCACAAAATTGTACAGTACAATATGGTATCTTAATAGTAATGATGGTAAAAATAAACATACAGTATATATAATGTATAAATACTCGCATCGGGATCGAGTTAGGCTTCCCTAAAAAATAGGGAACTGAAGATAACAAATAGATGACACGCTTATATTGCTATCTGCCGTCACTTTGTTTTGCAGACCTGTATCTGCTATAGATATTAATTAATATTTAGGTGAACGTGCAGATCACAATATCCCAGTCTCTCATTGGTAAAAATAAAGTTACAGTTGAAATTTAAGTGTGTTCTATTGAAGATGTAAATGGTCCCCTTAGATTCTATTAAACATGTCGAAATCCTATATTGCTGAGCGGACCAGTTGAGAATTTATTCTCTAGTTTTCTGTTTTCTCGGTGTGATTGAGCTGTAAGAAATAATTATGTCATAAAAATTACGTCATAGAGCACCCAAGAAAACAAACGTGAGGAATGGGCCATCAATTATAGTATTTACACAAAAAATCAAATTTGCTACCCCCTCACCGTTGCATTTGAACTTTTTTTGATGACCTCCCCTCCAGCGAATGTACAATGAGCTTATTGGGGACACCCCCCCCACCCCCAATGTGACAGGTTTTTCACTGCTGGCGGTTAGGCGAGCCCAGTGGTTCCCAGAATAAAAGCCACATTGCCCTGGAGGCATGGGGCAAAGAGCAATAGGCGCTAAAATCATCATAGAAAGGACCTTAAAAGTGAATTTTACTATAAAAGCACATTTACTTCACAAAGACAAAGCCACTGGCGTAGACCAGGGGTCTCCAAACTACGGCCCTCGGGCTTACGTGGACGTTATGTTTTTACAGAATTAAAATAGAGGCGCGCAGTAGTGCGTTATGTTTTCTAACTGATCATTACTTTGCAAAACCTTATTAGCCGTTTAGTTTTTCTACTTCCGTTCAGTCAATTAAATGAGATGATATAACACCATATGGTGACGGAGCTTTCCCCGCCGTGTTGCAGACATGGCGGCACTAAAATACCGGGGTTGGGTGTGTATATGCATGCGCATTTTTCTATATGGGTTTCTGCAGCTTCCTCACAGGGGCATTGCGAAATATATGACAAAATGTTCATAATTTTAATTCCATTATTAATCCATGTGACATCTTTCAATAGTGGTGCAAACAGTAACCCACTTAAATAACTACTGTTTGCAGTTACTAGATGGCGGTTAGTGACCTGCATAAGTGTGATATTTATTTTATTTTGTTTATGTATCACAATTTTGATGTGTACTTGTTAGATTTTAAATTTTAACACAGCGAGCCTGGTGAAAACCTGAATTTGGGATAGGCGATCTAAGCGATCTTTAATAACAAACTAAACGATCTTAAAGAACAAACTAAACGATTTTTAAGACCGAACTAAATGATCTTTAAGATCAAAACAAATGATCTTTAATAGGAAACTAAATGATTTATAAGAATAAACTAGGCGATCTTTAACAGAAAACTAAATGTTCTTTAGGAACAAACTAAAAGATCTTTAAGAACAAACTAATCAATCTTAAGGAACAAAATCAATTATCTTTAAGAACAAACTAAGCGATCTTTGTGAAAAACTAAGCGATCTTTAACAACAAACTAAGTGATCTTTAACAACAAACCAGGCGATCTTTATGAACAAACTAACCGATCTTTAAGAAAAAATAAAGCGATCATTAACAAAAACTGGACGATCTTAAACAACAAATTAAGCGATCAATAACAACCAACTAAACGATCTTTAAAAACAAATTAAGCGATATTTTAGAACCACAATTTTTAGACCCGGTTTAAAAAAATAATACTTTGCATTAATTTCCCCCCCCCCCCACCTCAATTTTTGCCAAATTTTCTCCTAACATACTAATTAAAAAAAAATTGTAACGCAATTTAAATTACTTTTATATTAAAATGGTAAAATCCAAAGTATTCATTAGATCAAGGGTCTCAAACTCAAATCACCAGGGGGGGGGGCGCAGGAGGTAGTGTCTGAATGAGAGTGGGCCTCATCAAGTAATCCACAAAAAAGCGTGATGTTGACAATGTTAGACGAGTTGGAATATAAATAACAATAAAATCATTAAGGGTTCTCAAGAACTAGGATTCACTTTCATCCACCTACTCACTGTTGCATTAAAAAATATATAGAAACATTACAAACAAAAACAACAGAAATAGACTAGTCGGTGAGATTCGACTGACACTGTCGCGGAGAGTCACGCTATAGCTATGAGAATGGGGGAAACGGGCCGGCAAATTTACACTAAACTTTTCTGTCATGTAGCGGGCCGCAAAATATCGTCTTGCGGGTCACAAATGGCTCGCGGGCCGCGAGTTTGAGACCCCTATATTAGATGTTTATTTATTAATATTCACAATTATCTCATTTTTATAAAAAGAATGTAAATATTTATACTTTCCCACATCATTTTCGATGTATGCAAAATGTATGCGGGAACGAATTTCAAAATATCTAAATATTTCATTTTCGGCTTCGGTTTCGGCCTAAATTCATTTTTAACTTTCGGCCTTTTTTGGTTTCGGCCGAAAGTCATTTTTAAACTTTCGGCCTTGTTTCGGCCGAAAGTATTTTAAACTTTCGGCCTATTTTCGGCTTCGGCTGAAATCAGAAAATCACTTTCGGTCGGCCTCTACTGTTGACGAACGAAATAACATGAGTGGCATAAAGAAAGGCTTGGTTGGACACGTGAAGCAGATGTGTAATGAGAAAAAAATTCTGCAATCAATGTTTCTGCACTGTATTATTCACCAGTAAGCTTTGTTTGATAAATATGTGGACATTAGCAGTGTACTGAATACTGTGGTGAAGAGGGGTTAATTTAATAAGGTCACATGGGCTCAACCATAGACAGTTCAGAGACCTGTTGAAAGACACAGACACAGAATCGCAAAATTTACCATTTTACACAGCAATAAGATGGCTAAGTTGTAAGAAAGTTTTGAGCAGAATATTTAAGTTAAGAAAGGAAATTAGGGACTTTCTGGAAAGTAAAGGCAAGCCACAGACAGCCATTACTGTCTGATGAAATGTGGGTATGGAAAATGGCCTTGCTGCAGACATAACTAGTCATTTAAATTTTCTGAACCTAAAACTACAAGGAGAGGAAATCTAGTTTCTTATCTATACACCCAGCTCAAGACCTTAAGATCCTAATTCGTCTTGTTTTTTTTTGAACAAGTACAGGCTAACAACTTGAGGCACTTATTAACAGTTGACGGTCTTCAAGGCTGAAGCAACAGCGGAGTTCCCCACGTCATTTGCATGCGAGATCATCAAAGACCCCCAGCTGCAGTTTCAGCAGCAGTTTTCTTACTTGGATTTAAAGGCAGAAGAAGTGAGACTTTTTCAAAACTCATTTGAAGCAGATGTGGCCAGTCGCCCAGATGAACTGCACCTGGAGGTCATTGAGTTGCAAGCAAATGACCTCCTTAGGGACAAGTCCAAAGAAGAACTGGTGGGTTTTTACCAGTTTTCGCCCAAGGAAGACTTTCCTAATTTCAAAACTTTTGCATCAAGGTACCTTTGAATCTTTGAAACAACATACCTGTGTGAACAAACATTTCAAGAACGAAATGCGTGGAGAACAATTTGAGAACAAATTTGTCCGATGATAATCTCAGGTCACTGTTGATGTTAGGGACATCAAATCTAAATCCAGAAATTACTAAGCAGTGCTATTTTGGCATCCAGGAAACAATTTAACCATTCCCACTAATACAGGTGTTCATGTGTCGTGTATCATTGTGTTATTAAATAATAACTGAATGAAATAATATTACATTAATAATCAAAAACAACATCTATCTTTTGATTCTATTTTATTTGGACATCGAGTGTGTAATCGGCCCCCGAACTGCTGTTTGATAGTTAATGCGGCCCTCGGGCTGAAAAGTTTGGAGACCCCTGGTGTAGACCATCAAAATAGAGGTTACATGCACGTTGAACATAAGGGAGTAAATATTGTTGTAATACCTCTACTACTTAGTACTATCTGACTATATCTGGACTGGCAACATTATGACGATAATTCATACAAAACATTGCGTGATACTTGTAAAGCATTCGAGATATAAATATGTTTGGCATTTCAGATTTTCTGGATGAATATTTTAGATTTTTTGAATAGCATACCGAGTAGGGGTGTGCCGGATCCGTTTTTTCCAACCGGATCCGGATTTTCTTATGCGAAATCCGCCGGATCCGGAATAATCAGGATTCCGGAATAATCCGGATTCCGGATTTTGGTACTATTGGTAGATACTTCGGTAAGTCAAGGTGGACTACTACTTTTTGTGTATGGGAATTCGCAATCGGCGCCAAAAAATCTGAGTTTTTAATTTTCCGATGTGTGTGTCTATTTATTATTAAATTAGTACTTTCGATATATATTTGAGTTCCGTTCCATTTGGATAAGTGTCTTACGAGAGACGCCATGTTTCTACGCGTTCGCAGCAGGTTATGCAGCTCGCTCAACCTAATTTCGCCATGGGGTTGGCCACGCCCCCCTTTTTAATGGCGGAAGTTGACGATACTTAGGAAATATTAATTTATTATCACTATTTACATCAAAATAATTGATAACTTGTGTTTCAGAATGCATTTAAAGACATTTAAACTGGAATGTTTTAATTTGAGCTTTAACAACCCGGTAGAATCCATATTATAAATGATCAGAATTTACCGTGTGCAACACGTTGTCATTGGCAACCATTCACAGCCACTTGCATAACTGTATCGTAGTACTACCTCAGAGTTTCATTCATAAGAGTTTGCCGTGTGCAAAAACTATTAAACCATTGGTCAGGGAAAGCTTTAATTAATTATTCATGTGCCAAAGTTGAAAGTTTAAACTAAGTCTAAACAGTATTTTAGTGATAAGGCAGGGAATGCGTTGCCTTATATAAACTATATAGTCATTGCGCATGACGGGATTGGTGGAATGAGATCACAGAATGTGGAGATGCAGTCCATGTTAAAAAATGACAAACCAAGTCGTACTTTAAAAATTCATAACTTTAAAACTACAACAGCTAAAAATATGATTTTGGTGTTATAATTCTTTAAAAAATTACATCTTTTCAACTATGCCATTGGTTTATTTTTACAAAAAGTTTAAATTTTCTTATCAAAGTCCCTACACTATTGGCCACTATTAGCGGTGCTGACTCTAGCCTCTGGTATGTACGGAATATTAAACATTAAACAAGCTCAACGCTCGAAACAATCGATTAATGTATCGTGATCGTGTGAAATTCGGGAAAGAGAATTACTTTTATTTCAGATTATGATCCGGTGAGTCACAAAATCTGGCAAATTCCGAAATCCGGTATATTCCGGATTCCGGTTGTTCCGGATACATGTAAATCCGGCGGAACCGGATTTCACCGGATAGTGCAAAATCCGGCGGAACCGGATTCCGGACCGGAATCCGGCACACCCCTACTAATAAGTATGCTTGGTGGGTTATATTTTGATGAATCCGCACTGAGATCGTCAAGGGGAATGTTAAAATCATCATCAGTATCACTTAAATCCTTTCTTTCAAAAATATTTCTATTAGTTCTTGTGCTGAAGGCCCAGCCATAGCTGCATCCATTTTAGCTTTAAAAAAAAAAAAACAGCCAATTATAAAACTCTGATTAAAAAGTACTTATTGATAAATTATCAACACCTTGACCCGGAACATGATTTAATTATTAATAAAGGAAGTTGTTTTAATTCCGGTTAAATATTTGATTGGAAGCCCTATCTGACTGTTTATAACGGCCGTCACAGTATAGAATGAAAATATTGGCCGACCCCAGTTCGTGGGTTAATATGTTACAAACTAAAAAAAACAAAAAAAAATTAGAAGCACAGTTAATGAAAAGTAAATGGGATAGAAAAGAATTTACCTGAAGTAAAATGCTGACCCGACATTGTCCTGGCATATCATGATTTCTCCTGCACAGTCATAAGAGCAGCTGTGAAATCTTGCAGTGATGGGACTTTCAACTTCAACCTGGAAGTAAAATACCAAATGAATTAGAATAAGGCAACACTCTTGCGTGGGATGCAACTTCACTGAACGGTACTCACATTAAAAAGGTGCACATTCATACAAAATGCATTAACCATGCATATTAGACACTTGCTGGGTGGATGCACAGAAGATTATGTTGAACACATATACCAAGTTACTCTTTGATATAATAAAATTATATTCCTGTGCATGTGGTTTGCAAGAGTTAGACGTTAAAAAACCACATTTTTAAGTCAATTAAAAGCACAATGCCAGACAGGGAAAAATTAAACAATTGTGAAGTTGAGCGCTTGAAGCACGCTCTACAAACACAGTTAATATGAGCTTAACTGTAACCTACATCCCCTTGATGGCCTGACCCGTGCTGCTAGAGACAGTCTTCAAAAACTGGAAACTGAGTGGAGGATGAAGAGCTCAGGTTATAAGCAAAATGGCTGCATTGTTGCTAACTTGATTCATTGCATTTCAAAAATGAGGTAAGTAAGGTAACTTTAAGTTTATCACTCTGTAAACAGTATGTTTAAAATATTAAGTTGTAACATATTAAATTTGTGTCATTAGTTATTTGCCAATATTTTAGTCTCAGGTATATTAAAGGATCAGGTCAACCGGGAGGCTTCATGGCAGTTTTGAAGAAAGAAAGATTGAAACCTGGCATCATTATTCGATATGTTGACAATCGACTACATGTAATATTCCATGTGCCTGCAAATTTATTTTATTTAGAAGAGAAGTTGCTTGATTATTTTGAGCAAAAATGTGGACATACTAATTCACCATGTCTAGTGATATGTAAGATCTGAAGAATGCCTCTGTTCAGTTACATCTTCAAGCCCTTTCCCTTTTTTGAAAATTGCTGACCGGGCCCATGGATACATACTTATAACCTATATTGATGTCCTTTGAATTTGGTACTTAAGTATACATTTTTAAAAAAATTATCAAAGTAGTATAGCATAAAGAGCGACCACGTCCGCTTTTAAATGGCAGAAGACGCTGATACTTAGCTTAGGCAAGATTCAACCAAAATATTTGGAAAACTTATGTTTTAGAGTGAACTTGGAAGGAATTTAAGCAAGAATATCCTAATTTGAAGTTGAAAAACCTGGTAGAGTCCATATTATAAATGGTCATAATGGGCAGTGCGCAAAACGTTGTATTAGGCGAAAATTCACAGCCACTTGCAAAATGGCTATACCATAGTAATTTCTAGAGTTTCATTTATAAGAGTTTGCCGTGTGCAAAAAATATTAAACTATAGATTAGGGAAAGCTTTAATTAAATAGTCATGTGCCAAAGTTTAAAGTTCAAAATAATTATTCCCAAACAGTATTTTAGTAATAATGCATAAGGGGATCCGTTGCCTTATATAGAATTTTTAGAATATACTGATAATGGACGCCATAGATTTTGTAAATACTGATAATCGACGCCATAGATTTTGTAAACAGAATGGCCATACAATAACACATTAAATTTACTGATATGCATAGTGCATATGATAAGTTACAATTTATTTATAATTGCTTAACATTATTAAAATTACTTTTTAATTACTTTTAATCCAGTATTAACTCTGAAAATAAAAGTTGTATAAAATTATCATCAAACACGAGTTATTGCACATGATGTGATCAGCAGAATGGGGTCATAAAATGTGGAGGTGTAAAAAAATAATGGCAATACAAAAAAGCTGTGCCATGACTTCATACTTCATTTTTTGTCAAGTTTCTGATTTGGATTCACTCCCCTTGTTTTTTGTTACTAGAGTTAAATTTTCCTTATTATGACGTGGCGTGTTGTGTATTAAAAAATTATTGTTTGATTAATTATAATTTTAAAATTACATTGGTTGTGTAGCCTTATTACAATATTAATTTTTTCACCATATTTGAAAATCGATTAGGTATTGACGGAATTGTATTTTATTCATTTTCTGGATTTCTATTTTTGGTTGAGTCTGAAAAAAAAATTTGTTAAAAAGTGAATTCCATGAAACTGTTTGCAAGTTAGGTTTTCATTATTTTATAATTTTTTGTCTGTGCCGGCTGAAATAACACGGTGAAACGGACCACAGGTCGTTGGGGCTTCTTCAACTTCTTGCCAAATATCTTGACGAATACATTACAATTACAATAAAGAAATTTATGTACAGTACACAAAATGTATGTACCGGCAGACATTATTTCATTAAATTTTATTGCTTTATTCCTAATTTTAGCAAACATTAATTATTTTATTTTTACACGGCCGCCATCTTGGTGGCCACAACACGTGAACACGTAAAAGTTCAAGGGTTTGGCTGTGGCAACCAAGATTAATTAAATCTAGGCAGTAATAGTTAACTAGTACTGAATGATACAGCGCTTTTTTCTTATTATTTGATTTCTAAAGTGTCTTTGAACATCCCCAACCAAAGTTACATAGTCCCATTTGTTTTTTCACCCTGTTGCCAGATTTTTAACCACCTATAAGTTAGTATACTACACCCAATTTTAAACTGTAGGCATGTTCACAAAAAGAATGAAACATTGGAGGAAAAAAATTAAAAGGGGAGGGGGGGGGGGGGGGTTTTTGAATTTAATTAGATGTTCCGTTTTGGAAAAGGAGCTAAATATTCTTTTTTCCCCCATTATACGAGATGTATAATCATAGTTCCAAACAAAGGCTCCTGCACAGGTGAAAAGATCTAGATAAACTTAGAAGACATACACTTGATTATCCATATTCAAATAACTGGTACTGAAAGGTACCGTAATGAACACAATTTTAATTTTTCCTAAATCTAGACAATATACACAGCATTGTTTGTGATGGCATTTAGAAATAAACTTTATTTTAGACCCTTAGCTAACATCTAAATTAAGGGGCCTTTAAAAAACACATGAATATTTTCATTTTAAATTTTCTCCCCTAAAAAACAAATTATTAAAATACAATCTGAAAAGTATCCCGATCCCAAGGGGGATCCTGAACTCAGTGAGATTCCGATACAATAGAATCCAGAACTTTCTGGTGTAGGCCAGTTTCATTAGTGTCTGTTCCATAGCTTGGGTGGTGGATGTCGGGCAAGTTTGACTACTAAGGGGTGGAGTTAAAACTATTTCTTACGATGAAGTATAACTAATGGTGTAACCACAGACCTTCCCACCTCGCTACACACACTCATTTAAAAAGTTGTAGTTGTACCAGGAACAAGGTAAGTTTATAAAAAATTGTTCTCTCATCTAATGAATTTCCAACCTTGTGTTTTTATGACACTCATGATCAGCATTAAGCACGCTTCAATCACCCTTTTTTTCCGCTCATAGCGCTCGCAATATATGGATAGTACCTTAAACAGACCTGTTTACTCTTACAATTTTGGCGTACAATGTACAATTTTGAGGTGCATACATTATATATACTATATGTTTATTTGTTACTATTAAGAATAGGGGTGTGCCGGACCCCGGTCCGGAATCCGGTTCCGCCGGATTTTGCACTATCCGGTGAAATCCGGTTCCGCCGGATTTACATCTATCCGGAACAACCGGATTCCGGAATCCGGAATATACCGGATTTCGGAATTTGCCAGATTTTGTGACTCACCGGATCATAATCTGAAATAAAAGTAATTCTCTTTCCCGAATTTCACACGATCACGATACATTAATCGATTGTTTCGAGCGTTGAGCTTGTTTAATGTTTAATATTCCGTACATACCAGAGGCTAGAGTCAGCACCGCTAATAGTGGCCAATAGTGTAGGGACTTTGATAAGAAAATTTAAACTTTTTGTAAAAATAAACCAATGGCATAGTTGAAAAGATGTAATTTTTTAAAGAATTATAACACCAAAATCATATTTTTAGCTGTTGTAGTTTTAAAGTTATGAATTTTTAAAGTACGACTTGGTTTGTCATTTTTTAACATGGACTGCATCTCCACATTCTGTGATCTCATTCCACCAATCCCGTCATGCGCAATGACTATATAGTTTATATAAGGCAACGCATTCCCTGCCTTATCACTAAAATACTGTTTAGACTTAGTTTAAACTTTCAACTTTGGCACATGAATAATTAATTAAAGCTTTCCCTGACCAATGGTTTAATAGTTTTTGCACACGGCAAACTCTTATGAATGAAACTCTGAGGTAGTACTACGATACAGTTATGCAAGTGGCTGTGAATGGTTGCCAATGACAACGTGTTGCACACGGTAAATTCTGATCATTTATAATATGGATTCTACCGGGTTGTTAAAGCTCAAATTAAAACATTCCAGTTTAAATGTCTTTAAATGCATTCTGAAACACAAGTTATCAATTATTTTGATGTAAATAGTGATAATAAATTAATATTTCCTAAGTATCGTCAACTTCCGCCATTAAAAAGGGGGGCGTGGCCAACCCCATGGCGAAATTAGGTTGAGCGAGCTGCATAACCTGCTGCGAACGCGTAGAAACATGGCGTCTCTCGTAAGACACTTATCCAAATGGAACGGAACTCAAATATATATCGAAAGTACTAATTTAATAATAAATAGACACACACATCGGAAAATTAAAAACTCGGATTTTTTGGCGCCGATTGCGAATTCCCATACACAAAAAGTAGTAGTCCACCTTGACTTACCGAAGTATCTACCAATAGTACCAAAATCCGGAATCCGGGAGAAACCGGAATCCGGATCCGGCGGATTTCGCATAAGAAAATCCGGATCCGGTTGGAAAAAACGGATCCGGCACACCCCTAATTAAGAATATATATTAAACGTTTTTGAGATGATATTGCACGATTTTAAGAGTTTGAGGGTAAACATGTCTGCTTAAATTCTTGGGGGGGGGGAAATAGGAGTAGATTAATGCCCAAGACAGAAGTCAGAGGACACAAACATCATCATTGTCCGGGAGCTGGCAGGGGAAGGGTTCCACTAATTTGTGCCAATGTGTGATCATGTGTCCAATTGTTTTTTTTTGAACATTAGTGACAATGCAGAAATAGGGGGTGGAGGAAATCGGCCATGATAGCATGAGGTCATTTATTGAAGGTCATCTCAAAATGGTAATAAGCAAATACGTTGCCCGTTATTGGTCAGCTTTAATTTGAGCACCCCTCCCATTTTTTTTGTATGCCAATGGGCTTACGTTTACTGATTTGCGTTTGGGGGGTGGTCTTATTTCAGGTTCTTTACTTTTTTTTTTTTTTTGGTTGGGGGGGTAGTGCCTTTTGCCAATGGCCAAAGGTGTGGCTAAGTGGTGGCAGATAAGACATACATTCCGGGTGCCAGACTCGCGGGGGGGTTGGAACAAATGGGTGGTGTTATTTTAGGTTTTTTATTTTTTTTTTTTTTTGGTTGGGGGGGTAGTGCCTGTTGCCAATGGCCAAAGGTGTAGCTAAGTGGTGGCAGATAAGACATACATTCCGGGTGCCAGACTAGCGGGTGGGTTGGAACAAAATGGGTTGATTGTATTTAATGGTTGAAAATAATGGGTTTAAAAGTTGAGGGGGGCGCAAGAATTAATCTTGTCCCCTGATGCCAAACACTGTAGACACGCCCCTGCTAGTGGTGCCAAAATAGGTCAGATGGGGTGGTCCACCCTGGTGTCACTTTTTCTTTATATGCAAGTGAGGCAATTCCAGACAACTGCTGAGTTTGTATCATAAGGGGGGGGGGGGGGGGGGGAAAAAATTTTGGCCCCCCATGGCGGCACTAATAGTAGTTAGGCCTCTACGCAGTATGTATAATGTATATCGATACCAAAATCAGTGATCATTTTCATTGGGTAGTAGGGTTGAAATCTAGGGTGCCGATGAATCTTTATCGTTGGAGGGGTATGGGGAGCCTGCTTCCCATATTTTTTTTTATTATTTCATAATCAAGAGCTATATTTTTGAGTATACTTGAATTCAATGTTTCTATTGAATTTCTATACTTGTTCTATACTTCAAACAGGGAAGGACATACCGTTTTAAGGTTTCGTGGGAGGCATTATCATTTATCATATGCACATGGAGCCCAGTACCATACATAAACTGAATTCACAACGGCATCTGGTGTAATCCTTTGGCACAAGCTTATCAACAGTACCATTGATCAGCATGTGGGAATGGGGTGCAGAAATTTAGGGTGCTACAGACAGGCAAACTCAAAATGCAGCGGTGCATTTTGGCGCATACATCATACATGAATTCGGTGTTTCTTTCAGACGTTTCTTAGGTGGCATTTCAAACTTTCGGTGGGAAGTCCCAAAATTAGCCATGACCAAAGTCATCTTACATCCAATTGGGCAGCTTTTTATAACGTATTTTTGAAGATAGAAGAGTTATCCTAATCCCCAAAATTAGCCATGACCAATGTCATCTTACATCCAATTGGGCAGCTTTTTATAACGTATTTTTGAAGACAGAAGAGTTATCCTAATCCCCAAAATTAGCCATGATAAAAGTCATCTTACATCCAATTGGGCAGCTTTCTATAACGTATTTTTGAAGACAGAAGAGTTATCCTAATCCTTGATTTACCACACAATGGCATGGTTCGGTAAAATTAACAATAACAACAAAGACAAAAGATTCATCTCATGACTCATGAAAATGTACTTTTTTATATCGTAAAAATTGTTATCGTTGTATTCCAACAAAAAGATGGTGTTTTACTTTAAAAAATTTAACTAAATTTACTCGTGAAAATACAAAATTCGATGAGAAATAATATATTACACTTACAGGCACCAAAACTGCAATTTTATCACCATAATATTTTGGTATGCATATTTTTATCATTTTTTTTAACCGAAGTACTTGAGCTCACTGTTAGTAACACTGTTACTGTTACACAGTGAATCAATCCACTATGATAAAAAGTTTGATTTTCTATCACTTTAACTTTACTTTTGTTATTTTTTTCTTAAATTTTGTCACCTACTACTAAACTAAAATGTCGCTCATCATCTCATATGGGTCACTGGACTTGATGAAAAGTTATGTAAATGTGAAGTGTCAAAGATATCCAAAACCAAATAAAACGTTCAATATTTTAAAGCTATCATTACTTTTAATTCCACATCAAAGACTATCTGAAAAGACATCTTTTTTGGGATGTATGATTCATGACTATGCTGTAACTTAACTGTATGATGTATGCTCAACTCAGTCTCACTGTACCGTTGTACCCCGTTTAAAAATATTATTTTTTCTACCACATGGCTGGCTGATGCATAGGGCGGCTTACCCATAGTCCATAGGGCTAGTATATTGTTTGAATAAATGCTATAAGGTCAATAATGTAATCAATTACTTCAAAAGCTTACTTTGCCTTGTAAAATCGCGACTCCACGTTAGAACTAGCCATGTTGTAAGTTTAAAGATGGCGGGTGTAATTGAGCTTTTGAACATATAATGATGACGTCAGCAACAGAAAATTACCGGTGTTTTGGTAGAGAATACCACTAATTCACTGTGCCCCGACTCCCCTATAGCAGAGGTGGCACCTTTTCAGCTGGCGTGCTAAATTTTAGAAATAATATTTCCTGCCTGGCCACGCGCCTAATTTTGATGTTAATTAAATAAAGTAAACAAGCAAGCGTGCTACAGCTTCGACCACATCGTCGCTTCCCAGTAGGTGAGATCGTGGTCAAACGTTTTCCTGGTTTATGGGGTGGAGCTAGAGATGTCCCTGATCGTATTATGGCTAATTTTGGGGCCTCTCATCCGAAAGTTTGAATTCACCATAAAAATTCTCCGAAAGAAACACTGAATTCAAGTATGTACCAAAATGCATCCTTACATTTTGAAGTTACCCAACAGTCTTCGGCTCCCACAATTTCTGCACCCTCTTCCCTCTCGCTGATCAATGTGCAATATGGGGGTTGAATATGAGCTTGTGCCAAATGATTACCCTGGGGCACATCACAACCGGAATTATTTCAGTTTATGTATGGTGCTTGGGGCCATAATGCCTGCCTCAGACGCTTTAAAAAATGTCCTGATCAAAAAGTCTAATAGAAACACTGATTTCAGATATACTCCAAAAGTTACCTCTTTATTTTTGAAATAATCAACAATTTTCTTGCGTGTTTGGTGCCAGGAGACAAAATTATTTTTACGCCCCCCCCCCTCCCAACCTCAACTCTGAAAACCAATATTTTCATACAGGAAATACCATCAAAGCCCATTTGGCTCCCTCTACAGTCTGGCGCCGGGTGACTTCTGTCACCTTTTAGTTAATTTCCCACTGGTCCTCCCCAACCGAAAATCTGAACTTCCCCCAACCCATGAGGATATTGCCTGATTAATAAGGCAGGTTTTAGACTGTTGCTCTAAAAATATCGTTTAAAAATATATTAGTTTTAATATAAGAGTGTTGTTTTAGATTGTTTTAGTTCTATTAAAGAAATGAAGATGAAATTATGAGATAGAATTAAAGATTATCTGAAGGATAAATTAAAATGAATCAATTGTTGCGTTTGTTTGCATTTTCTGAAGCTATCGGCTCTTTCAGCAGGAAGGCGTGATTGTAATAATAATAATAATAATAAAATGATATTAATAATTATTGTAATAATAATACGGCAACTATTTAAAATTACATTAAAATTCCTTAATTGCCGTATATGTCCACCTAATATTTAAGCGTTCACTCTATTTGACTAGCGGGGAAAAAAATAGGGGGGGGGGGGGGGGCTTCAACACCGCAAACATGTGTGCGGTTTCCGGATGAGGTGAAAATGNGGGGTGGCTTCAACACCGTCAACATGTGTGCGGTTTCCGGATGAGGATAAAATGGCTCAGAGTGCACGTGTCCAAGGGGTTACAAGGGTCATGATGACCTGTGATGTGTGCCTAAATAGTGCGTTATATGTGTTTGTGACATTTACAATGCCTGCCCAAAGTAAGATGTGTTTCACATGCTTTTAAAAAAAAAACAATAAACAAAAAAAAAAAAAAACTAAAGAAAGGGGCGGCAGCAAGATTCCTGTTTATTTTTATTACTCTGGTGATATCTGACTAATTGATTGGATATTTATATAGCGCTGGTATCCATGATAATTTAGCATGCTCACTGCGCTCTGATTTTCTTAAATCTACTTAAACCAAACAGTTTTTAAATGTTTCTTAAATGATTTTTTTATCATTTTCAATTCCCCTCAAAAATTGAGGCAAACTGTTCAATAATTTTGGCGCTATCGCTTCAAAAGAGCGCACTCCATAAGATTTTTTTCTGTGTTTATCCACACTGGGAATTTTCAGTAAGGACTGTGTTGAAGACCGCAGGTTCTTTAAGGATACACGTTTATAAATCAGTTCTTTAAGATATTCCGGTGCAGAGCCTTCTATGCAGCTGTACGCCAGGGACATAATTTTGTAGTTAATTCATAGTAACAAAAATGTAATTTTTAAAAATATTTGATGTTCTGAATCAATTTTACGCCATAAAATAAAAGTCACTGGGAGGCCGAATCCTCTACTTGTTGCTACTGGATTACTAGAAATGCGTTCACGTTATTCCGAGTAAGTGTTCAAACAAGATTTATTGATAACATATTTATTTAATAAAGTGAATACACTAAATTATGTTATTAAATTTGCTGCTGAATTTACATAGCACCCATACGAAACTTACGATACGTATACTCCCCCCCCCCACTCCTTTCTTTTAAGGGGTCGTCCATTAATTACGTCAACACTTTTAAAGCAATTTTGACCCCCCGCCCCACCCCTTGTCAACAACTGTCAAACTTTCAAAGATCCCCCTATTTAATTATGTCAACATTTTCTAA
>CAXITT010000253.1:242273-256397 GCA_964033795.1 Lymnaea stagnalis | reverse complement strand
TCCCTCCATCCCTCCCTCCATCCCTCCATCCCTCCCTCCCTCCATCCATCCATCCATCCCTCCCTCACTCCCCCCCTCCCTCCATCCATCCACCCCTCCACCCACCCACCCATCCCCCCTCCACCCACCCACCCACCCCTCCATCCCTCCATCCACCCTTCCATCCACCCTTCCATCCATCCATCCATCCATCCACCTATCTATCTATCCATCCAATCATCCATCATCCATCCATACATCCATACATCCATACATCCATCCATCCATCCATCCATCTATCCATCTATTCCTTTCTCCCTCTCTAAAAGTCTCCAGAAAAAAAGTAACAGTCTCTGAAAGAAAACAATAGTCTGCGGGATAACGACGGAATAACAAAATAATTACAATTTTCTTACTAAGGAAAATCCTCTCTAAGTATTTTCTTTCAATTGTTATGGTTTAAAATTATTATTATATCTTATTCTGTATTTTCACTCATTAATATTGATAATCTCCCTCATAATTTTCTCTTCACTGTGGGTTTTATTTCCAAGCACACAGCCAACTTGTGGACATACAGCCTATTGAAGATGGGGGCACATTTACAGTCACGTGTGACGCCAGCCGTTTAGCTATTCCTTCAGCTGTAACATTGATTTATTATTTGTCTCTTGAGAGAGTTGCCGACACAGCAACACAGACGACATTGATTGCTACTTATTCACCAGGACTAAGCAAAAATTTAACAGTATGTTTTTTAAACTTGTGTTAAAGAAATCAAAAGATACATCGTAAAAGTCCAACTTTTAAAGAGCTGACTCTTGCTTTTAAATTAAATTTACTGATTTAATTTTTTATTTAATTATGTTAGTAAGTGGAAGTACAGTAAATAGATGCACATCAAAAATGCACGTGTGAGTCTTATAAGAGATGGCAAACTCTGAATTTAAACCAGGAGCCAGAATGATCAACAAATTAATCGTGGGCCCTCAAATATAAGAAGAAGAATATTCTTTAGCGGAATAAATAGACTCAAAGAGGACCACTTTAATCGTCCGATCATTCGTGGGGCTGATTATGTCTGTGGGTGCGCTGATGACTGATGAACCAATCAAGGCACGAACTTTTGTGTGTGTGTGTGTGTGTGCAGAGGTGCACGAGACTCTCTGGCTAGTCTGGTTTGTCGTTTGCTTTTATAAAGCAGCTGTTCTGCTGGTCTTGTGTAGCAAAGAGTTTTTGTGTGCCGTGGGGCTCTGTTTGTTCCCATGTGTCTAGGCTTGAGCAGAACGCTTTCATTGAGGCTTTCAGTGAGGCTTTAAGTGTGTCTTTAAAGCGTTTCCTGTCGTGCTCAAGCTTGATAAAAATAATTTTTGTAGGCAGTCAGAGGTTTGACATTCTCTGACATATTCCACTCAGCGTAGCAGGGATTAAGTCTTAATTGTAAAAAAGCTAGGTACAATCTCATTGCACCTTGTCACGACGTTTCAAGTGGCTCAGCTTTCTGGCGTGACGTTCGTAGACTTCCAAGCCTCGGAAGAACAGAGTAGGCTATGCTGCACATCAGCCTTGTAGACTTTTAACTTAGTATAGGTGCTGATGCCTCATCTGGTTCATATAATCTTGAACATGTGTCCAACAGTTTCGCTGGCTCTTTTGTTCAGTGTGCTGCCAAGTTATAAGAAACTTTCAACTACATTACGCTATTCGCCATTGACTTGAATTTTAGTCTCAAAGAAATGCAAGAACAGAACGATGGCTTTAAAACAGAGGCTATTAAAGTAAACTGGGTTGCCACAGTAGATAATCATTGATAGGGATTAAGGGAGGGTGAGCAAGTGTGTGTGTGTGTGGGGGGGGGGCGCAGTAACTGGGATATGAAAGGGGCGTGGGTGAGAGAATCAATTTATCTAATGGAAATGGGGTTATCGGATATGATAAGTCAAGTTGTATGAGGAAATGAGGCAAGCGTTCAAGAGGTAAAGAGAAAAGGATGGGAGATACAAAAATACGTGAGAGAAAATGGGAGGAGAGAGAAAGTCACGAAGGATGAGGGATGATATAGGAAATGTGCTTTCAATTTAGATGCATGAAGAAAAGTTTGTAAGTAAGACAAAGGCGTTGTAGTTCTAATCTTCATCAATAACATTTTTTATATCCCTTACAGAAGCTCAAATTGAATTGATCCTATTTGACTAGAATATATTATTTTTCCTTCATTTTTTAAATTCTTAAATTTAAAAAAAAAATTTATAGTGCGCTTTGCATAAAATTAAAATTGATGTATTTAAAAACAATTTAACAAATACTTTTTAAATGAATATTTATTTAGGGAGAGAAGTGACATCATTAAAGCGTTTCGAAAGTCATTGACTTAAAACATCTTTTGTATAACATGTGTAATTCATGATGTAACACACTTGTTTTTTTGTAATAGAAAAGCATACCAAGTGGTAGGAATTGGAAGATTGAAGCTAGCGGTGGTCGCGGCCTTATTTCTGATCCAGATAATAACAGAAAGACTATCAAACTCTCACTGTCCGTGACCGATGCCAGGTGCAGTGATGCCGGAGTTTACATTTGTAATGCTTCATTTGTACCAACATCTGGTATAGTCACCGCTAGCCGTTCTCAAAATATTACTGCTAAAGGTTAGTTTTTTGCTATATTTATTTGAGAAAGAAAAATGCATATACGCGCACTTTTGGTCATATCTTATGTGTCGCCATATCGTTTTAAATTAGTCATAGCCTACATTCTTGTCCATATCAGTATCACTTTAGTCTGACTCTTTTTGTCCCTATCATATCTAAACCATACATTTAAATGCATATATTTAAATCCTCAAACTGTCCATGAACAATCTTAGGGTATAAGAGAGCTGACGCTTGAGATGAATAGATCAATTTTCTATATGAAGTTCATGTGGAAGTTGTAATGAAGAGTTCAGTTATATATTACCTCTGTAATAACTTTCAGGATAATTCTTTACCAACAATCCTATGTTTGAATATCTAAACACACAGCTTCGATAGTCTTAGAGAGTAGATTTACGAGGGATACTTATAAAATGACAGACTTAACCAAATAGACAACTTACTTATAATGTGAATCATATCTAGTTAAAATTTTAAATACTTACTACTTATCCCTTTTACCCCGTCTGGGGCATAGGCCGTCTACAAGAATTTTCCATTCATCTCGGTCCAGTGCTTTCCCTTCTAGTTGCTTCCAGGTGTATCCCATACTTTGTTTGTCTGCCTCTAGCTCGCGTCTCCATGTATTCTCATAGGCCTTTTTCGCTTTCTTTTTCCTTGTGGATTCCATGTCAGCATTGTCTGGTGAGGTTATCTGTCCTCCATATTCCCCTTATGTTGTTTTCAGCAATATGCTCCTGGTATGTCCTTTCCAGTAAGTCTTTGTTGGTGATGGTTTTGGCCATTTCTTCTTTTTCTTCTTCTATATCTTAAGGGCCCACGATCAATTTATTGATCATTTTGGCTCCTATGCATGTATAGGGGATTTGCAATGTTTCTGAGCCTGGTGTTGATGAGGATATTTCACTGATTGCAATAAGTGCTACTTTGTGAGGGAATCATGCCCTGGGGGTTTGAAGGCTTGAAGCAATTTCTTCGTATCCACTGTTTTCTTTTTCAATCTAAGCATTTAGATGTCCCATTAAGATATTCAGATATCTTCCTGGAAAGTTTTCCAATATTGTGTGTAGTCTATTGTAGAAAATTTCGTATCCGTCTTCATTACTATCGTTTGTGGGTGCATAGCACTGTATTAAAATCATATTTGTTTTCTGCTTCTTGGTTCGGAAAGATTATGTATTAATTTTGGACCATGGGTTCCCCATCCTATCAATGCATCTTGTGCCATCCACGTCAGCACGAAAAACGACTCCTTGTGTGCGTGGAGCATTTTCCTCCTCATGCCCTTAGTATATTAGTGTTTCTCCCGAAATCAATGCTAAAAACTGGTGTCTATCTTGTTTCATAGATAACAAGCAGTAGGAGGTTGTATGTTCTGCCACTTTAGCTGATTTTTCAGTGTCATTCATGTTGCTAACATTTCAAGCGCCTTTGTTAATTGCCTTGAAAGGAGGGTCCTCGGCTTTGAGGCTTCCAGCATAACCTTGCTTTGATCGCAAGGCTTCATAACTCTTCTTGGGGAAGTAGACACCTCTCTTATCAGGTCTGAAATTGTTTTTGTTTTCTTCTTGTTGACGTTTCTGTAGCAGTTTGTTTATTACGGGTGAGGTAGCTGGCCTCACGTCGAACCTCCTCCTTTTGCACCCGGGCTTGGGAACCAACCATTGCGGAGTTAAAAACCTCGGGTTGATCGGACTCGTTAACCTTGGACGGCAACTCATTTAAGAGAAGGAAAACTCTGAATTCAAAACACCGAGATCCGTATGAAAATTCCGGGAACTCCTGCGATGCTAATAGTCCCAAGCTGTATCATCCACGCATGATTTCCCTTGAGTTATCCAGGTACTGCGGAGAGGGGAGATTTGCTGTATAGGGAACCAGCTTATCCTTCTAAAGAAAAATCACCAGCCTTGTTATTTCGTCCTGTGAACTCTACACCATCGTCATATTGTGATGGGTGGAAGCCAGAAAAAAAAATATGGAAACAAACACTTCCACTTCGTGGCATTAACAACAGTGCAGGAGTGTGTAGTATATACATTCCCGTCGTTACTTCGTTATTATTACAGAAAATTTGTGCGTCAAATAAATAACTAACTTTTTCTTTCATGTTGTTGTACATTATCAGTTAAAACAGAGGCTCCGGTGATGAAGTCCAACAATCATATGGGAAATAATCCTTTCAACTCAGAAAACGAAGCTGGCTTAAACATGACGTTGACCTGTTCCGTTTTGGTAAATATTATTTATCTTCAAACGGAAGAAAAGACCATTAAATACAATGGCGTAGGAAAGAAGGGCCGTTCCACATAGGGTGGCACTTATATTTTTCGATTGAGGGATGGAATTTTCGGTCAACTGCTCAATTTTTTATTGGGTTGGGGAGTGGGGGGCAAAAGCCATCTCCGCCACCCCAGGTGGCACTAAACCT
Source organism: Lymnaea stagnalis (assembly GCA_964033795.1). Taxonomy (NCBI): domain Eukaryota; kingdom Metazoa; phylum Mollusca; class Gastropoda; family Lymnaeidae; genus Lymnaea; species Lymnaea stagnalis. Next base: position 251,333 of record CAXITT010000253.1, on the reverse strand, counting down.
AGCCACGCCACTCATTAAATATATATTATACAAAGCTGCTGTCATCTTGTTTGGTTAGCGCAGATATTATTATATTATCAAAATAGTGATGGCTGAGAGCTGTTTTTTTTGGGGGGCGGGGGTCGGGTTGGGGGGGGGGGTCGTTCAATCTTAAACAAAACTCTTTTGGTCGGAGTGCGCAAAAACTTCAGTCAAAAGTATCTACTCCACTTCACACAACAATTGATACAATTAATAATGACGGCGCAGACATGGAGTCTGCGTATAAAGAGACGCGGTGCATTTGATATCTCCTCAGCATTATTAAATATCACTTTAAATTCTCTGCTTATAGGTAGCGTGTCCTGCAGTCTCCAGCCAAAGTTGTTATAAAATAGAGCCATTTCCCTCCCACCCCAAACCCCATTTAACAGAATACTTACTTACTTAAATATTGCACGTTACTTTGCTTTATTTTAGGGTCCTCCTAGCATTCGCATCCATTGGTTATGGTGTCCTCGTAATGGATTCAGCTGTGCCTCTTATCCAGTGACCAATGAAGTCGACGATTTGCCACCCACTGGAAAGCCTTGTGAGCGCATCCGGCACGAATCGTCCTTGAACTTCTTTGTAGCGCCTTACAGCTTAACGTACATTTGTGTTGTCAAAGATGGTAATCTAGAGATGTCCAGGACCAATCTAACCGTTGGCGTTCGTACAATAAGTGAGTGTTTGCAGACCTGCCCACCTGATCAATTTTTTCAGGGTTTTGAACGCTTTTTGCACAATTTATACGAAAATGTGATTTGAATTTCAAAACAATGTATTGCACCTACAATATTTTAATTCAATCAGCTATCATCTTAAAAAATTTAAATTTTAGCTTGATTAAGTTCCTTTTCTTGCACTAATTAAAGTTAAAGCATTTTTAACATTGAACACTTTAAATGACCACAGACAGTACGACTGAAACGGAATTTTCGATGACACAAGTTTGCCCGGAAGTCGGTGCCGTTGTCGGGATCACAGCCGCATGTTCCATTATAGGTACGGCCGTAGCTGTATTCATCGGGCAGCTGTTGGTGCGTAAGTTCCTCCAGGGCGAGGCAATCAAGGAGTTGTCCAAACCAAACTCTGTCTACTGCTCGCCCTCAGCTGAATACTCACATGATTACCAATCTGCCTACGTTACAGGTAAGTCGTTGTCTAACCACCTCACCCTCACCCCCTTTAACGGGTGCTCTCATTCATAAGAAAAATGCAGACTTTCACTTCTTTTAATCGTGTTGACCCACACAAAAAAAAAACAAAAAAAAACTTGAACTAACGTTGAACATTTTAGACCTAATTTTGAGCGGGGGAATTTTCTGAGATAATGGTAAACATATCCTCTCAGCATTGACGTAGTAAGAGAGAGCGAATGGGGTGGTCCACCATAGACGGCACCTTTTTTTTCTATAAGGTATATGTTTGATTATTATTCTGAAGGCTGTGTTATTTTCCATCGGGCAAGGCGGCCAAATCAACAACCCCCCCCCCCACCCCACCTCGAGCGTCACAAAATCTAGACATACTAACTCTAAGGTAATTAAAGTTTTAAGAAACTTTCCGGCAAAAGTCTTAGAATTTGTGGCTTAATTCAACCGGCTGTACTTGTGTGTATTGTCAATAGAAATTATCATTTTCAAGAAGCCGTATGTCATATACGGTACTCTAAGTGGGTGTAACTGTATACCCTTTCTACGTGGCAGTCATTTTTAAAATGTGATAGTCTTAGAGGCTAACTTTTTCTTTCCAAAAAAAAACGTTTTGAAAATTCTTCTGACCAATTTTCTTCTTCTACTATATTCTGAGGGCCCACGATCAATGTATTGCTCATTCTTGATCATATATCAGCTCAGGGGTCCTCACCAATGTTCCCGCTAACGTTTGTTGGTTCGTGTGAAAAATCATAAAGTTGTGTGCACATTTTTACAGCGTCAATTTTTTTGTGCGCAAAATTTTCAGCCTACAGACACAAACACACCTTTAAGTGGAAATTAGCTGCGCGATACTCAAAACTGCTGCGCGGCGTCTGTGAGATTCGCAGCCGCGCAGCTTAAAGGGAGCATTGGTCCTCACTACTATTTTAACAGGCTGCCGGTTTAGAGTCCCTCAGTTACTGTCGCGGACCGTACAGTTCCCCCCCCCCCCAACAGCGTTGGGAGCTGGACTATGTGTGAACGAATTCCTATATTAGTAAAATAACCCCTGTAAAAAAAAAAAAAGATCAAAATAAAACAATGTACTATTTAAAATGGATAAGAATTTATTTCCGATAACTCAAAATTTAAAGAAAAAATATCAATGTGAATTATGGGCCTGTTCTGGCTAATGAAATGACCAACGGCAGTTCCAAATTTTTCGCTGCTATCAAGGTACCCTGATACTGCGGCAAGGCGGGCCAGGTTATTTAAGGGCACCTGACGGGCATACGTTTGGGGATTAGCTTAATCCAACACATTTTTTTTTTTACACACTAAACCTTGATTATTTCCCTTACAGCTGACGGCTATGACCTACCACGAACGGCACAAAGGTCAAACTGATAACGTAACACATCTATGAGTACCCAACCGTGACGACCGGGTTGATTGTAAGTGGCAGGCTACTGAGTACGCATTATCCGCTCTACTCACCCCCCCCCTCTTTCGCCGGCCCACTGATGATGTTTTTGTTTCTTTCTATTCGCCAAATTTAGATATATTTTATCTAGCAAAATGTTGTATTTATATCACATTGTTGGCAGATGAGACTAAATTAATTTTTTTCAACTAACACTTTATGGGCACATCTCACATTAAAGGCAACTGTTCAATGTTAGACACCAGTACAATTATTATTGGCCACTATCACATTATGTCCCCTGTCACATTATTGGCAAATGTCACATTTTGGGCACCTGTCACATACTTGTCAAATTGTCAAATCATTGGCACCTGGCATTTAATTTGCGCCCTTCACCACAAAAACCCTTAATACACAGCTGCATATATTTAATTTTTAGACCAGTGAGGGGCATACTAGTGTAGCCATGAGGTCATGCATGACAAGGTCTGAATGAAAGTCAGTTATAGTAGTTTGACATCTTTTACCGTGTGATGAGTTTAACTTGACTTTTTGTGTTCATTTTTTGTTGTGTTTTTGTTTTGTGGGTGTGTAACTATAGATTATTTTGTCAATCATTTCCGTTACTTCGGTTGGTATCATTTATATAGGAAAAAAAGGAGTTGGGGTGTGGGGGTGGGTGGGGTTGTAGCGAATAATTTTTTTAGCTGCAAAACTCTGCGAAGACAACGTTAGTTAGATTGGAAGGTCATCCTGGAGCCAGTGTCTTTGCGAAGGGTCAGGGAGGATACTTATTGTCAAGTGATTTGGGACTCTTCATCTATCCTGCTATACAAGGCTTATTAGTAAGTTTAAAGTTTTCGGGAACAAAAAAAAATAAAAATAAATAAACATTAATAATAATAAAATTTAAAAAACCTGGCATAGAAAAACTAAATAAAAATTTTAATTACAAGAGATCTATCATTAAATCCATGTTATTGTGTTACATGACTTTCCTTTTATTCAGCCTTCTTATGCCGTCAGCAAGTAGTAGATCAAGATGGCGTTAGTTAAACTCTCTCTCTCTCTCTCTCTCTCTCTCTCTCTCTCTCTCTCTCTCTCTCGCTCTGCGTGTGTGTGTATTACGGTGCAACAAACCGTCATTTAAAGAAAATCCAAAATTACTCTCAAACCACAAATTCACCGAATACCTTTGTATACGTCCGGAGGGCGTGCGAGACGGCATTTCAACGGGTGTAACGATTTAAAAAAAATAAATAAAATAACAGAGGAACTACTGACTTAAAGTTACGATATAATGTAATTTTTTGTAAATTCTTTAGTTCTCTTTGAATATAAATTTTAAAAATACATAAATTCATTTTTTGTTCAGTTTTAAAATGCATTATGTCTTTTAAAGAAGTACGAGACTTAGTAAGAGAATTATTGGTAACGGATGCAAGACTTAGTAAAAAAAAAGTTTAAGGTCTGCGGTGCCTAGAAAAGTCTGGGAACCCCCGTTATATTATATTTGCAAAGCTGTAAAAAAAACCAACAAACAAAAACAAAACATGAATTCACGAAAACCAGTGACAGAAGGAAAGATCCTTTGAAAATCGACCCCACCGCTGGCCAGATTCGGCTTTCTCGAGGCCCCTGGCTATTCTAATTTTGAGGTCCCTTTTAACCAGCAAAAAAATGCAATTAGAATATTTATTAATATTATTATTATTGTTTAAAAATTGATTTATTTGCTGTTGTTAGCATTTCCATGCACTATTGTAAATGTAAGTGTTTATTATATATTTTAATGATATCCAATAAAAATTATTCTAAAGAGTATAACTTTAATTCCATGGATTTTGTTCTTAATCTACCTGACAGTGTATCACTAAATATAATTTTCCATTCAACAGTATGTTTCAGTTTTATATTTTAATAAAGAAACGAAAAAAAAATGTACAGAAGGAAAACGATCTTGAGACACGAATTCGGATAAAAATGGGAAAGATGTTTTCCTTGTATGTATATACTTTAATAAATGTCGGAATGATACAGAATCAGTTCGTCGGATTATTTCAATTTTGTAAACATCTTAAGCATTAATCCTCCCTAATTTTATGTTTCTTGAGCGAAAGAGTCAATTATCATTAAAAAAAAAAAAAAAGTTTCGCAATAAAAAGTGAGTGTAAATAGCCCCAAAACAAAATATATAAATTCATTCGAATATCAAATATATACCATTACCTTGTACTTGGGACAGTGGTTGGCGACCCGCGATCCTTTATAAAATGTAATATAGAGCAATAGGGTTAGGGCTGAAAATAACACAAAACAAGCATACAAGTAACGCACTCTATAAGAATCCCAATTAGTGCCCCCCCCCCACCCCCATCTTTTAAGGCTCGCAATCTATATGAATAGTCTAATGACCCACTCGCTTTTACACAGTATATTTATTGCACTAACTATTCTAGAAAATATAACTAGAGAAAATATTACGCACCAGAAGATATATTTTTTAAAAGAATCTCATTTAGAGCAATGAGATTTATATATTAGGGGGCCACGATCAATTTATTGATCATTTTGACTCCTATGCATGTAGAGGGGATTTGCAATGTTTCTGTGACTGGTGTTAATGAGGATATTTCAGTGGTTGCTAGCGCCACTTTGTGAGGGTGTCATGCACGGGGGGGTTGGAAGGCCTGAGGCAATAGACGCAAATGTGCCAATTGTCGTCGCCTCAACTGTTCCTTTTGTCAGCCAGCCATGAACAAAAAAGAAGTTGATATAGATGATTTTTAAAAAAATCATATAATTTATTAAGATGGCTCCTCAGAATGGAAAGGTTGCCGACCCTTGACTTTTACAAATAAAAATACATTTTACTATTTAAAATAAATGAGATCAAGAATTATTTATCACAAATATTTTCAACAAAATTGTTGTATTGAGTTCGGAGATAGATTCTTTTTTAACGGTATTGTAAACTTTACCAAATGATAACAATTAATTGGTGTCAAGTTGAAGGCGGCACTATAAACAGGTTAATCAAATTTACTCTCAGTGCATTGAAAACTAAATTATAATTAACATTTAAACAGTAACGATACAAATATGGGGAGACATTTAATGATGCTGATTGCAGGTGGGAGAGGCGTCAAATCTTTTAGATATATCAATTCTATATGAGTCGACAATTTTTATTTGAATTCTAAGATGACCAAAACTGTATTCCATGTTGAGTACGCACGTGGCGTGCGATTCCTTGTGTTCTTTGGAACATTCTCCCTTATGAAGAACACAAGTGTTGGAACGTTCTCCTTTATGAAGAACACACGTGTTGGAACGTTCTCCCTTATGAAGAACACAAGTGTTGGAACGTTCTCCCTTATGAAGAACACACGTGTTGGAACGTTCTCCCTTATGAAGAACACACGTGTTGGAACGTTCTCCCTTATGAAGAACACGTGTGTTGGAACGTTCTCACGTGTGTTGGAACGTTCTCCCGTACGTAGAACACAAAAAACATCAGAAACAACATGAAATGGCACATTAACGTTTATGATTTCTTCTTGCTTGCTTTAAACTTGACCTAATGATGAGAAATTTAACATTGACTAGAATGCCATAAATAAACTAAACATCATTGAACATTCTTATGCATCATTTCCATTTAAGATAGAGTCTAAGAACTGACATAGTCTTAGCAAAGTAGTCATTCAGTCGATTCAGATTATTGAGCAAGTACATGACATGGCCTAAGGTCATAGAAACAATCTAATATTTAATATTCTTAAAGCTCCATTGTTGCAACAAGTTTATTTTTAAAATACGTCCATTAAACTCTATGGGTTTGCCGATTAAAAATTGCGAAGATTCAGATGATTTGTCCGTAAATTTTGTTTTATTGGACCAATCAGATGGTCTTGGCATTGTGACCCAAACAGTTGGCCTGGACTCGTTGTACCAACCAGATGGGAGAGACTTGTTGAGCCAACCAGATGGCACGGACTTGTTGAACCAACCAGATGGCACGGACTTGTTGGACCAACCAGATGGCACGGACTTGTTGAACCAACCAGATGGCACGGACTTGTTGAACCAACCAGATGGCACGGACTTGTTGAACCAACCAGATGGCACGGACTTGTTGGACCAACCAGATGGCACGGACTTGTTGGACCAACCAGATGGCACGGACTTGTTGGACCAACCAGATGGCACGGACTTGTTGGACCAACCAGATGGCACGGACTTGTTGGACCAACCAGATGGCACGGACTTGTTGAACCAACCAGATGGCACGGACTTGTTGGACCAACCAGATGGCACGGACTTGTTGGACCAACCAGATGGCACGGACTTGTTGGACCAACCAGATGGCACGGACTTGTTGGACCAACTAGATGGCACGGACTTGTTGGACCAACCAGATGGCACGGACTTGTTGGACCAACCAGATGGCACGGACTTGTTGGACCAACCAGATGGCAGAGACTTGTTGGACCAACCTGATGGCCGAGACTTGTTGGACCAACCAGATGGCCGAGACTTGTTGGACCAACCAAATGGCCGAGACTTGTTGGACCAACCAAATGGCATAGACATTTTGCAAGAATGTCAGATAACAGACGCCCATTGTATTTTGTACCATTGCACATTAGCCTCATTGTACATTTGTACTTAAGTGAATTAATACCATTGTACATTAGCAGCAATGCACATTAGTCCCATTGTACATTAGTACCATTGTACATTAGAACCATTGCAGATTAGTACCAGTGTACATTAACACAATTGCACATAAGTACCATTGTGTATTGGGACCATTTCACAGAAGTGCTAATGTACTTTATTTCATTGTACATTAGTCCATTATACTTTACTCCACTGTACATTAATCCATTGTACTTAAGTCCATTGTACTTTATTTCACTGTACATTAGTCCATTGTACATTAGTATACTTGAGTATCAGTACCATTATAAATTAGTACCATTGCATATTAGCACCACTTTACTTTATTTCACTGTACATTATTCAATTGTATATTAGTTCATTTGCACTTTATTTCATTGTACATAAGCACCATTGTACTTTAGTCCCAGGCTATAGCACTAAAATTCACATTATTTGCATTTACTCCACTGTGGCGATGCCCGAAAGGCATTTTTCCCCGGCACCCCAAAATCAATACGGGGCCGCCACTGCTTCCCGGGCACGTACACGTTGTGTACTCATAATACGTCTCCATGTTGTTCCCGTCGGGCTTCACCTCTGATCTCAGTGTCCAGTTCCCCACGGACACCATCTTGGGGCAGCCGTGAGGGTGCGATACGATAACGGCGAGCCTGTCGTTGCGCTCTTTGTACTTCTCAAATACCTTATACCTCAATTCATTGTGGCGCTCCACAATCGGCTCCAGCTTGTCCAGCAGCGCCACGTCGCAGGTGGCGCAGATCATCTTGCACGTGTCCTCCCCCACGTTGCTCCACCACATCCTCCAGCCCTCGAGCGTGGCGACGCCCTCGCCGACGGCGTCATCGTAAAACAGCCGCACCACCGTGTCGGTGGCCTCCTCGTCGTCGAACACCACGTGCGTGCTGGCGTACAGCTCGACCTCCCCCCACGCTTCGCTCGGGCTAGGGGAATCCCGACACTTCCAGCACGGGCAGCTCCTGTTGACCTTGTTCTCCTTCACCGTGAACTGGACAACGTTTCCCAGCCAGCCAGACCCGTGGCGCCACGCCACCAGCTTGTTGCCCTGGGGGTAGAGGGTGTTCCCGTCCAGGCAGTGTTTCCGCCTGGCTTCACCGATGTGCCGGGTGGAGACGAGCACGGTCAGGTCGGCTAACGTCTTGATGCAGTCGTAGAGTTCACGGTCCTGGTAGCCCTCTGCCAGATAAGACGTGGTCAGGTCCGTCACGGGGATAAAGCCCACGTGACCTGGGTTCTTCTTGCATTCTGCGAACGAATTATGCCGGGAAACCTCGAGGTCGTTTTCGACGTCCAGAATTTCAAAAGACACTGTGTGATAGAAACAAACACTTGGTGTGATAGAAACAAACACATTGTGTGATAGAACCAAACACTTTGTGTGACATAAAACAAACACTTTTTTGGTATATTTAACCCACATATACGACATATGTACTCTTACATATGGGCTCTTTCTTATTTAAAAAAAAAAAAATTATTATTTTTTGAAGCAATTAAAATTAAACATAATTAATTTCATTGTGATTTAGCAAAAAAATAACAACAAATACAAAAATTGATAAATGCAATAAGTGAAGTACAGTTTACAGTAAAATATTAAATAATGTTTCACGGCACAGGCTGTGGCATTTCGGAAATAAAGGTGTGGGTTCGTTAAGTTACGGAAGGGGCATGGGCGCCCGCAGAAAACTTTCTTGGGGGGGGGGGGGCAAAAATCGATTAACTTTCCAGGGGGGGGGGGGCAAATTTTTTTTAGTAATGTTTTAA
>CAXITT010000253.1:190812-240013 GCA_964033795.1 Lymnaea stagnalis | reverse complement strand
TGTTGCGCCCCCCCCCCCCTTTTTTTTTTCACATCCGGAACGGGTGATCTATGGCAACTGGTCCGATGGCGAACATGTCAAACACTTAACACTTGAGCAGAGTGCAGTGCGAAAGTTAACCATCGACAGATGACAGCCTGGCCACATTATTAGATTGACTTGTGAAGTGTTTCAGTGTGTACTGTGCTCTTCTAAGTTTCGTCTTCAAACATGCCAGTGTAAAATGTAGTGCAGCGCTACTTTCGGAGGTTTTGTAAGCCATTAGCAATCTTATTTTGAATATCCTCTGTTATAGCCTGTGTGTTGACCTAGTCCGAGCCGTGGCATGCAACCCTTACCGCCCCTCCCCCCCTTTTGTTTTTGTTACTGACGTCACCAATTAATCCGGCGATACATGCTGCCAGTCCTTTGCCACACTGCCCTTGATTGGGAAGTTTGTTTACGTTTCCATCAGGGTCTACAAAGACGGAGAGATACTCTCTGGCGATTGAATTTCTACACTTTCTGTTCTGGAGGGCTCTGACTCCCTCATTATAAATAAGACGGTCGACTGTGACCGTGAGTCATCCACGACATTTACCAGACTTACAGGAGCCATTCAAGTCTTACTGGGTGTTTCACTGCGTTTGTGGATTAATTCTTGGACCTTTACAGTATTATGCCTTTTTACTTACTGTGCTGTACGTTAATAGAGTTGCTTTATTTCTATATATTTGATTTCGCATTTTTATATCAATTTAAAAGAATAATTAAATGGATGATTGTTGCTTATCACTATCGTTGGCATAGTTTTTGTTGTATACTGGTTCTCAGTCATATTGTTCATACTGTTCATATAACGAGCCAAATCTTAAAACATATTAAATTTGTTAAGTGTAACAACGATAAGTATTACTTCGCATTCCTTCTCAGTTAAGTGTTTTTAACAAAAAATTTTCCCCCTTTGTACGTGTGTGTGTGGGGGGGGGGGTGGTCTTTCTTTAATATTTTTAGCTTCTTATTTTAGAGCAAATGTAGACAATCCGTTCTATTTACAAAAAGAAGTTTCTGGTCTTTAACCATTGTTTTTTTACAAAAAATTTTCCCCTTTTGTGTGGTGGTTGGGGGGGGGGGGGGGGGTGGTCTTTCTTTAATATTTTTAGCTTCTTATTTTAGAGCAAATGTAGACAATCCGTTCTATTTACAAAAAGAAGTTTCTGGTCTTTAACCATTGTGATAGCTATGATAATTGTACCTAGACCGTATAACACTTCATGATAATTTTACGTAGACCGAATAACACTGTATGATAATGGTACGTAGACCGAATAACACTTTATGATAAGTGTACGTACGTAGACAGAATAACACTTTATGATAATGATAAGTAGACCGAATAACTTTATGACAATGGTCAGTAGACCGCATAACACTTTATGATAATTGGGCGTAGACAAATAACAATTTATGATAACTGTATGTAGACCTCAATGACACTTTAAGATAAATGTACGTCGACCGAAAAACACTTCAGCATTAACTTTTAAAAAACGTGTTGTTTTCCTCACCTTCACCTCAGAGTGTCTGGTGTCTTTCTGTACTGTACACCAGTTAGTGGATGATGACGTCGTCTTCAAGACTCTGAACTATGTTCGCCGTATGAAAGTGAACGTGTCGGTTGCACGGTAGCTACTAAAAGCTGTGCTCAACCTCATGGCAACTCTGCAACACATCCGATCGACGCACCAACGAAACAGGTGAACCGTGAATATAATATGCGACACGCGGCAACACCCCCCACACTGTGATTGACATCTCCCGGTCGCCGGGGCGGACCGTGGGGGTGGGGCGGGGGGGGTGGTGGGTGGTCAGATTTAACGTTTCAAAGAAACCGCTACGGGGGTTTTCCAGCTGTGGATTGCATAGTTACATATCATATTACATAAGAGGCGCATTGGCTCGGCTTAGCATATTCTTCTTTTTTTGGGGGGGTGGGGGGTGGGGTGGAAAGAGGGTGTGTGTGCGAGAGGTTGAATTGTCCGTTAAGTGGGTAGGGGTGCCAGTGAGCGATCCATTTTATGCAGAGGGGGTGAGAGGTCGAATTGTTCAATGCAAAGTTTAGAAAATCTGCGCGGTGAATCAGTGTAGAGTCGCGGAGAGTAGTTGGTTGGACTCCGAGTCCGTCCGTGGCTTCACTAGGGTTGGTATTACCCAGTGCGTTTTTAAAATCAGGTTGTAACCCACCTACACTCACCCCCCTTCCAAACGTCCCCATTCCTTCCCCTGAATCTGCCTAGTTCAGGGCCACACCCTGTTTAAGTGTCGACCTGCCCTAGTGTCAACCTGCCCTGCCTAGTGTCAACCTACTCTAGTGGCAACCTGCCCTGGTGGCAACCTGCTCTTGTGACAACCTACTCTGGTGACAACCCACTCTGATGGCACTCTAATCTGATGGCACTCTAATCTGATGGCACTCTAATCTGATGGCACCCTAAGCTGATAGCACCCTAATCTGATGACACCCTGCTCTTGTATTTAAATGAGTTCTCTTTTACATCCGGCTCAAGCCAACAGTGTAACACCCATTTCATGTCATCCCCCTTTTGGAGTGTCCCCCCGGTATGGTCCTCGTCCCCCTTAGTGACGCCGCTGCACTCCGCTATCCGGCCCCATCAATCATAACCAATTTCATAATCCCGGGCTGACCTGTTAGGTTTGTTTTGTCCCGGGACCAGAGGAAGCAGACTTAATCCGGTCCCCTATCCTCTCGTACAAAGAAAAGTTTAAAACTTATATTATCAGGACAATACTTTGTTTGGCTGTGTCCTCTCTTTTCATGTTGTCCCCGCTTCATTGAACGCCTTATTCCATTCTATATTATAATGCCGTGAAAACTTTTTATTAATAACTTTACAAGAAAAAAAAAAAAAAAAAACCCTTGAAAAATTATTAAAAAAAAAAAAAAAAAGAAAAAAAAAAAAACTGAAACATAAAAAAAAAAAAAACTAAAATTTCATTGAACGCCTTATTCCATTCTATATTATAATGCCGTGAAAACTTTTTATTAATAAATTTAAAAGAAAAAAAAAAAAAGAAATCCCTTGAAAAATTATTATAAAAAAAAAACAAACGAAAATAAAATAATCTGGAACATAAAAATACAAAGAACTAAAAGAGCGTGATTATAGATCTTACCCACACTTATCAAAAGAAATTTAAATGTTCCACAGAGCACCAGAAATGTAGCATAGGCTTCTTATCCTAATCATCCGTCGGTGGAGACGTCAGATATTAATCTCAAACCCAGCACGAAAACATACATGTTCAATTTCCATGTCAACAACAAAGAGGCCACTCACGTCACATGATCTATTTCAAGAGGCCGTTTTAGTTTCATCCCCTCGAGACAGACCTCTGCATCGATGTGATCTAGTTGTTGGATGACTCAGATGCACGCGCCACGAGTGTCCTTGTGTCGACTTAGCGCAGCTCTCTCATGTCAGCTATCTCATATATAACCTATCTCAAAAATAAACTATCTAATGTTTCAGCTATCTCATATATCAGCTATCCCACTATCTCATATATCAGCTATCCCACTATCTCATATATCAGCTATCCCACTATCTCATATATCAGCTATCCCACTATCTCATATATCCGCTATCTCATATATCAGCTATTTCATGTATCAGCTATTTCATATATCAGCTCGCTCTTATGACTTTCTCATGCGTCCGCTTTATATCATTACAGCTTTCTCTTAAGACAGCTTTCTCTTAAGACAACTTTCTCTTAAGACAGCTTTCTCTTAAGACAGCTTTCCCTTAAGACAGCTTTCTCTTAAGACAGCTTTCCCTTAAGACAGCTTTCTCTTAAGACAGCTTTCTCTTAAGACAGCTTTCTCTTAAGACAGCTTTCCCTTAAGACAGCTTTCTCTTAAGACAGCTTTCTTTTAAGACATCTTTCTCTTAAGACAACTTTCTCTTAAGACAGCTTTCTCTTAAGACAGCTTTCCCTTAAGACATCTTTCTCTTAAGACAGCTTTCTTTTAAGACATCTTTCTATTAAGACAGCTTACTCAAGTCAGTTATCTCGTATATCAACTCGCTACGATGACAGCTTTCGCAATTGTCAGCTTTCTTGTATGTCCACTATCATATTGCGATACTTTTCAGATGCCACTATCTCAACTGTCTGTTATCACATGTATGAGCTATCCCATATGTCCACTTCCTCATATGTCAGCATCTCATGTCAGATTAATCATAAGTCAATTTTCTAGTTTTCAGCGTTCTCGTATGTCAGCTTTCTCATTTGTCAGCTACCTCATATGTCATTTGCCTCACATTTCAGCTTTCTCATATGCATTTGGTACCATCCCAGGTTGGCCACTTTTTTTGGTGCCCCCCTCCCCCACTCTGCAGTTGGCAAAAAATGCCCCCCTTCACTACACTCTGTAGTTGGCAAAAAATGCCTCCCTTCACTACACTCTGCAGTTGGCAAAAAATGCCTCCCTTCACTATGAAGATAAAAGGTGCCGCCCGCTCCACAACCTACCTTTCTTCGCCCCTGCTGATATGTCAGCTTTATCACATGTCAGTTTCTACAGGTGATTACGCGCAATGCTTGACTATTGTCAGTTCATGGCGTCTTGCCGCCAAAAATTTCTCAGTGTCCCGTCAACTCCTGACCAGGTGCTAACACTACTTTGTCTAGTGACACGTTTAAATCCACTAATGTTTGTAGATGCTTGAATTACCGCTCCAAAAATTTTAATTTAGAGTTGAAAATTTAAGGAAGAAAAAAAAGGCAGTGGCCTCCATCGTAATTCAGACACAACAATAAAAAAAAACAACAACAATCCAGCAAAATTCGATGTTACAATATTTTCCCCCACCAAAATCTGAATAATAGAAGAGGGTGGAGGGATTTGGGGTGTTAGAGCTCTTGGCGCCCCTCCCAACATCTAAGGTCCTGGATCTAAAATTTCCGATATGAATCATGAGCCCCTAAATCAGCGGTTCTCGACCTGTGGGTCGCGACCCCTTTGGGGGTCGCGGGACCCTTTTCCAGGGGTCCCCTAAGACCATCTGAAAACACATATCCTTACAGCTATGAAGTATCAACGAAAATAATTGTGTGGCTGGGGGGTCGCCACGACACGGGAAACTGTGTTTAAAAGGTCGCGGCACTAGAAAGGTTGAGAACCACTGCCCTAAATAGTTTATTTTCAAACATATTGATCTATTTATATAGGGATATAATTTTCCCAGGAAATAAAAATCAAACAACGCTGCGCTTCCCATCTTTTGAAATGCTGGGGTTTCCCCGTACGTTTATAAATAAGACTTCATTGAAGGATCAGCAGAAGTCAATAGTGTTCTTTTCCGAACAGCAAATTGTTCCTAAAAAATTAACTAGGTGAGGAAGAGCAAAAGTTCACACAATTGTGTGTAGCTCCGGATCGGTCGGGTGCACCAAGGAAAATGGTATGCAGCCAATGGTACGGTGGTGTGATATGTAAGTGTGCATAGGTACGGGAAATGTGTGCTTTGGGCTTTCCCCATTTTGACATTTAATTTTTTTCCCCAGAAGAAATGATGTCGGTATTGTAACCAATCTAAGCGAACATCCAGCCATCTTTTTTTTACATTATTTTTTTTTTTTTATATTGGACGCGTCACATAGGTCGTGTATCATTTTCTACAACACGTCATGGAGCCAAGGTTTGTTGAGTTTCTAAAGTTTGACTCCAGGAAATGATCAAGGTTAATCTTTGCGTGACGTCATGTGGTAGAGGCCACGTTGTGGTAAAATAAGGTGAGTATTAAGAGAGTGAAAGCTCGCACCCCGAAGCGGACTGACTGTGAAGATGACTGAATGTGGAGATGACTGAATGTGGTGATGGATGTTTGTTGAGATGACTGAATCTTGAGCTAACTGAATGTGGAGATTACTGAATCTTGAGCTTACTGATTGTGAATTTGTCTGAATTTTGAGCTTACTGAATGTGGAGATGACTGAACGTGAAGATGGATGATTGTAGAGATGACCGAATCTTGAGCTTACTGAATGTGGAGATCACAGAATCTTGAGCTTACTGATTGTGAATATAACTGGAGATGACTGAATCTTGGTGCTATGTAGAGCTTGTTTACAACACTTTCCTCGTGCGTGCAGTCTGGTTGACCCCGCATGAGACACTACGTTCATAGATGGGCGTGGCTTAGTCTTTTGCTCTGTCGTGTTTATTGCCGACAGCAACTAAAAAAAATTAATTTGTTCTCAGTGGTGTTTTGTCGAATGTTCACGATTGTATTAGAAAAGTAAAGGCGTTTCTGGACCCGTCGGTAGATAGATACAATATAAATAAAGGGTTTCGGAGATTGAGAGAGGGATTCAGACGGATATTGAGATAGACGGAGATAGATATTATTAACTTCACGAGACAATTGTATTATTCTTTGAGTGCTCATATGTGTTTATTTGCATTCATCATTATTAATTGGCACATTGTACAAGGATTTCCGATACTCTGTAAGTTGATGATTTGTAGTTATATTTCTTTTGTTTTGTAATTGTATTATTACCAAATTAAATTTTATTAATTTTAATTGGCAACTGTTTAGGGTGTCGTATTTTTGTTATTGTATTTCTCTATGGTATCGTCCTTTGTTAGGCACTGTTTGAACGAGTCATAACTTAAAACAAGAGATTAATTTCTCACGAGAGAAGCCAGTGCGTACCACTTGGGCTTACTGAATGTGGAGGTGACTGATTGTGGAGATGACTGAAAGCGTAGACGAATAAAAGCTGAGCCAAAAGACATGATTCCTCCTTCATGCATTCACTATCAACAGACCAATTAATTACAGGACATGAATAAATCAACAAAACTAACACAAGTGATCTATTTGTACATTGATTGTACTTGTAATAACATCATTTTGACAACAGTTCTGTATCCCTCACATTATTTCAGATACAGAAAATAGATTTTCTAATGAAATAAAAAAGATGAACAATGACAACAATAACAAAAAACAACCCATTACATGACAACCTGATATCAACAAACCATGTATGGTATGACAGGGTTGACCATGCAACTATATAACTCACATGGTTGAATGGCGAACTGTCTAAGACTTGTTCTTGTCATGGACTCACCTAAAATATGTTAATAAACACAGATAGATTTCTTACTAAGAACATAATTTATTTTATCTGACCTGTTCACAGCAGTGGTCCCCCAACATGTAAACACGAAAAGGGCACACTGCAGTGAAACATTCACAGTATTCAATAGAGTTGGGAATTCAAAATGGTACCTTTTGGGTGAAGTCATTCAAAAGTTCTCTGAAATAAATCAGGAATTTTGGTGTAGCCATGGTTTATAAGTTAGGGACCACTGGTTTCAAATTAAAGCATAATTTTATGTATTGTACATGTCATACACAAGAAACAGAAGGCGTTGGATGATGGCACAACAAAAAACCGAAATCTATTTTTATTCTAGCATTGAGACATTGAAATACCTCATGAACCCGGATGTTGCTGAACACAGAGGGGTCAAAGGTTGTAGTTGATGAATTCAATGATCAAAAGTAGATATCACAGACTATCTATGGAACAATGCATAACAATTGCACATCTTTCTGTTTTTTATGCTGGTCAATTAATAGAAATATGCTAGATTCGATGGAGCTCGTGGACCATCATCTCATTCTTTTTAAGCACCCGATGACCAAAAATAATGTTAAAACATTTGACGTTACAATAATGAAACAATTTTTACAAGTAACAAATATATATATGTTAAAAAATGCTTGGCTGAAAAGGGAGGGTGGATGTGTTGATCACTTCAACTACAAACTCAATAAAATTTTCACCCAGTATCAGATTTTAGTTTAGTTCTTCAACTTCAAAAGTATTTTAATAAAAACATATATAAAATGCCCCAAAATTTGTCCAAAAAGGAAATCTGAATGTCTTGGTAAATATATATCTATCAATCTCGGTCAAGGGTTTTTTTTAAAGCAATAACTGGACATGTACAATCAGTAAAGCAATAACTGGACATGTACAATCAGTTTTGAAAATGATCAATGGTTGTTGCTTTTGTATTCTATAAAAACTGAAATTCTTATTTTTCTTTTTAGTGAAAATTAAAATCTCCGTTTTTTTAATTGTATTTGAATAATATATGCGACCATCCAATTTTCCCTTTTTGCGGCCCACAATATCAGAAATGGGTCAATTTAAAAAAAAAATAGACCGATTGTCAATTTTTATCCCTAAATGTCTGCCACTTATGACTGGTAATCAAATCCCAACGTATAGAATGCTCATAAATTGTATTGATTAAATATCTAAAAGAGCCATTAATAAAGGAGCATCCTGGACAAGTCTTGAGAATCTGATGCAAAAAAAATTGTACAATTTAAAAACCATAAAAATGTTAGCATTTAAAATATGGTGAACAACATAGCAACCGTAGTCCCAGGGCCGTGCAAAGGCTGAGGCATGTGGACCCTGAGGGTGATTTTTTAAAATTTTGGATACAACTACAGTGGTGATTGAGGATATCACTCACCTCATAGGGACACCCCCCCCCCACTCCAGCAGAATTTTTTTGAGTGGATTCAATTACGTTTAATACAGCTATTTGAGATTTGTCGGGCCCAAAATTTCTGTCTGCTCTGGGCCAAAAAAATCCTCCTTACGGCCCCGGGTAGCTCTATTATGTAATATAATTTTTATGTATTCTAAGACAAGCCTAATATCCGTAACTTGCATCATGTCAGACCGTACAACCTTGGGGCCTTTCATCCAAATTTGGAGTGCACCAGTTGTGCAAGTGCGGAGTGACCATAACCAAGGTGGGCCCCCAGTTTATAAAAGCGCACAATGACATCACAAACCATGAAGCCCAAACAATCATACAAAAAAATCTTTCAAAAAGATTTCAAAAAAAAAAAAAAAAAAAAAAAAAATAAATAAAAGAGAGAGAAAAAAAAAAAAAAAAAAAAAAAAAAAAAAAAAAAATCTACAAAAAAAATAAAAAAAAAAAAAAAAAAAAAAAAAATTTGTATAAAAGGGAGAGGATCCAAAAAAAAAAAAAAGGGCACATTTAAAAATCTTTACTTTTCCTACAAACTTATTCCTGTAAGTTTTATATTTATCTACGGTATTTAAAATAAAGTCTTGAAATAATTAACACAGCCATGGAGTGACAATAATAAAAAATGGATACCGGAGTGAAGAATGTTGAAATAGCCTCTTTTTCAGTTTTAAGTTGCAAGCCATTCACAACATGAAATCCAATATTTTTTATCTTTTGTGTCTAACAAAGTCTTTTCATTTTTTGGGGGGGCTGGGAACAAATAAATAATACCCAGAGAAAAAAAAATATTGTGTAAAAAAAACTTTATGGTGAGGAAAGTATGCTTTCTTAACTTTTAATCATTTTGGGAGGCGGGAGGGGTGGGGGTGGTGTGTGTGTGTTTTTTTAAAATTTATTTAAAAAAAACAAAAATAACTCTTTTTTTTTTGGGGATTCAGTGAATACGTCTCTTTGCTTTCATCACAACAATTATGTATGTCCGACTCAAAGACTTCATTCAATTAACTTTGTGCTCAGCAAAACATTGCACCCTAAGATGCTTTAAAACAAATGGAATGCAAAATATAAATGTGAGGTTCCTATGGGAATAAATAAAAGATGACTCTATTATTATGGACTAGAGTTTTGCTGACATATAAAGTTCAAAATATATTTAAATAATTAAGGACAAAGCATAAATTTAATTTTAAAAAAATAATTAAAAATAATAATAAGCCTTTTTAAAAAAAAAATAAAAAAATCCAGCATTAATAACAGCAAGCGTTGGTTGGCCCAGTGTTCAAATAAAAATGTAGCAACGCCAATGGTGTGAACAATGGAACACAACATAATAGGGAATGTGTCAGCCATCTATCAATTTAAATTTCTTTGTGTTCACAACCTTTCTACATCTCCTTCCGAGTTCCACAGATGGAGAAACTTAGCATACCTGGTACTAAAATATTCATTTTTATAACACTAGACTAGAGCCATGTCCTGTACATCTTAAAACTTCATTATTTTTTAGCATTTCAGAAATGCCCCTTGCCTAATGCTCTAATCACCCCCTCCCCCCCGCATAATGCCCTCTAATGATCTAATTCCCACAGCTTAAAGTCCCTTGCCTACTGCTCAAATTCCCCCATCCTTTATGCTGATATCATAAATGGATGACACAAGTCCTATTGACACAGATTTTCCATTCAGATTTTCCTTTCTAAGACTTTAGAATGGACATTGGAAATGTGAGACGTGAGTACTTGTTATCATCGGACAGTTTGCCGTCATCTCTATTTATAATGATGAATTATGGGCCACGAAACTGGCGAAAAATCGAAACTTTGTAAACAAAGGAGAAGATGAAGCAAATTAAAAAAATTGTTTAAACTGCTTTCCCCTTAAAGCATCGCAGCACCAAACAAAAGAGGTGGGTTTTTTGTGTGGAAGTTTAAAAAAAAAATCATTGTACCTATCAATCCAATAATAACATTTATTAATTTATGCATTACATTCAACATACTCAGTATCTTCAGTCAAAATGTAATTTTTGTAATTCACTTTTGAAACATCAAACGTACATTATTGAACGTCTCTGACTGATGGTAAGAGTGGCTTGTACCCATCCCTCAATGCCAGGTCTCTGATGGTAGAGTGGCTTGTACCCATCTCTCAATGCCAAGTCTCTCACTGATGGTAGACTGGCTCAATATGGCAAGGAAATCATTTACGAGTACAAAGCTGTTCATTTGTGTGTTAATTCAGAGCCCCATGACAATTTTTTTCAGTAAAAGGTTTTTGGATCAGTGATGGCATTTGAACAATACAAAACTTAAACCAGTGAACCGGACAAAGTAATAGTGCTACAGTCTGGAGCAAGCTCCGGTTCTACTTCAATAGTTAAGTACACACTTGTAATGTTGAGCAGCCAGAGCTCGTATCAAGGGAGTTTTGTCATACGTAGAGCTTTGCCATCACATGACATGACATAAACATCAGATGGTAATGAAATACATTAGGTAGTATAATACAGTCTAATGAGCTCATGTCATCCATCTAATGTCATCTAATGCCATCATATAAATGTCAAGTTTCATGACATATTGTACCATCCATATCTTCTCACAAGTGTACAGGCAGCATCAGTGAGATGATGGTGAATTCTGATATCAAAATTTTTTACCATCAGATGGTGACCACCGTTGGATGAACAATGAACATCATATACCTTATACACTATTAACATGTACTTCCCATACCGCCTCTCACTAGTTCAATACATTTCATACACCTGTTACAATTTACTTCATAAATCACGAATGACCAGTGGCATCCAAAATAATATATCAAGGATTCACTTCTCAAAATACGAGTCCAACTCCAATAAATCAGGGGCAGCAACTCCAATAAATCAGTGGCAGCAACTCCAATAAATTAGGGACAGTGACACCAAATGACCAATTGTTAAAAATAAATTCATACAACTCGTAATCCGTTAAACAATTGAGACATCCTAATGTTGTCTTGGATGGCCCTGCTTGTCTCGGATGGCACTGCTTGGCTTAAGATTGATGACCTTATCTCAGATTTAGTTTGGCAAAAATTGTAAGATGCTATTGACATAAAATTTAAAATGATATCCCATAGACGTTGTTACAGACCAGTTTGAGATCATAGACCAGTAAAAATATAAATGATTTTCTCTGGTTATCTGCTCCACCTTTTTTTTGTTTTTAGTCCAGCGGTTCTCAAACTGTGGGTCACGACCCCTTTCACAGGCATCACCTAAGACCTTCGGAAAACACATATTTATGAATTAGCAACGAAAATAATTTTATGGTTGGGCGCCACCACAACATGAGAAACTGCATTTAAGGGTCGCGGCATTATGCAGTTGAGAACCACTGTTTAAGTAACTCATATTCACTAAATATTATACAATTTAATGCTCTAGAATTGTCCATAAAACAAGCCATGTAAAGACCTTAAGAAACTCAGGTTGACCAACTCGCATAAAGTGATAAAGAAGAGTTGTAGTAATATAATTTTTTTTTTTTTTTTTTTTTTTATTGAACAGAGTTTCTGATATCAAAACTTCATTTTTTCATTGTAAACACTTTATAAGAACACCCTTTACAATTAAAAATTATTTCCACTTTCCAAATTTTTTTTCTTTTTTTTTTATTTTATAAAACAAGCCATGTAAAAGACTTAAGAAACTCAGGTTGACCAACTCGCATAAAGTGATAAAGAAGAGTTGTAGTAATATAATTTTTTTTTTTTTTTTAGTGAACAGAGTTTCTGATCTCCAAACTTCATTGTTTCATTGTCAACACTTTATCAGAGCACTCTTTACAAATAAAAATTCTTTGCACTTTCCAAATTTTTGTTCTCTCTTTTTTAATTGCCGACTCCATTGCATTGTGGAATGTTATAGTCAAATCCTGCCCGACAAAAACAACAGGTGGAGTCCTACCTAGCCTAGATTCAGCTATAACTGAACAGAAACGTTTTCAATGGCACGTGAACAAAAAAAAAAAAAAAAAACAAAAACAAAAAAAAAAAAAAAAAAAAATGAAAGTTTACAATCAAATTTCATGTTTGTTTAAAAAAAAACAACAACCCTGATCATATAACAATGAATTAACTGTGAACCTTATAAAACAAATTGGAATGGAATAAATTATGTGGTCATTTTGTCATGCACAAGGATGATTTACACAGAGTTCGATTGGGGGGGGGGTGAAGTCAATGTCTGATAGGGATGATGTCAATGTTTGACAGGGATTATGTCAGTATTCAATGGGGATGATGCCAGTTTTTGATGAAGGTGAAGTCAATGTTTGATGGGGATGGCGTCAATGTTGGATGGGGTGAAGTAAATGTTTGACAGGGGTGAAGACAATGTTTGATGGGGATAAGGTCAATGAGTGTGTGAAGGAACAATGTGGCATATTATAATACAAGGACGTCAGGAGGATTCTTTGTGTGTGCCAGCACGCAGTGTTCGCTGGAGGCTCACAAAGGACAGCTTCATCTGTAGATGGACAATGACGGCCTGATTGATGTTATATTTTGAACATTAGATAAAATGTTTCATTATCTTTGATAGCCATAATTTCAAAAACAAAGATACATGTTTATTTTTTTTATCCTCACTTATAATCAAAATCTTTTCATTGTACGATGCGTCTAACAAAAGTTTAACAGCAGATCTGACTTCAGAATGTTATTTGGACTTTGTATCATGGGTCTAACAAAGGTTTAACAGCGGATATGACTTAAGAATGTTATTTGGACTTGATACCATGTTTCTAAACTAAGGTATCCCATCAGATATGACTTCAGAATGTTCCTTGGACTTTCATGTGAGGCCACACTAGAAGCTTTTCAGTTGTTATTTTGTAGCTTGGCCTTTGATTTGAATTTCCCAAGCCAATCAGAAACAAATAATTTTGGTAGGAGTGCTGGGGCTAGAATTTGAACCAGAAACCATCAGAATTCTTGCATTGTGTCTAATCGTAACAATCCCTTTGGTGCATTTAAAACTAAGTTATAGCAAAACCTTTTTTTCTTCTTTTTAAACAAGAGAACAGGGATAAACAGTCTGTATTTAGTGTGCATTAAATTATTATTAAGGTGGTTTAACTCATTCCCGACGGCAGTGCTACTTCGGTACTTAATTTATATGCCTGAGAGAGAGAGGTAACTCCGTTTTGCAATTGACTTACATTTGTAAAATATTTATTTAGTCTGCAAAATATTATCTAATGTTAATGAATTAAGAACAAATGCAACCAAAAATGAATTAGGTTTTATAAAAATATAACATTAGCGGTGAAAAAACAATGAACAATGACCCAAAAAATTGATTTTCGGCACCTCGGACAAACACATGCTAAATATAGACATGGCATACTAAAGCACATATAGTTTCAAAGTGAACCAAGATAAAAACTTCCGGTTTTTAAATTGAAATCACACTGAATCGCGCCCATCGCTAGAAGTCTCGAGGGGAGCAATATTTTATTGCTATTTTTATATAGAAATGAGAGAGGTCACTATGCGCCGGGACACATTTGGACGCATCTGTCGAAACCCCCAAAGGACGCATTTAGTCGCAACCGTCGGGAATGAGTTAATATACCGCGGTAATCCAGCCTAGGGCGAGGCTCACTGCGCTTCACATAAAATATATCTACCGTGTATATTGCCACTGACCTGCTCAACAATGTTTATAGAAGCTGAGAGCACCTCTTCCCATTTGTTGATCTCGCTGTCATGTAAGTTCTTTTGTTGCAGTAGCAACTGGCTCCACTCCTCTTGGGTGCGGGGATATTTTCTGTTAGGACAAAGTGTCTTCTATTACAAGAGGATATGATCATTTTTTTATACTTTTTTTTTTTACTCTTGAATAAATGCAAAGGTGAGCTGTTATATATGATAGCTGTGAGAACTGAGGCAAAAGATAACCTCATGATATGCCTCATGAAAACTGTACGGGACTTACTTCAAATAGAGCCTCTTAATGCCATAAAATACATCCATGAAATATAGGTTATAACAAAAATTGTCATACATTATTCCCATATGCAGTATGTCTAAATTAGAGACTGCCACATATTGCCACTTTATATTAGCAGAGTCTTTTAACAAAAATAGTCATACTAATATTGTTCCCATTGCGCAATATTGCAGTATGTCAAATTTATAAACCACGATATTTCGATCATCTATTCAAATGGGAGCACAAGAAGAAATCATGAACAGTTCCTCGTTTTTTTTTTTTTATCTGAAGTACCAACAACAATGCTAATTATAGCAATGGTCAGGCATTCAGCAGGAGATGCATTGTGGTTGGTTCATCTGCCCGCCAACTGGAAGTGAATGACCCGATGAACCCACCCCAACACATTTCCTCATCAGATATCTTTTTGAAATCAACGAATTCTTTAAATGAACTAAACAAATTTGATAAAAACTTATTTATGGGTCAATACAATTTTTTTCTAGCCCAGAAGAGGACTTGGAAAAACAGTTTTAAAATTTATACAACTACGAGTACCAGTTCCAGCATTGTGATTATGAACGGCACTCAAACACAGTTTCTGGCTCTTAAGATCATTGAAAACAAGTAACTAGTTACAGTTTTCCTTCCACCGAAAAAAGTAGTCCCTCTCTTTCTCTGGATGAACTATAACAAACATATCCCGGCTTTCTACATATTAACTATAACAAATTTATCCCTGTTTTCTCCAAATTAAGTATAACAAATCATAACAACGACACATATATTCCTTGATTAAGGTACACGCAGAACAAGCACTCACGCTAAGTTTTCTAGAGATTCCTGTGTTGGGTGGCCGTAAAGGGAGCTGGCGTAGCTCTCCAGAGACCACAGTTTGTAGAACAGAACGGCATTGAACAAGAGCAGGAGGACAAGTCTGGGGAACGAAGCAAACATTTTGTGATCCCTTCCTTGACAAAGATAGTTTTTTTTTAAAATTCCAAAGTTCTTCTTTTGACTCCCCTCCCCACCCCACTATAATGTAATAAATAACACAGTACAGCTGTAATAAAGACTGGCTTTAGAGCAGGAGGTTCAGGGGGGATTGAAGGCAAGGGCATCTATCCACAACTCTGTGAACCACCCTCCTTCCATCCCTGTTGCGCCACAGGGCATTTAGGGTTTTGGCCTGCGTCACCACTTCCTTCCACTCAGACCTAACTGATGCTTTTCCTTTCCCCTGCTTGGATTCCCAGATGCTGTAGATTTTTTCCACATCTTGTCAGAACCTCTATTCAGCCATTTTTTAAAAATTGAAGCCCAGTGGTTCCCAAATTATAATGCTTGTAACCGAGCATCAGACACTCAAATAAAGGAAGTAATACATAAGAAGAAAGATACAAATAACCTGACGCAAGACACCAAGTTCTACTGTCTGACAACAGAATGTCTAGGTTTATGTAAGAATCAAAGGCAAGAGAAAAGGCCCTAAAGTTTTGCCCCCCCCACCCGAAAGAAAAAGTCAATACTCACACAACAATAATGATTCTAACCAAGGTGTGGGCATTCAGTTCAATGAGCTTCTCCTCTCTGTACATTGCTGGAAGAAATAGAAGAGATTTCAACCATTAGTTGATCAAACTTGATTCAATGGAGTTGGTGAAAGCATTAGATTAGTTAGACACAAACAATTTGTGTAAATAAAACAATATTATATCAGCTTTGGTTACCGGACTCTTCATACTTATCTCTAGATCCTTTACAAAAATTGATGGTTACTAAATCTCAATGATCACTAATTAAGTCATTATTGTCACTAAGGGAGTTCAATTTTTGGTGGTTTTTTTTGAGGGGTGGGGGGTTATATTATGGCTAATCGTTGCACTAGAGATATACTCTAGATGTCTTGTGTTTAAATTGTTCTAACTGTAAAATGTTTTGGTTAAAATATGTATTGATTTATGCTCTGAAAATGAATATGTACAATGCAATCAAAAACATTTCCATTTATTTAGATATAAAAAAAAGAATCTTATCTTATAGATTTAATCTGTAAATCAGGGATACATTTTACAATTAATTCTGAAATTTATTTAAAATTATCACTCTTATAACAATTGCAATTAATTATAAAATATCAACAGACTTGCATTATGGTTAAAATTAATTTTGCTTTACCTTTAGATGGAGATGGTGGAGTTGACGTCTGCCTTTCAGCAAACTGCTGCCGTGAGGTGATCCCTGAATCTGAGACTGTGGTGTGCGGTTTGGCTCGCTTCCTTCGAAGCTTTTTCTTGGGGATGGTTGTTTGGTGGCCCACAACAATGGCCTCCTGTCTTTCGGCTTCTCGCCGTAGATGGACGGCTAAACACGGGAAAAAATTCAAATTTTTAAATCTCTCGATTTATGATGATTGAGGAGTAAAATAGTAAATTTGTAATGTGTTGAGGATTTCCTTACGATGAGCTTTATTTTAAACAAAGAGAAACATATACCAAATCCCTACGTGTTTACACCAAGATTGTGTCAAGCTGGTCCAGACAGAAACAAGAGGCACTGATGAGATACTTACACAGCTGCCTGCAGTAGTCTGTCAGGCCGTTCACTGCACTCTTCTCAATCATACCTGGGGAGTCAAAAAGTTATGCATGAACTTAGACTTGTTAACTCTTCAGTTTTTCTCAGTTCAAACAGAACTGTGGGTATGCGGTCAGGAGCGCTTTCATTGCTCAGTTCAAACAGAGCTGTGGTGGTGCCTTCAGGAGCTCAGTTCCAACAGAACTGTTGGAGTGCTGTCAGGAGCAGTTTTAATGCTCAGTTCCAACAGAACTGTGGGAGTGCTGTCAGGAGCAGTTTTATTGCTCAGTTCCAACAGAACTGTGGGAGTGCTGTCAGGAGCAGTTTTATTGCTCAGTTCCAACAGAACTGTGGGAGTGCTGTCAGAAGCAGTTTTATTTATAAAAGTATAAATTAAATTAATTCATTCATTTAATTATTAGTAATTGGATATCAAGTGTATAGAGAGGCTCCCTCATTTGCTTGTTGGGTATCAAGCTGCATAGAGTGGCTCCCTCACAGCATACACTGGATACATGCACTGCAGTAATCCAAAAGAGGACATGTCTGGATACAAGCACTGAAGTAATCCAAGAGAGGACATCTCTGGATACATGCACTGAAGTAATCAAACCCAGCAAAACCAAAACTCACCTTTGAACATTCCCATGACATGCTTCTTGTATTTGAGCTCGCCGGTGACCACCACTCTACATTTGATGGGGGAGACACGTGTCAGACAGTAGCGCAGCAGCACGTAAAATGAGTCGGCGTAGGGAATACCCCCATTGCAGCACTCGCAGTCCACATGGTAGATTCTGCCTGCTTTGCTCATGTTGTAGCAAATCTATTGACAAACAACGATTGTAATCGTTTCATTGACTGTAAATTTTAGTTTGTTTGAAAATGCAATCCCTTATGAGTCCAATAAAAAAACGAATACATCTCTTGACATTTAAAATTTTCCTTTTTACCAAGGCGACCTGGATTAAAAAAAAATAAAAAAAATAATAATCTCAAGATGACTGATCTAGATCAAAACCAATGTCATAATTTTTGTGTAATGATTAATTTCAGCTAGACAAACATTGAAACAGGACACTAAAAAAACCAATTCCTATCCAGTTAGCGAACTGGTATGATAAATAATAAACATAGTTTTTTTGACATCAAGCCTAAACTGAATAGTGTTGTTAAATTTCAGGAACGTTTAGCACTAGTTAAACTAGCATGAGTCAGGGAACGCTACGTGTGTGGTCATTTGTCAAAGTGCTGACCTGTCTCTCTGTTGATGGAGACGTCTTGGGACCAATGGAGTTGTTCAGCGTCAGGGTGTAGGAGATGTTCCGCACTTTATTTCCGTTTTCGTCTGGTTCTTCCTCCCAGTTTGGGAGATTCAAGTCTGGAAGAAAGACAACCACAACACAGGTCAGCACGACACTCAAAATCCAGGCTTATCCACTTAGTATACAAATATCTAGCACTTATGCCACTTTGAATTCAAATGTTGTGCATAAAGCAAAAAATCTTACCAAACGTTTTCCTTGAGCACACAAAACTCCTAAAAAAAGGAGAGTCTGTAAAAAGACACTCGAAGACAGTGTCAATGTTGATGCTGAAGACCTCGTCCAGATACATCTTCTCCAGGTGGTCATGGCCTGCACAGAAATATTCCCCTGTGGACACAGTACACCTCAAGATGGAAAATTCTGTTTGGTTTTTTTTTTTTTTTTGATAACCATTTAGGTAAGGGAATAGAAGAACAAAAAACAAAATAATAAACAGCTATTAATAGAACAAAAGAGAATTCCCCTGGGGACCCCCCCCCCCAAAAAAAAAGTGAACCATTAGCAAAAGGCTCAAATAATAATCAAGTCAAGCATTTGCAATGAGAAGGTAATGGTTAGACAATGTGCAGTGCAATCTACCAGTAAGCTATGTGGTCAAAACTATGCAAGGTGTATGCACCAGTAAAGTGGTGTCATCAAAAGTAAACATTGTCACTTGTGTTTGCCCCAGTATAGTATAGATGGTTCTGAGCTGGGTCCACAATACCTATCAGGAAAATGTCTTTCCCAAGACCAAAATGATAATATGTAACGTATAACAGCTACTGTTGTAATCAACAGTCAAAGCAATCAAGTCACATACTTGTGCCACACAAAGCAATCAATTCCCACTCTTGTGCCCCCCATACCCCCCTACCCCCAACCACACACACATAGCATTCCAATAACACTGACAGTTGCACAGCTTGCATTCATCCCACCACTATTTCTACCTTCGCTGTCATCGCTGGTGTCCAAGAATTCCGGGGGCAGGTTGGAGAGGGATGGGAGGGCCAGGGGATCATTGGGCTGAGTGAAGACCTCGTCGGTGACAAAAGCATCTGTGTCGTCATTGCTGGCAGTGTGCATGTTCTCTGCCGTCGTGGTGAGAGCCTCGGAATCTGTCTGCAGCTCCTGTGTTACGTAAGAAAATAATTATAAAGCTTGTCAGTGGTTCCCAAAAGCCCAATAAACCTCTCAACAGGATATGTTACAAAACCTAAACTATACTGTAAAACAGTTTGCAGGAGAATTCGGACAGCGAGTCAACTCCCTAAAGTTGATTAACGCCCGTAAAGTCGGCAAGTATGTCTATGGCTCAAGTTAAATATTTAATGTATGAGATTTAAAAAAAAAATTAAAACATTCTGCAAACTCCTAAGACTTTTTGAGGAGTTCCAACCAATATTCTGAGGCCCTCTAAAAATAATTGAAATATCAATTCATAAAATAAGTCGCAGGTTGGTCGGCTGCAGTCAAGCAAACATTATACTGGTGAGTCGACAAAGCTTAAAATGCCATTGTCATGTAGTATTGTTTTGCTGCATCATGGCTTGCAGTGTATTGTTATGTGAGCTCCGAGCCATTTTTTTCCCCTCCCTTTATTCATGAGTTGAAATCATTCAGGTAGGAGTTAAGGACTATAAAAGGCATGTACATTGTGTGAGATGATATTTATTCATATATTTTTGATAAGACAAGTTATAATATTTTTGGATAGGCAGTTCTGTGACTAAATTGTTGTTATTGGATGTGTATGATTATGGGACATTTACATTAGTTCTGAATGTCATGCATTTGTATGCATTTTTGGATTGTCAATGCATGTTGGACTGTCACGCATACGAAGCCTTACAATAAAGGAACGTAACTTTGAAATGCCATGTGCTTGTAGGTAGATATTGATCGTCCATTGAGCGCCGCCCCAGGTATGATGGGTATCAGGGAAATAAAATACCAAGGCAGGACCAAAAATCAGAACCTGTTGCCTTGTAGGAAGTGGAGGGATCCTCAAAGGCTAGGGAACCTTACCCCAAAATGAAGGCAGCTACCTAGAGAGCTGGATGGGGCAGCCAACCTGATGGTTGTGCGTTGTCTACCAACCCAGCCTTGTAAAAAATAATAAACGTTGACGAAAGCCAAGCAACAAAATATGACCTGGGCTGATACAAATGGAAATTGAAATTTGCCTGGATATGGACATTATTTTGGATTGATGATGTGGAAAAGAATCTACAGCAGCTGGAAAATAAAAGCAACAGTTAAGTCTGGGCGAATGGAAGTGTTGAGGCAGGTTGTGGTGACGCAGGGAAGATTTGATGGATTTTATTTTAATCTTACAACACATTAGTCCTGCAGGGTCCAGGAGGAAAAAAAGCTAGGGACGAAGTTTCAGACCCTATATTTGTGTCTGTGGCCATCACAAAGGGGTCCAACTCGTCGGGGGGTCCTACTCGTAAACAATGTTGCATCTGCCACAGTCATCTAGTTACTTGCA
This sequence comes from Lymnaea stagnalis, assembly GCA_964033795.1. Taxonomy (NCBI): domain Eukaryota; kingdom Metazoa; phylum Mollusca; class Gastropoda; family Lymnaeidae; genus Lymnaea; species Lymnaea stagnalis. Next base: position 219,041 of record CAXITT010000253.1, on the reverse strand, counting down.
TCACATTACATTTTAAAATAACATTTGAAACATGCCAATCAGGTGAGAACGGCATTTAAATTATGCCAATCAGGTGAGAGTGGCATTTAAATTATCCCAATCAGGTGAGGAATGGCATTTAAATTATGCCAATCAGGTGAGAATGGCATTTAAATTATGCCAATCAAGTTAGAATGACATTTAAATTATGCCAATTAGGTGAGAACGGCATTTAAATTATACCAATCTGGTGAGAATGACATTTAAATTACACCAATCAGGTGAGAATGACATTTAAAAGAAAAAAATCTGTTTTTAATAAATGGCTTTTTCATAAACAAAATATTTACGTTAAAAGGATTATACAACTACCCTTTCCTTAAAGTACAGATACTAACAATATTCTTTTGAGTTCAGGAATTCCTCTCACTCAATATGAACATTTGATAGCATTAGAATGATCATAATCAGTATCTGACAGACCACAATAAGTGGTTCACAGAAGATTTGACTCACCTTGATCGCAGGTATTTCCTCATTTAATTTCTCTGTTAACTCCTCAAAACTCTGAGGTGGGACGTAATCTTCATCCTCTGTTGTCAGGCCCAAGTCATCTCCGTAGTTGTAGTGTATCCAGGTCCACAGCTCCTTGGCTGACATGGGCTGGAAGTAAGAAAAAAAAGGACAACATTGTTTAAACACATGACAATCACTGTGATGCTAAAACCCTAGACTTGTCAATCACTGTGATGCTAAAACCCTAGACTTGTCAATCACTGTGATGCTAAAACCCTAGACTTGTCAATCACTGTGATGCTCTAATGGTCTAATCCACTGGCTCCTCAACTTTCTTTTCATTCTTCTGATCTTTGTCGCCACCAGGGACTTCACTCCATTCTTTTTCTTTTCTTTTCTTTTTTTGTATAGGTGAGATACACATATTTCATTTAACTGTAATTTATAATGATATATATATATATATATTATTATAATGATAAAGGCATTGGCTGAAACATTTGAATTTTTATAAATCATAATTGCATCTTCCTATATCTAATTTTATTCACACCAATTGTGTTTCATTAATCTACATAAAAGTTTTATCGTAGTCTGTCTTACAATCTTTTGAAAACCCAAAACATGCCAGGGACTTGAATTAAGTGTGGACAGTTTCTAGACCCAAATGAGACGGTCGATGAAATGTCAAGCAATGAGGTGACACCAAAGTTAAATGTATCACTATAGAAGTCTCATCTTAGCCGGTGAGGAAAATATTTGCCAATGCTCCATTTTAAATTGTTGAAGGATGTCACTGTTGCTGTTCACTGGCCGGGATTAAACATTGGTGTACTTTTTTTTTTTATGACCAAAAATGTGGTACCGATTAAGCAGAAGCTTTAAATACGTGGCGCAGATTCAGCAAGTGCTTTAAAAATGCGGTGCTGCTTAAGCAAGAGCTTTAAAATTGTGGTGCTGATTTAGCAGGGGCTTTAAAAATGAGAACAATGGATCAAATGTTCACCTCTTGGACAGTCCCATTTACACAACGCAACTGTCATCGGAAATAGATGCAATACAATAAACAATTTTCGATTATCTTCTTATCATATGATACAATCCTACAATTAAAGAGTTCAAAGCTGGGTATACATTTTTAAAAATCCCCACCTGGTCTAAGAGTGCATTTTGCCAGATTCGAAACAGCATCATGTAAGTTTTATCCCTGGACCCAAATGATGTGAAGAAGTAACGTTCCTTCTCTGTTGTGATTTGTATGGCGTTGGGGATAACTCTGGCCGTTTTCTCTTTTGTGATGGCAGTGATCTCCTTGCAGGATATCATCAGCTGCATACACACACAAACATGCAGAATAAAAGGACTTCAAACAAGTAACACATCATGGTGCAAACAAATCATATAGACTTAATAAGCATTGTAAACTGGCTGGAACAAGTTTTTGTTATCACAAATTATTATTGGATTGCTTGTTGCCAGGGACGCATGAGTTTTTTACCATGGTTTTCCCCATTAAATATCATGAGTTTTTTTACCATGGTTTTCCCCATTAAATATTATGAGTTTTTTACAATGGTTTTCCCCATTAAATATCATGAGTTTCTTAACATGGATTTCCCAATTAAATATCATGAGATTCTTACCATGGTTTTCCCAATAAAATACCTTGAGTTTCTTACCATGGTTTTCCCCATTAAATATCATGAGTTTCTTTCCATGGTTTTCCCCATTAAATTTCATGAGTTTCTTACCATGGTTTTCCCCATTAAATATCATGAGTTTCTTACCATGGTTTTCCCCATTAAATATCATGAGTTTCTTACCATGGTTTTCCCAATAAAATATCATGAGTTTCTTACCATGGTTATCCCCATTAAATATCATGAGTTTCTTAACATGGATTTCCCAATTAAATATAATGAGATTCTTACCATGGTTTTCCCAATAAAATACCTTGAGTTTCTTACCATGGTTTTCCCCATTAAATATCATGAGTTTCTTACCATGGTTTTCCCCATTAAATATCATGAGTTTCTTTCCATGGTTTTCCCCATTAAATTTCATGAGTTTCTTACCATGGTTTTCCCCATTAAATATCATGAGTTTCTTACCATGGTTTTCCCAATAAAATACCTTGAGTTTCTTACCATGGTTATCCCCATTAAATATCATGAGTTTCTTACCATGGTTTTCCCAATAAAATATCATGAGTTTCTTACCATGGTTTTCCCCATTAAATATCATGAGTTTCTTTCCATGGTTTTCCCAATAAAATACCTTGAGTTTCTTACCATGGTTTTCCCCATTAAATATCATGAGTTTCTTACCATGGTTTTCCCAATAAAATATCATGAGTTTCTTAACCATGGTTTTCCCGATAAAATATCTTGAGTTTCTTACCATGATTTTCCCAATAAAATATCATGAGTTTCTTACAATGGTTTTCCCCATTAAATTTCATGAGTTTCTTACCATGGTTTTCCCCATAAAATATCATGAGTTTCTTACCATGGTTATCCCCATTAAATATCATGAGTTTCTTAACATGGATTTCCCAATTAAATATCATGAGTTTCTTACCATGGTTATCCCCATTAAATATCATGAGTTTCTTACCATGGATTTCCCAATTAAATATCATGAGATTCTTACCATGGTTTTCCCAATAAAATATCTTGAGTTTCTTACCATGATTTTCCCAATAAAATATCATGAGTTTCTTAACCATGGTTTTCCCAATAAAATATCTTGAGTTTCTTACCATGATTTTCCCAATAAAATATCATGAGTTTCTTACAATGGTTTTCCCCATTAAATTTCATGAGTTTCTTACCATGGTTTTCCCCATAAAATATCATGAGTTTCTTACCATGGTTTTCCCAATAAAATATTGTGTATCTTACAATAGTTTTCCCAATAAAAATGGTGTTTCTTATCAAGGTCTTCCCAATAACATATCATGAGTTTCTTACCTTGGTTTTGCCCCGCAAAAATCATGATTTTCTTACCATTGTTTCTCCAATAAAATATGAGTTTCTTACCATGATTTCCCCAATAAAATATCATGTTTCTTACCATAGTTTTCCCAATAAAAATGGTGTTTCTTATCATGGTCTCCCCAATAAAATATGAGTTTCTTACCTTGGTTATGCCCCCAAAAAATCATGATTTTTTTACCAATGTTTCTCCAATAAAATATGAGTTTCTTACCATGGTTTCCCAATAAAATATCATGAGCTTCTTACCATGCCACCCCCCCCCCCCGCAAAGTATCATGAAACATTGTTTCCCCAATTAAATTTTATGAGTTTCTAACAATGGTTTTCCCAATAAAAAATCTTGAGTTTCTTACCATGGTCTCCCAATTAAATATCTTTTACCTTGGTTATGCCCCCAAAAAATCATGATTTTTTTACCAATGTTTCTCCAATAAAATATGAGTTTCTTACCATGGTTTCCCAATAAAATATCATGAGCTTCTTACCATGCCACCCCCCCCCCCGCAAAGTATCATGAAACATTGTTTCCCCAATTAAATTTTATGAGTTTCTAACAATGGTTTTCCCAATAAAAAATCTTGAGTTTCTTACCATGGTCTCCCAATTAAATATCTTGGCATAGAAGCAGATCCAGCTCTGTGAAATATACATGCGACCTTGAACGAGAATATCTTTCTGTAGGGCACATGAGTAATCTGGTGGAGAGTTCATGGTATAAAATAGAATTTAACGTAGTTAAACTAAAAATTTAATAAGATGATATATAACCTACATGCTAAAACAATAACATTATGCACAACTAAATATGTTCCAATCATAAAATAAAATCAATTAGAATTTCAAAAGACATTATTACAAAGCTAAGCTGCAGGGACCTGACTTTAAAAAAAAAAAAAAAAAAAAAAATAATTTAAACCTTTTACTTTAAAAATAAATATAAATAATAATAATCAAAAATAAAAAAAAAACAATTAAAATTTCAAAAAACATTATTACAAAGCTAAGCTGCAGGGACCTGACTTTAAAAAAAAAAAAAAAGAAAAAAATAATTTAAGCCTTTTACGTTAAACATAAATATAAATAATCATCATCAAAGACTTTTTCGGATTCATTCTACGACCACAAACTGGACATATTGTACATGCTTAACTAAACTAAACTAAACTAAATAAAAGTTTATTTACTTCCATTCTAAGCTTGAGTTTACTTTAGCATTACAGACTCAAAGAGTGAGATCAGATGAAGATTAGTGTATATGAAGAAAAGAGATATGTTGACATTCTGAGTTATTATTTCTGTAAACGTAAAAGTATATGAATGTGCTAAAAAATATTCAATGTTAAATAAAATGTGTTGAATGTTGATTAAATTTGTTGAATGTTGAATACAATGTGTTGAGTGTTGAATAAAGTTGAGAGTTGCATGAAATGTGTTGAATGTTGAATAAAATGTGTTGAGTGTTAAATAAAGTTGAGAGTTGCATGAAATGTGTTGAATGTTGAATAAAATGTGTTGAGTGTTAAATAAAGTTGAGAGTTGCATGAAATGTGTTGAATGTCGAATAAAATGTGTTGAGTGTTGAATAAAGTTGAGAGTTGCATGAAATGTGTTGAATGTTGAATAAAATGTGTTGAGTGTTGAATAAAGTTGAGAGTTGCATTAAATGTGTTGAATGTTGTATACAATGTTGAATGTATTTAAATTCGCTAAGATGTATATAATGATACCAGGCTTAACTGGATCCCCCCCCCCCCCCCCCGGCGCATTATTTGAGATTAGGAATGTTGCCGCTGTTGACCCCGGTGAGTCACTTGAGGCTAAACGTAAACGGCACTAACAATAGTTTGAATTTGAAAAAGAGCATCAGGTCCAACTGACCAACAATAAGTCTCTCATCTTTAGGGACATCTTTGAACATGCGCCGGTAGTCTTCACTTCTAGATTTGTATGTGGTGCTCATAATCTGAGGGAAAAAAAATGATACCGTATGCATGATAAATATTGATCTGGCAGAAACTTATTTATGAAACTCGAGACTATAACCAGTGGTCTCTTAACTTCTATTTGTCATGCACCCAATATATGTATATATATAAATACAATATATATACATATATATATATATATATATATATATATATATATATATATATATATATATATATAAATATAAATGTATATATATATATATTTATCTGTCAGAAACTTATTTATGAAACTCGAGACTATATACAGTGGTCTCTTAACTTCTATTTGTCATACACACAATATATATATATATATAAATACAATATATATATATATATATATATATATATATATATATATATATATATAAATGTATATATATATATAAATATAAATGTATATATACTATTACCATATTACCAACATTTTTAAAAGGTAGATTAGATTTCTTTGGATGCCCATTTACACATATCCCAGGTGTGCATTGTAGACCACTGGTTTATAAAATTAAGGCAGAAACGTAAATTGTGCTACAGCTGAGCTCTGAATTCTTATGGTCCAATTTGGAAACATAAACTGACCCAAGATAAAAAGTAGACATAACAAAGCATGGAGAACATAAAATGATCATTAAACTTTTAAAACCAAAAAAAAAAAAAAATATTTTTTCATCTTAAAACTACAAAGTGTTTTAAAAAAATATTATTATTTCATGACTGAGATCTTGAGCCAGAGCTTTTCCACCGCCCCTTGATGTTGAGAATTACTGATTTAATAAATTAAAAAATTGAAATATTATCCTCGTGCAGCTACGTTAAAGGCACCTGTCAAGTAAGGCATATGAAAGTAATGGCATCTGTTCTTACTTAAGAAAAGAATATATTTCAATGGATCAGTATCACCCATTCCATACGTTATCAGGACATGACGCATGTTGCCAAAAAGGCCTAGAAAAATAGAATTCTTGTCATTTAAAATTAATATTTTTTTCATTATTATTGTCTTTTTAAAATATTTTTTTATGGGAGCGGGGGAATAAATAAATTCGAATAAACTTGTCAAACTAAGGACCGCATTAAAAAAATGTTAATGAAACAAATTTAACAATTTAAAATCCCGGCTAATTTGAGAAAAAAATAAAAATTTGGATAGCTAATAATTCTATATACAAAAGCAGACCCTTAAAAGCCTTGTGACTATGAATAATTTGAAAAAAGTTATTTCTGCAACGATAGTTAGCCAAATATAAAGGATATTGAATTTGAAAATGAGTTCAAACAATACATATTATAATCAAAGCAGAGTATTTATAACTATTAACTGGAGGTGCAAATCATAAATATAAGCCAAAGGTTCAAATTAAAAAAAAATATATATGTACCAAGGCACCTATAGGCCAAACTATTTTTTTTAAAAAGTCTTGCTCATAATCTGAGGATGAAAATGATATGGAATGACTACTATTTAAAAATCAAATTTTTTTTGTAATGAACAATATTGGAAGGAGGCTTGCGCTCAGGATAAAGAAAGACTAAATTTTGAGGGTGGAGAGAAAGATGGAGACGGTGGGGAATAGAAACTGCAGGGCTCTGAATAATTTTGCATGTGTTGGATACTAAATGCTGAAATGAAACGCTTTAACAAATGGTCTGTTTGTCTCAGCTAAAAACAAGAGCATGTTATCCCTACACATTAAAGTAGTATCAATTTCTTACTGGTCAGTAGCAGTAATTACATCCTCCCCATATTCAATGCCAGTCTACAACACCAATAGCCCCCAAGAACAAATTTTCAGGTGCAATAAATAAATTTAATGCTCCGCCCCCACACTCATATACTAACACATTTGATGTGTCAAACGTACAATGGGTTTGTTCTGTATACCTTTTCAATGTGTTCATTCCTGTGGGAAAAACTCAACCTTGTCACCCACACAAGCATTTCAGAGGAAATCCATTTTACGAAACATTTAAAGCATAAAAGGTGGAAGATCTGAACTTTGGACTCATGAAAAGATTAATGGAATTTTTGTTTTGATAGCAATGCCCTTCCATGTTGCCTGCACAATGAAGACTTCAGACAGTGACAATCACAAGGAAAGGAAGAAACCAGTGCTGGCTGTTTGCGCCACATAATTATGCTATCACTCTTTGAATGTAGCTTGTCAATAGAGGTTTGAACCTACACCAGTGGCACCTTAATGATGCAGCACTCAGACTGCGAATACTTGAATTTGATAAAAGGTGTGATCTATGAGAGACCATGCTCTTTGGGTGTTCTCGTTATGCACATTGGGTGTTCTCGTTATGCACATTGGATGGTCTCGTTATACTCTTTGGGTGATCTTGTTGTGCACTTTGGATAATCTTGTTATGCAGGGGGTCTTAAACTGTGAGATTTCCCTCTGACCAACAAGTGAAAAGATAAAATATTGGGTCGTTTCATAAGGAAGTCGATATATTGGATTGTCTCATAAGGAAAGTGAATGTTTTAAGTGGTCTTGTTAACAAAAGGCATTTTTCAAGAGGCATGTATGAAGATAAACTGTAACAGCTTTAAAGACTTCAGGAACAAACAAAACAAATGAAAATTATAGAAAAACGGGAATGTAGTTAGTGTGTCTGTGCTAATTAGCAAGCAGCCCAGCCAAAATGAGATCATTCCTCCTCACTTATTACACAAACCAATTCTTTTATGGCGACGGATGATTTGCTGTTAAGAGAGATTAATGTTATTTAACAGAGACATTTAAAGTGCATCAATAAACAATGCTCAAGTGATTGAAAGAAGATGAGGTCGTTCTCCATCACTTACCGCGTTCACGTAATCCGTCAATTTTTTAGTTGTATCCCAGATTGTGCGCATTTTTAGTCATGGAGCAAGAAAATTATTGCAATGTGCAATTTTTGAGCAGATTTTCCCCCACTGCTCTGATTTTGGAATACGAAATCAAAACCTAGATACCATACAGTCAAGGTACTACTATAATATGCCATTCACCAGCACAGCAATCATTGAAAGTTACACAGAACAGCTATCCATTTCAGAAATGAAAGATATCCACTGCTAAAATAAGTATAATCAAATGTTTACCATCAGATTGTGCCTACCCCATGAACCGTAACTCTGAAAATCATGAAAAAAAGTTATCTAATGACATCATTTAGATTTGAGTTTTTGTTTAGGTACAGTAACGCTTATATTCTTATTCTAATTTCCCAAGAAATTTTCATTTCATATGTTAATAATAATGTACATACAACTCTGCTAAACTGACTTATATTACTTTTAAAGTAAAGTACGTCACACTTTTGAACTAAAAAAAAATGTTGACAAATTAACAACTAATTAAAAATTTAATCTAAAAACACACTTCACTATTCAACTATCAAAGTTATAAAATTGAAATCTTCTATCAGAAATACACCCACGACGACAAAAGTTCAACACCACTGTCAATTTCAGGTTATATATGCATGATAAAAAATATGTGACATCACACAAAATATGACAGTAATTGACGTGGTGGGGGGGGGCACCACCACATCAATTACTGTCATATTTTCTAGACACCCCCCTCCCTTCCAGACCCCCGTGAAATACTATATGGACGGCCCCAAAGCAAACAAGTAAGAGAAAAACTTATTCAACACATGACTATATGATCAGCAAAGTAGACAAACCCTGAAGTTGACTAAAGTAGACAAACCCTGAAGTTGACTAAAGTAGAAAAACCCCTGAAGTTGACTAAAGTAGACAAACCCTGAAGTTGACTAAAGTAGAAAAACCCCTGAAGTTGACTAAAGTAGACAAACCCTGAGGTTGACTAAAGTAGACAAACCCTGAAGTTGACTAAAGTAGACAAACCCTGAAGTTGACTAAAGTAGACACACCCTGAAGTTGACTAAAGTAGACAAACCCTGAAGTTGACTAAAGTAGACAAACCCTGAAGTTGACTAAAGTAGACAAACCCTGAAGTTGACTAAAGTAGACAAACCCTGAAGTTGACAAAAGTCGACAAATCCTGAAGTTGACAATCGCTACAAGAGGAACATTCGCTTTGCATTTCAGAGCCTGCAAGAGTCCCCAATAAAATTATTCTTAGTGATATTTTCCATAAGAATGTCAGAAAATAATCTGTGTCAAAAAAAAAACTCCCGCTGATCACAGTCCACACTGTTGAGATATATAAATTCTTAATAGACCGATGACAGTTGTCAATTGCCAGTCTATAACTGTAAACATCTGTGGCTTCATGAATTATTCAGCCACCAAAATTTCCTATTTAAAAAAAAAATAATATACAAAGTTGGTGTCAATTACAAATAGAGTATCAACCTGATCAATTCATGGAGACAGGCTGTTGAAATATTGTAATCTATGATCCTAAGTGTGTTAAACAAACCAACAATTGATGCAGTGCCAATCGATCACATTTAGCCGCATATGAGATGTGTAATGGGAGTCCAATAGATCACATAGAGACACACATCAGATGTGTCATGGGAGTCCAATAGATAACATTTAGCCACACATCAGGTGTGTCATGGGAGCCCAATAGATCACACAGAGCCACACATCAGATGTATCATGGGAGCCCAATAGATCACACAGAGCCACACATCACGAGTGTCATTGGAGCCCAATAGATCACATAGAGACATACATGAGATGTGTCATGGGAGCTCAATAGATCACATAGAGCCACACATCAGATGTGTCATGGGAGCCCAATAGATCACACAGAGCCACACATCAGATGTATCATGGGAGCCCAATAGATCACACAGAGCCACACATCACGAGTGTCATTGGAGCCCAATAGATCACATAGAGACACACATGAGATGTGTCATGGGAGCTCAATAGATCACATAGAGCCACACATCAGATGTGTCATGGGAGTCCAATAGATTACATAGAGCCACACATCAGATGTGTCATGGGAGTCCAATAGATAACATTTAGCCACACATCAGGTGTGTCATGGGAGCCCAATAGATCACATGGAGCCACACATCAGATGTGTCATGGGAGCCCAATAGATCACATGGAGCCACACATCAGATGTGTCATTGGAGCCCAATAGATCACATGGAGCCACACATCAGATGTGTCATGGGAGCCCAATAGATCACATGGAGCCACACATCAGATGTGTCATGGGAGCCCAATAGATCACATGGAGCCACACATCAGATGTGTTATGGGAGCCCAATAGATCACATGGAGCCACACATCAGATGTGTCATTGGAGCCCAATAGATCACATGGAGCCACACATCAGATGTGTCATTGGAGCCCAATAGATCACATAGAGACGCACAAAAAAAAGTTTATTTCCGCCATTTACTTTGTTTTGCAGATGTTATTGAATATTTGGCTTCAAATATAAACAAAAATTATATATTTTAATTGTTTCAAACTCTCTATATATAAGCATAATTTTTAAAGACATCAATACAGACACTATAGACTGCAGTTGACAGTTTAATATAGACACTATAGAATGCAGTTGACTGTTTGGTTTTATTTCACTTGGTCAACACTCTTTGGTCAACACTTGTACAAACGTTTGATGAGCAGAAGAAAAACAAAATACAACGCCTTCTCTTCATTTCTTCACCAGATCGTTCAAGTAACACTTTGAAAAGATTTCAAAACATCAGATCTCGTATTAATTGATCACCGATTGATTCTTAGTTTCATTCCCAATTGATCCAGGCCATTGGTGGCGGCATTCCTATCCACTGCAGAACAGCTGTTTCCAATCTTTGGAACCCACTGCCACATTTTCAGAGGCCATAAGGTGTGCACGGTAATAACTAAAATTGCGCCATTACGATGCACGGGAAACCATTTAAAAATATTTTTTTTTTTAAAATAACAAGTATTTCACATGCCTAATATACTTAGGATATGGACAGCTAATTCAGTAAATTAATGTGCAAGCTTTTAAGCTTATTCAGAACAGTAACATATTAGCAAAAAACAAATTATTATTATTATTAACGCATAGCAATGTTATGTCTGACCACCCTTCAAGCGTCCTGCCCCATTCTCGTTACACTTCTGCATCTACACGTGGGCAGACAGAGGATCAAGACAAAGCATGTGATTGGGGAACTATGAGTGGGGAGAACTGTAGGCTCGGGCGAAATACAAAAAAAAAAAAATTAAAAATTTTGTTTTACAGAAGAAAAGTTTTAAAACATTTTATTGAAAAAAAAAAAGTAAGAGCAGAGTTAGTCTCGTCCAAGAGTTGGTAGGTTTGGTATGTTTGGTATGTTTGGTATGTTTGGTATGTTTGGTATGTTTGGTATGTTTGGTGTGTTTGGTGTGTTTGGTGTGTTTGGTATGTTTGGTATGTTTGGTATGTTTGGTAGGTTTGGTATGTTTGGTATGTTTGGTATGTTTGGTGTGTTTGGTGTGTTTGGTATGTTTGGTATGTTTGGTAGGTTTGGTATGTTTGGTAGGTTTGGTATGTTTGGTATGTTTGGTGTGTTTGGTGTGTTTGGTGTGTTTGGTGTGTTTGGTATGTTTGGTATGTTTGGTGTGTTTGGTGTGTTTGGTATGTTTGGTAGGTTTGGTAGGTTTGGTATGTTTGGTATGTTTGGTATGTTTGGTATGTTTGGTATGTCTGGTATGTCTGGTAGGTTTGGTAGGTTTGGTATGTTTGGTAGGTTTGGTGTGTTTGGTGTGTTTGGTGTGTTTGGTATGTTTGGTATGTTTGGTATGTTTGGTGTGTTTGGTATGTTTGGTATGTTTGGTATGTTTGGTATGTTTGGTATGTTTGGTAGGTTTGGTATGTTTGGTAGGTTTGGTATGTTTGGTATGTTTGGTAGGTTTGGTATGTTTGGTATGTTTGGTAGGTTTGGTATGTTTGGTATGTTTGGTATGTTTGGTGTGTTTGGTGTGTTTGGTGTGTTTGGTATGTTTGGTATGTTTGGTATGTTTGGTATGTTTGGTGTGTTTGGTATGTTTGGTAGGTTTGGTAGGTTTGGTATGTTTGGTATGTTTGGTATGTTTGGTATGTTTGGTATGTCTGGTATGTCTGGTAGGTTTGGTAGGTTTGGTAGGTTTGGTGTGTTTGGTGTGTTTGGTGTGTTTGGTAGGTTTGGTATGTTTGGTATGTTTGGTATGTTTGGTGTGTTTGGTATGTTTGGTATGTTTGGTATGTTTGGTATGTTTGGTAGGTTTGGTATGTTTGGTATGTTTGGTAGGTTTGGTATGTTTGGTATGTTTGGTAGGTTTGGTAGGTTTGGTAGGTTTGGTGTGTTTGGTGTGTTTGGTATGTTTGGTAGGTTTGGTATGTTTGGTATGTTTGGTAGGTTTGGTATGTTTGGTATGTTTGGTATGTTTGTTATGTTTGGTATGTTTGGTATGTTTGGTATGTTTGGTATGTTTGGTAGGTTTGGTATGTTTGGTAGGTTTGGTATGTTTGGTATGTTTGGTATGTTTGGTATGTTTGGTATGTTTGGTATGTTTGGTATGTTTGGTATGTTTGCATTTAATTTGATGTCCCCCCAAACTATGGTGTCTAGTGTCGGTTGGTACAAGACACATCAGGTTTGTATTTTGTTTCGGGGGGGTCATCCCAAAGTAAGGGTCAATTCTTGGGTTGATCCAAGACATGGCAGGCTTGTAATTTTATTGGGGGGTGGGGGGTGGGGTGGTGGTGTCACCTCAAACTATGGGTCAAGTCTTGGTGGGAATGGACTCATTAGCCAAGTAAGGCATATATCCCTGGAGAGTGGTCATCCCAAACTATGGGTCAAGTCTTGATGGGATTGGACTCATTAGCCAAGTAAGGCATATATCCCTGGAGAGTGGTCATCCCAAACTGTGGGTCAAGTCTTGATGGGATTGGACTCATTAGCCAAGTAAGGCATATATCCCTGGAGAGTGGTCACCCCAAACTGTGGGTCAAGTCTTGGTGGGAATGGACTCAATAGCCAAGTAAGTCACATATCCCTGGAGAGTGATCACCCCAAACCTACAGTATATACTTGTCTATAAGCTTATCTCGTCTAGCCAAAGTCGTGGGCAGTTTTTTTTAACCAACAATCATGAAATATGATATGACTCAAGGATAAGTCAAGTGGAAAAAATGGGTCTATGAAATTCTGTGATTTTTAATGTCGTCAAATTTTACCTAGCAGCTCTGTATACTAAACTATGGCTGGTGTCCCTAGGCCTGGACTCTTTTGCAGTCAGTGGTATTTACACCATTTACATCAGTGTCCACTGGCTTGGTCTCACTCTTCAGTCAACAGCTGATTTTCTCTGTGTGTACCTGGTATCTGGGTCAACATACAGCCACCCGTAAGTACACTAGCACGACCACCAGTAACTGGACACTGCTCCCTCATTCAATGTACAAAATTCTATTGAAACTGGTACTGACCCTTTTATAAGGTGACTGCGTTTTAAAATGAAATTTACGGCTAAAATTCTCAACTTATACACTAGTATTTACATCAGGCTTAAGTGTTGGTGTGAATGGATAGCTGGAGAGGTAACATTCCTCAGTAAAATACAGGTTGGCATTGTTTAAACATCCACTGCCTTACAGTATTCTCACGAGAGATATTCAAGTTGTTGTTTTTTTAAATGTGTTTTCCTCAAGACTTCAGCAAGAGAAAGAATCATAAGATTGTATTACAGTATCATTAGAAATTTGTGCTAAGTTTTCATGTCAAAAACAAAAAAAAAGTTTAATAACAAAACCTGCCTTATACTAGCAGTACAAGTTAAAATTTCAAAGAATTTTCAAAAAAAAAAAAATTATCCAAAATATTAAAAAGAAAAAAAACAAAATAAACCATAATACCCATTTATTTATTTTCATTAAAAAAAATAAAAAAAAAATAAAGCCCAACAATTTATTTTAAAAAAATAAAAAAAAAAAAAAAAAAAAAAAAAAATAAAAAAATTATCCAAAAAAAAAAAAAAAAAAAAAACCAAATAGACCCTAATGCCCATTTATTTATTTTCATAAAAAAAAATAAAAAACAAAAAATGCCCAACTATTTATTTTCAAAAAAAAAAAAAAAAAAAAAAAAAAACAAATAATGCCCAATTATTTATTTTCATTAAACAAATTAACAAACAAACTATGCCCAACTATTTATTATTGATTTTAAAAAAAGCATGAAATTTAGTAATGCAATCAGTTAGACAAAAAAAAAATTAAATATATATAAAGAAGCCAAGCCAAGAAAAATTGATGTGGAGCCCCTTAAACCACCAAGCAAAGTGAGAGCACCTGAATAAGCATAGCACAGTGAGCAGAACCAACAGACTCGTTATACATCACTAATATACTCAAGTGCATTTGTAACAAAAGCCGGTTATAAGAACAAAAATACACACAGCGAATTTTACAGTTTCAATAACATCAATGAGAGCTGCCTTTGTTTATATGCAAGAATTACATATATAACTAGGATTTGGATTCAACTTTTATGCATTAAAAATTACAAAAACGCATAAATAATTATCTAAAAAGCATCTTTAAAACACATTTTTTAATGTTATATATATATTTATTGTAAAAATATGTTAAATGAAATCAAAACATTAGATCACAAATGGATAAGTTTGGTGTTAGTAAATTAATGCTTCCAAAAATGAGCATACAATTTGAAAATACATTCAAGAAAATATCGGGCATTACAACTTAAACAAAGCGCGTGGGTGATGATCCTTTAGAGTGGCTTAGTAATGAGGTACGGGATGCTTGCCGACACAGTATGTGAATTTGAGACAGAGTGTCACACAGCTGAATGGTATTACTACTCAAATAACGGGCCGCTATTAAGTGCCTAATTAACTTATTTTTTTTAGACATGGATTAAAAACACAGCTAACTTATTCATTTTGAAATAGTATGCCGCTAAAAATTAAAATTGTTAATTGTAAATAAAATTGAAATTTACAAGTATGGAAACTTTGCCTGAGGCTTATACGTAATTATCATTAGTTGTTATGACATACTGGTAATAAAAACTCTTTATTGAGCTTCCAAATTATTTTGTTAAGGAAATAATCTTATTTAAAAAAAAAATAATCTATTTCCTTATGGAGAATTTAAGGGTGCATAACTAATAAATTTATGGACACAATTCTGGCTTTGAAAAATGGGATCTTGACTAGCAAAATAAAAAAACAGTCTAGCAAGGTGCATTGAGACAACATAGAAGATTACGAAACATCAGGGGAAGGGTTGGGTCAAGTCTTAGTGACAGGCCATGGATCTACAATGGAAAAACTTAAACTGCTATCAACAACTAAATGATTCATGTAGGATTAGTTTCTAGGGGGGGAAAAGCTGCATCTCTAAGTCAACGATTGAAAATACACACTCATCAATCTACCATGTTGTTATTGCTTGTTATTTAAAACGTTATGTAAGTATAAACTGGGGTAGCCATTTAATTTTTTTTTTTACAATTCTTTTCTTACTGAAGTTGTTTATTTACCTGCTTCCTTCTTTTAGGTTCCTTTTTGCTGCGAGTGCTGCCCTTGCGTTTGTCCATTTCATTCTGTTTTGTAGATAGGATGTGAACTCAGTGTCATGTGAAAACCAGTGCCAAGAATGCAGGGGAAAGATTCTCAATTTGTGTAACAGCTATTGCACTTAGTCAATGGATTTATAGTAACATAGTGGCTACAGAAAGCTTTGTATGATTGTGCCTTCTTGGCCGTAGCACTTTCTCAAACCATGACAAGTATTGCACTTATTTAATTTATTTAAAGCAAAACTTTGCTAACAAAATTTACATGATTATATCTTCTTGGCCATAGCCCATCTGATGAAAAGTGGAATACCGATGCACGAATCCTGTGGCTGATTTAGAATTCGAATCCTAGTTCAGAGGTGGAGATGGCCAGGGGCATCAGTATTATTTTTCAATGTTTATAAATAAGGTAAGCAACCGATGGAACTGTGGTTCTCCCACCACCCATAACCACTTCCACGTGTAACCATTGAATCTGCCAATGCTTGAATCTATGGCCTGTCTGTATGTGATGTGATCCAATGTGGAAACACAGATACCAAAAAAAAAAAGCATGCACACAAGGCAATGCATACAAGAGCAAGGAGACTTTTATAGTGAACAGATAATGCAGACAGATAAAAAACAAGTAATACATCAGACTATATCCTAACATCCAATATGGGGAAAATATCTACAGACTAACCACACAGACAGACTACAAAAGAGCATATTTATGTTAAGACTTCCTTGTCTCTTAAGAGAACATTTCAAAACTGTTCAACTAAAACTAATACATGTAATTTTTATGCATTTTCATCAAATTAGAAAGTGCTAATAAAAATGTGTGGCTGGTGAATCTGGGTCTCTCCCCCCCCCCCACCCCCCCCGCCCAGCTCTAGGGAATCTGAATACAAAATAACCCACACAAGCTCTTAGGTGTCTTGGCCAAATAATATGTTTCAACCAGCTTATATTGTATTTTGGCCTGATCAAATTTTGTTCATTTTTTTTTTTTTTTAAACCATCAACTGAAGTCAGAAAAATAACTCCAGCTCCAACATATGTGTTAAGAGAAAAAAAAGTTTGAAGAAAACAAGACTTTGTCTCCCTTGTCAATTGTTGCTAAATGTAGCTATATCTTGCAAAACTTTCTTTTAAAGTAGATTATTGAAAAGATAATAATGGAAGTTCCTTTCAGCATAGTGAATATCTACGTTGCTGATAATATGACAACTTCAAATTCAGGCACTCCGTTAGTAGACATAAGTTAAGAATTTATTTTTATTTAACGGTCAACTATTGTGTCCATCACTACTGGAAGGTTTGAGATCCACTGATCGATAGGGCATCATTAATAGGCTTTTAAAGAAACTGATATCCCAAATAAACACCAATTTGAAACCATTGATGTGGGTAATTAACAGATACTTTATTTACAACGATTATTCAGCTGCAGATGTGCTGGGCCTAGTTGAACACTGTCAACGCAACTGTTACCTAAAATCTATATCTAGACAATGACACGGTCATAGCATTTCTATTTTCTCTAAGAAATATTATCATTATTTATGCTACACTTCATCAATTTTTTTAGTTACAAAATTTAGTAAAAAGATCTCATCATTTGAACTGATACACAAAGAAACACTGACCATCCCAATAGAGTAGATTAGTAGAAATGGAGGGAACTATATATTATAAAGAAAACTGTGTTTTTTTCCCAGTTTAATACCAAGCATGTTCATTTAAGCAAGATTGCCATAATCCAGGTTTTAATAAGTAGCTTCAATTGCCCAGGTACAGCAGATGTTCAAGCAAGCAATATATTGAACAAAACACCCCCCCCCCCCACCTCCCGAGCAATGACGTACAGCTTTGTGCAAGCTGTTGGGCCAGAGTGTAAATACTTCCTCAAAAAAAAAAGAAAAAGATGAATTGTTTTATGTTTACAGCTCAAAAGCACCGTATGCCGACAGCTTTATATGTGTGTGTAACTATAATCCTCTCATTTGTGAGAGACGGTGAGATGTGCATATGAAGGATGAAATGGTTGTCCTCACTGTGGTTGAACCGGAGAGTTGAATACAGATATATGACAGGCCGGAGAAGAAGATAAGATTGAAAAAAAAAATGAATACAAGTTCTTGATAAAAAATAATACAGTGAGCTCTCATATTTTTTTTTTTTACCATGTAAAAATTAACTGTTGTTCCTAGTTTAATACTTGACTGCACGCTGAAGACAAATTATGTGTTACTCAGTTTGGTCTCGTGAAACAGTTTTTGAAAATCCCCTCTTGTTGAATGGAACTTGTTTGCATTGTACAAGAGGTGATGTAACTGCCATAAAAAAAGGTTATGTCCGATCTAAGCACTGCCCCACAGTTGCTAGGTGTGGGTGAAATAAAGCCCAGTTTTTATTATGGCTCTGGTCTTACAGCTAACAGTAGGATAGTTCAATGATGAGAGTGACTGTAATTGAATTTAGGACAATCCGCCTCCTAAACACGGCAGATTAATAAATCAATACTAATTTCGATGCCGAGCCTGACGCCCGTTCTGGCTTAGTTAAAAAGATGGTAAATATCTTATGCTGCGTCTCAAAATAATTGTTGTTAGCAGTATATCCATTTAGTTATATTTTCTTTATTTTAACAAATAAATTGAAAATCTTAATCCAAATATTTTATGATTAAACTCTTTCATTAAACAACAAATTATTCCATGTATTGAGATTATTCAATAACTCAAACATAAGACACAGAACAAAATCTACCTTAACAAACATTCTCTTAATAATATACAAATTCTTCACAAAAATTTAATACCAGAAAAATTTAAACTAGCTTCCACTTTCTAAGTATAAATTTTCCATTTGAAATAAAGCACTCCCTTCGCTTTCCAATTTTTTTCAACCCTGTTTAAGCAAAATTAATTAGTTAAACTTACATTGTACCATCGGGTTTTCTTTTTCTCAGACTTGGATGTTTTGGTGGCACTCCCAGATGATTGCTGGTCTGGGGATTTCCCGCCTTCTTGAGCTGCCGATGAGTTCCAAGAATCCACAGAAAGGCTGAGATCAAGCAGTGATGATTTCTCAGAAGAGCATTTGTCTAATGAAAATAGGTGGTGAGATATTCAGATAAATTCAGTGAAAACTAATGATAAATTTCTTTGAGAACTAATGATAAATTTCTTTGGGCAGAGAGTCTGCAAGTTTAAAGACAAAAGTCTTGGTATAGAATAAGCATCAAAGTTAGATTGTGTCTAGTAATAGACCATTAATATACATAATTATTCATGAATAGAACATTAAGTAAACTGAGAATTATATAAAAACAATGTTGGACATGATTAAACAAGCACACACTATATAGTCAAAATTTTAGCAGATTGCTGGTAGACGCTGAAATGAATCAATATTATCAAAAAGAAAGTCGCTTGTAGATGTGGTGGTCCTTTTCTTTTCTGGGAATAAAATTTAAATTACCAAGCTTCTCTTATTTTTCATTTCTTTTTATTCTATTGCCTAATTTTCATTTAAAAAAAACCTAAACAATTTTGATAACTTAAAATTTCAATTAGAGGACATTTGGGGAGCCATCCAAATGTAATAGGTTAAAAGGTCCCACCCTTAGGGTCTGTGTATTACATTAACAATTAAATCTAAAAGTTAAAAATAAAAATTTTGATTAAATTAATCAGAATAATTTTTATTTCACTATTGAAAATAGTACATTCATACATATTTTTGATAATAAAATTTAGGGAAATACAGTTACATTTCAAAATTCATCACAATACGTTATGAAAAAATTCAGGTACAGGGCATTTCATATTGTGGTACACTAGCAAAATGATTTTAAATGCAAACTATTGACTAGAGAAGCTTTAAAAGTTGGGTGTACTTTCATTTTGTTTATTTCAAATCAAACATCAGATTTTTTTAACACCATGAGCTTAAAAACCTCACATTTCCAAAACACTTATTAAGCACATTTAGTTTCGATAGCATTACATCTTACACAAAAAAATCATTAAAAAAATCATTCAAATCGATTTTCTAGTTCAAAGTGTTTTTATTTTATTTGGAAGGGACTGTTATTATAGGGGTCTTTGTTTACATTGTGAAACTCGTGCATGAACTCTGGGTGACCCCAAGTTTGGCAGCGTGACAGGGTGTGACTTAATTAAAAATTGTCTCCCTTGACCTTGATTACACGTAAATACAGTCTATAGTCTATATAATTAGAATCCTTTAGAACGTCGAGGACTGATACAATGCTGAACGCATTTCTGGAAAAGTCTCTAAAAAGACTATAAATACGCCCATCGACATAATATGAGAGAGAGATTGGCTATTACAATATGAGATGTGAGGGATGAGTGAATAGACTTTTGCTATTACGATACCAGACAAAGATGTGTATATTAATATTTCCTCTCTCTGTTTGTGTGTACCTTTTTCAACATTGTACCGGTACATTGCTGAACTGCAAGTCAATAGCCTTAATTTTATGATATTTGATTTTTCTATTATAAAGTTAAGTTAATAAATTATTAATTGTAATTAGCCCTAGTTTCGGTATCGCTCTTTATGGCTTTATTTAATTAATGGTATCATCCTTTGTTATGTACCGCTTTACACGAGCCACAGAGTAAAATAAGAGATTACATTCTCTATATTGTATAGCGGTATGTAGCAGGACAACGTTGTATTCCTAATCTCACCTAGAATATTATCCAAGGATCTCTCAAAAGACCGAGAATTCCTGTTGCTGTTGTTAATCTCATAAAAGTCCTGTGCTGAGCTGGGCCTCTTTTCCAACTGGGGCAGCAAGCCCATCCCACTGTTTGTGCCAAACTCTGTAAGACTGTGGTCTCCGCCATCAGAGAAGCTATTTCTTCCAGGCGGTGATTCAAACGTGTTGTGTGGCTTGTCTGGGGATGCACTTCGACTGCAGTTGGCAGAATCCAGTGACGGTGATCCATCTTTTACCCCCTCATCACTAGTTCAATAAATATAAAACAACATTAACAAGTCAATATGATGCATTTTCTTGTCGTCATCACAGTAGCTTTTGAATGTATTTTGTTTGTTTTGAAAACTGTGTACAAGGCAATTAAAGATATCATACTTTTATTACATTAAAGGGGTAAAAAATAGAACTAATTTCTCACCTTTCTCTAAGATCAGTAGAACTAGCTCTAGATGATGGTCTCTGCGGCCCAGGTGAAGAAAGTGATTCTTGACTTGAATTCAAATCTTTGGAGCGGCGACTGAAAATAAATGTGATAAAAAGGAACTGAACATAATTTTAAGATACGAGAGAAACTTTGGCAGTTCTTTGAAACGGAATTATGGAATAAAATGCAGTATTTTCTAGCCATCTAGCTTGGTGTTTAACGAAAAAATTTCTACCAATGTAACAGCTTTAACAATAATATCCAATCAGAAAGGATTTTCAGATTCATTTAACAATTAAATCTTTAACATATGAACCACAAAATTCTGTCTTTTGGCATATAGCTGTATGGGAGGCTCTGCACCTGGATATCTTAAAGAACTTATTTCTAAACATATATCCTTAAAGACGCTGCACTCTTCATCACAGTCCCTTCTTAGAGTTTTCAGTGTGGATGGACACAGATAGAAGCCTTTTGGTGTGGGCTCTTTTGAAGCAATAGCATCTAAATTATGGAACAGTTTGCTTCAGTCTTTGGGGGATTTTAAAAGGATAAAAAATCATTTAAGAGACATTTAAAGACATTTTTCTTTAAATAGAGATTATGACATCAGAGCGCTTTTAGCATGCTAGAATAGCATAGACACAAGTGCTATATATATATAATCAATCATCAAATAAATTTTGAATATATTTCTACCCACATAATCATATGTATGAATCAAAAGGAGTTCTTTTTTTTTCAGTATAACCCAAAAATTAAATTTTAAAAAATTGCCGTCATCAACAGCTATTTCCACACTCAGGAATCCAGAGTTGTTAAAGTCTATTCAATGATGTAGACACACTGACTAGAAACCGTTTACATGGACTCACATCACAGTTTGAAGACTTATTATTAAGATGTAAAATAAAATAATTATTTTTTGGAACAGACTACATATGTTACAGGCCTTATCTAAATGAATTGCACCAAAAATGAAAATATGCCACTGAAATGTGGTTGCTGTGTTGTAAAAGAATTTGTTGTACAAAAAATGTGATTTGATGGTGTAATAATCAAAAGATTATGACAGCCTTAATTCAGTTAACATCTTATGCACTACATAACACCAGACGAGCTGCCTCCTTTTATATGTTTATTATCAAATGTTAGTCTTGTACATAGAAAGTTGAGTGATTTAGTCATAAATCAAATGACAATTGAGTGAAAACATTACGGCTGGTATTTTAGTATTATTTCTGGGTTGTGAAAGAAAATTGTGTTTTAAGGATCTAAAAAATATGTTTTTCTTCATATTAGCCAACTTTTTTTTTATCAATTACCATTTACTTCATTTACATTTATTGCAGCGGTCTGAATGTGAATGACATTGTGAATTATAAATAAAGTTACACAATTTTTACACATGCCTTTTCTATTTTAAAACTTGGTGCAACAAATGCACTTAACAAATTGTTGCCCAGTTCCAAGAAGAAAAATTTTAACATTGTTAAGTAGAGGCATTGTAAAAATTGTTATATCATATTGGTAGAACTCATTAGTGATCTCACCTAATTTTAATTAAATAAAAACGATATACCAAAATGTTGTTTTTTCCCCCTGCAGTTGGACAATAACAGCGGTACATTAAACTAGATTAAGCTATAAGAAAGTTGTTCCATACCTGATAAAAAATAAATAAAACCGTTATTAAGATATTTCCATTACTTAAAAAATGGTTCGTGGAACTCAAGAAAAAAATTAGGTATGTCTAGTTGAATCAAACCATTGGAAGAACTATTTCAAACATAAAGAACAAGGGACTCCTTATTGTTTCTGTGAAGAAATTTAATTATTTATAATTGTAAAAACCCAACCATAGATAAATGTAGCTTACCGTCTGACAGTCAGATTTGGTGACATTTTAACATCCACATTTATAGATTCTACATGAAGAGAAGGACTGTGTTTTTGTCTATGCTCCCTCATACTGCCACCACTTATTCTACGAAGCTCAGGCTGTTCTACAGTTAGGGAAATTCTTTGCACATCAGATGTTTCCTTTTTTGAATACCTCAGATTTACCATACTATTGCTTGTGTCACCATCATTCGAGGAGTTCATTTTATTCCTCGCAAAACTTATGGAACTCCTATCTTCCTCTATTGCATTCATTTTATAAATCTGCATAAAGCAGAAATTTGTGCTAAGTGCACAGAACTGTCAATTCTTATTAAAAACCTATAAATACCATTTTTTTTTTCTCTCAGAGTGTACCTCAGCCCAAATGAAAGATGCTTTGGAAAAATTTATAAAAAAATTAATAAATGAAAATGAAACTGGGCCTATGCCTATACCTTTAAAAAAAAGATTTAATTAAGTTTAGTTCAATAGTTAATGGATTTTCAGTATTAAAATTTATTTCTTTTATGTTTAAAATTCAAAGTTAACCTCCTTGAAAGGTGTGAGTGTAATGATTGGTTATGATATCTGTTTGGCCATGACATTTTGACTTAGTACCGAATTAATAGAGTGTTTAGACCTACTTAGACTCAGACTACTAGTGGTACTACTCTACTACTTATAGGTCTAATAAGCATGTTATGTTAAGCTAAAGTGAAGAGATAGCACCCTGGTTCCAATAGGGTCAAAACCCTGGTTCCAATAGGGTCAAAACCCAGGTTAGGGATAAGTTTAGCGTTCAAGTTAGGTTTAGGGATAGATTTAGGGTTCACGTTAGATTTAGGAATACATTTAGGACATAAGTTCACGGGTCGCGGCAACCAAGGTAAAAAAACGCAGTGCTATCTATTCACATTTACCGCGAGTTATGTAGTATTAATAAGTAGGATGTAGTGACTATTAGTACTAGTGATGTTAGTCTAGTCTCATAACTGTTTTTTTTAAAGTAGCTATTGTCATGCCCAACTCATTGAATGCCTATCCTATACTTAGTAGACATACTGATAGTGTAAGTGTATACTGTATACTAATATAATTATAATTATGTAGTCTTACTTAATTATTTAGACTAAATATTGCATATATTTCTATTAGATTTGTGTTTCTTGTAATAATTTAAGAATTTTAATTTTTCTATTTAATAACCATAATTGTGATTTTCACCGTGTGTGAGCATGTGTGGGTTTATAAGTTCTTTACTTTTTTAGAAATAAGAAAGTAAAAAAAAAAACCGAGATGTGAACTGTCAGAAGCAGAGACTGTGTGTGTAGAATGGACAGAAATGTTTTAAGATGGAAATTTTAAAATATATTTTAACACATCCTTAAAAGAGATTTCTCACTGCCACTGCATTTTCTTAAAACCAACGTCCCAAGAATCACAACTGCGAAATCTTAAGTTTCTGCCTTTGTTGACATAAAATATAGACTTAGCTTTCACAAAACAGGAAGTTGGCAACCAACAAGGACATTATCTAAAAATAGATATGTTTAAAAAAACCAAAAAAAAAACAACTATAGTTTCGCAAATAAATTTTTTAAAAGAAAAGGGAATTAATTGAGTTTGAATAAGCTCTGTATATAAATTTAAAATATATATATATATACATTTTTAATAGTAATAATAATAGCAAAATACATTTTTAAAAGTTCTAGTCCCAGCTTTTCTTATGCTAATAGCCTGCCATTTTAACTTTAACTTAAAACACGAATTGTATTTTTAAAATAGTGAGTCAATTATTTAAAGCTCAAAATAGAACTTTTTATAAAATTACTTAATTTTTAAGTATAAATTCATAGGTAAAAAATGCATTGAGCGCATGTATAACTAGTAATTTGTACGACTTACTGTTAAAATAAACTTAAAACTGAATCTGTAGAGAAATCTGGCATAGTCACATTCCGGGTGTTAAGGAAAACAATCATGGAGTTCGATGATGATCCAGCGGACGTAAGTTTACTTTAAATTGTAAAAGATTCGTGTATTTGAAGTTATTTACAAGTTACTTTTATACTGCTTACCGTCTGTATAATCATGCTGATTTTTTCTTCTTACACTATTTCCACACAGTAAAGAATAAGAAGCTTAACTATTTACAACTCTTTGAAGTCTTTGTCGTATCTACTACTAAGTTTACTAAGTGAAACAAAGTGAACCAGTTCTGATAAACTCACAAAAGCACTTTCAATAGAATAGCAAAAGCATATCATATAAATTAATGATAATAGCCTATTAATTTGAATTGAATAGCCTGAGGCTAAGAATTTAGCAGTGTTTACTGTTACTTCAGTTCTCTTACTCTTGCTTTTAGTACTCTAGGCCTAGGTACTTCACTAAAAAACAAATATAAAAATTATACAGTTGTATAGAGCAAATTCCAAATAAAAAATGAAACCGGTATCAACTTTTGAGCTTACTATTCTGTGACCCGTTTGCTATTCTCGTCATGTGCTATATCTTGTGTTTTAATGATAATTATAATTTTGAAAATTCAGCATACTCTGGTAAAACAATAAATAAATTGTAGCCTAGCATATCTAGCTATCATTGCTATAGTTTTATTGATAACTTTTGGTTTTGATATGCTATTCAATTAACTAATCAAAGGCTGTACCGCTCCATTAAAAAATGCTCGGTAGGGACTACTTCTATTATCATTTTCAATTTACAGTGAAAAATAAAGTTATTTACATGGTGGAGTGAATGACTTTGTCAAATCTGACGATATTGAGATCCCTTTCATTAATTTAAAAACAGGAATATGTCTTAGGGTTTACTACAGCTGCTACAATTAACCGAGGACTTATGTCTAATCATATCTAAAGGGCTATCTAATTTATCATCAGCTTACATTATTTCAAAATTGGATGGGTATAAGAAAAAATTTGATAAAAAATTTTGACCTTAAACAAGCTATATTCATTTAAAAGTTGTGATCTACCCATTTATGAATGCTGCAAACATGTTAGGATGCACACAGAGTGAAATGGAGATTATTTATGTTTTATTGTTGCTATGTTGTATATGGAGACTGTTTGGCAACTTTTGGATAAAATAGATAAACTTGCTCAATGCCGCTTGGCATTGTTTGGATATAAAGTGTTAAAAATGTAAGAAATACTTTCTTTGTGACGAAAGGCAATTTCAAATATTTCATTTTTGAAATTACCCCAAGTGCAATAATTATGCTTTGAAAAATGTGTAGTAAAAAAAATGGAGTTGCACCCCATGTTATTAGTAATTTTACTGTTAGGTCATTGTTATTTATAACTATTTTTGTTATCAACTGTGCTAGATTGGACACTGAATAAGAAAACAATATATTGACAAGAGTCTGAACCTGAATCTAACCCATCCCCTCTCCTGAAATATTGCCTTTATAATTTAACTTAATTTTTTTTGTTTGATATGAAATTTTAAGTAACTTGAGACTTACATTTTTTGTACTATGCTTTCTCGTGTTTATATGAAAATTTTGGTATAGAAATTGTCAGTTCATCATAATTTGTTGCTCCTCTTATTTCACACAATCATACTAAGTTGTCCCTTCTTCCACTATCATAACCACACAATAATTCTTTGTTGTCCCTCCTATCTGCCCCACACAATCATACTTTTTTGCTCCTCCTTTCATACCCAGACAATCATACTAAATTGCTCCTCCTATAGATACCAGCCATATCTCACGTCCCTCACGAAAAAAAAATCAGATGAACAGAGAGCAAGCTTTTGGAAGACATTTTTACAATTTTAATAGGGAGCCTATAAATATATTATTGGACATTTTTCTTTTACGTTATTTCTTTTAACTAATGGATATATTAGCGGAGACGTATGAATTTGTATTTTGTCGTATGATAATATTAGAACTTTTATAAATACTGTTTCGTTTACACAGATTGTGTCTTATCAACATATTTATAAGATTGACAACTCATTTGAAAGTATCACAGGGCGACCTACCCTCACCCGGCTAATTTGAAAATCCTTTTTCTGGACCGATTCACTTTTTTTTATCTGGTACCATTATGCTTATCAATGTAGGTATAGGCCCTATCTCTTATCACCAGATTCAAATAAAACTAACAGTGTGTTTCCTCATGGATAGAACTTTCTGCGGTTTTTTACAAAAAATGTATTTGTTAATGGATTTGTACTTGTATTACTTAAATGTGTATGGCATACAGAGGCGGAGCTAGAGTGTTTGGCACCCGGGGAAAAGAGCCTCCCTTTCTTTTTTTCAACTCTCAAACCCCCTATTTGCATCAATTAAATAATATCAAAGCACATTTTGGCGCCCCTAACTAGTCTGGTGACCAGGGACATCTGTCCCTCTGCCCTGCCCCCTAACCCCCTTAGCTACGCCTCTGATGGCATAACCTATTTAATCCAATAAACACCCTAGCACAAACCTGCATTCGTTTTTTCAAATTTTGACATTTGACTAAGAACTTAGGACAGGTGTTCCCAAACCTTTTAAAATTCTTTACGACCTTTCCGAATTCAGGTTTGACCAGGCCCCTCCTCGTCAAATTATAACACCGCTTAAACTATCGACCACCTTAATTATCGAAGAGTGTTATTTTGTTACTATGTGTAGCCTCATGTAGAGATACAGTTATTAGTAACTGAATTACTGGTTTGATGCGAACTGTTTGGGAACCTCTGATTTAATTCACAGTTAAAGTTGAAGGGTGGTGGTGGCGAAATGAAGGATACAGCTCCCTTCCTCACCCTTATCCCGGGTTAGTTACAAAAACACAAAGCAACAAACCTATGTTATTACCATTGACTTGTGATAAAATTTCGTTGAAAAATTTTCCACCCCCCCCCACCCGAAAAACACATTAAGTACGAGATGGCTGGCAAATGACATGATGGCTGTAGTTCAAGTAAAAATAGCGATCCAACCCTCTTTTTTTTGGTTCGGGTCCGATCGTCAGCAGGGTTCGAAATCGGTGTGTTCGGTTCGGGTTTCGGTTCGATTTCTATCTCTAATTGTAAGGTAGGTTCGATCCCTGCAGGATGGCGTACATGTGCATTTTTTTTTTTTTTTTTTTTTTTTTTTTTTTTTTTTTTTTTTTTTTTTTTTTTTTTTTTTTTTTTTTTTTTTTTTTTTTATATAAAAAATT
>CAXITT010000253.1:179180-189902 GCA_964033795.1 Lymnaea stagnalis | reverse complement strand
CTATCTATCTATCTATCTATCTATCTATCTATCTATCTATCTATCTATCTATCTATCTATCTATCTATCTATCTATCTATCTATCTATCTATCTATCTATCTATCTATCTATCTATCTAGTCTGTCTATCTTGTCTCTCTGTCTGTCTGTCATCTATCTAATCTATAAAGAAATATTTATATATAATTTTTTGTCTGTCTGTCTGTCTCTCATCTATCTAATCTATTAAGAAACATTTATATATATTTTTTTTTTTACTGGCATCCGTCCGTCACAATGTGACGATGGTGAAGACTTCGCAGGACGAAATCCCCAAGGCCTGGGATTATTCTTCTAGGATTATAAGCTTATATATACTCCTTTCCTCCCGCCACTCTGTTAATTCTCAGCCAAACACTAACAAAATATCAACTATATTAGACTGGACGCCGGCTGCGTCTCAATGGCTCCCACATTGAAAGCGTTGGCTTGCCTCATCAACACTGGTGTAGGTGGCACAGAATACGGTGGGGGGCGCAGTCAGCAGAGACAAATCGATCCACTCTGAAGATAGATAGAGGGATATGCCAGCTGGTGATGATGGTGGTTTTAGCTTATTAATGGGTGGTGCCATCGTTGGCAGCGGTAAAGGGTTAATGAGGGACGGCTCAGTGACACCTCCACCCCCCACCATTACCCCAATACGCTGGGAGAAGCATATACGCAATAACTTATTTGCACTCAGCGTGATCGATACAATGGAGTCGCGCGAAAACCAGATCTTGTACTAGAAATCAAGCAGATCTTGTACTAGAGATAAAGCAGATCTTGTACTAGACATAACGCAGATCTTGCACTAGACACAAATCAGATCTTGCACTAAATATAAGGCAAATCTTGTACTAGACATAAATCAAAACTTGCACT
The DNA here is from genome assembly GCA_964033795.1 of Lymnaea stagnalis. Classification (NCBI taxonomy): domain Eukaryota; kingdom Metazoa; phylum Mollusca; class Gastropoda; family Lymnaeidae; genus Lymnaea; species Lymnaea stagnalis. The sequence continues at coordinate 188,996 of CAXITT010000253.1, read as the reverse complement.
GAAGATAAGGCATATCTTGTACTAGACATAAATCAGATCTTGCACTAAACATAAAGCAGCTCTTGTACTAGACATAAAGAAGATCTTGCACTAGACATAAAGCAGATCTTCTACTTGACATAAAGCAGATCTTGTAATCGACATAACGCACACGTGTAGTTTTCTCTTGATGTAATCGAAGTAAACACCACTGTAATTATAGTCTTCGAATCTTAGGTGTTGTTCACACCATTACAGCTGCAGATTTCTATAGGTGTATGCTATGGCTGGTGTGTCTAGGTGTAATGCTATGGCTGGTGTGTCTAGGTGTATGCTATGACCGGTGTGTCTTGGTGAAAACTATGACCAGTGTGTCTAGGGGTATACTTTGACCGGTGTGTCTAGGTGTATGCTATGACCTGTGTGTCTAGGTGTATGATATGACCGGTGTGTCTAGGTGTATGCTATGGCTGGTGTGTCTAGGTGTATGCTATGACCGGTGTGTCTTGGTGAAAACTATGACCTTTGTGTCTAGGTGTATGCTCTGACAAGTGTGTCGAGGTGTAAGCTAAGACCGGTGTGTCTAGGTGTATGTATGCTGTGACCGGTGTGTCTAGGTGTATGATACTACCGGTGTGTCTCGGTGTATGCCGTGACCGGTGTGTCTGGGTGAATGCTATGAATGGTGTATGCAGTGATATGCGACTACAAGGAAATGATGGGTGTATATCAATCCTATTTGGCAGTTGGTTGTATTAAAATCGACCACCACCCCCTGGCGTGCCATTGACCCTCTGGCGTGCCATTGGGTGTTTTGTTATCTTCTTCTTTCCCCGTGACATTTAACTTACCATACTCAAAAGTTTAACTGGGTTAGATCTATGCATGGCGTTTCGCCCACCTTGGTTTCATTGAATCACTTGACACACACCGCTGCAACATAGAAAACATTGGGGATGTTGGTATTGACGCGTGACGCAGAGGCTTTACCTGAAACTGTCGTATCTGAAGATCTGGGCCAGCATCTTCCTCGGGAACGCGTGGCGTTTCTTCGGACTGTGGAACCCGTGGTCCGTGGTCTCCGCACTGTCCACTGCGAGCTGCATGGTTCGTCTCGGGGGGGGGGGGGGGGGGGGCTGGTCACTGTCTCCCCTTCGTGGTGACACGTGGAGGGTCCGGAAATTCCCGATGAAATGCCAGAGCGGTGGTTGAATCTCCCGATGCCAGGATCCTCGTGTGGTTATCCAGGGGTATCATGTTGGGGAGACGGTGGGAAAAGTCCGCGATCTCCCGCGATTCCAAAACTAAGAGAATTGTTTTCTTGAATGGAGAGAAAAAGTTCAGAGGATATGAACCTTTTGTCTTTTTACAAAATAGTTGTTACGTTAGCCGCACGCAAAACATTTATTGTTTGTATAGACCCATATTCTCACATAATATATATAAATATATATATATAACACAGTTCGTGTATCACAGTTCGTGTATCACACATGTATTGCTGCACGTTTCAGCGAGGTCCAGCGTTAAATTAAACTGGGTAAGAGTAAAGCCAAGTTAAATGGAAAATTCTTATCAGTTCTCGATTTCAAAAGACGGAGATTCTCCACTGCTGATAACTGCGCAAAGTGGCTTTAAGTCCAGTTTTAAGCGCATCACGTGTCGCCGGATACAGACACTTGACTGCACTGAGACTTAATTAAGTAATCCTCTGAAGCATTTCCCAGTAACCGACAAAACACAACGCTTCCAACCACGTCCGGGTAACGGCTTCGGTCAGTCCGGCTTCGATCAGTCCGGCTTCGATCAGTCCGGCTTCGGTCAGTCCGGCTTCGATCAGTCCGGCTTCGGTTTTAGTCGGCGGAACAACGCACCCGGACTGCGAGTGGACTTACCGTACCGTGTTACACGCGCATTGGGCGATACGATTCCATTTGCAGTACTTTAAACCGTGCGATTAGGTCTGATCGCGTCAAATGTATCACTGTAGCCGTGGTGGTCGATTGTTACCACTATAACAGTTCGGTGATATATATTCATATATGCGCGAGGTCAAATATGTCACGTTTTCTGTGAGGTCAAACTTATCACTTATCGATCTTTGATGGACACATCTATCACTGAACACATTAGGTCAAACGTAACACTCCATCTTTGAAGTCAAACTGATCACTATGTTTGTGATGGCTACATCTATCACTAAACACGTAAGGTCAAACTTATCACTCTATCTGTGAGGTCAAACTTATAACTCCATGACTCTTTGACTCTATCTGTGATGGCCACATCTATCACTATCTGTGATTATCACATCTATCACTCTTTCTCGTTGGTCACATCTATTGCTCTATCTGTGAAGGCCACATCTATCACTCTATCTCTGATGGCCACATCTTTCATTCTATCTTTGATGGTCACATCTATCACTCTATCTATGATGGTCACATCAATCACTCTATCTGTGATGGTCACATCTATCACTCTATCGGTGATCGTCACATCTATCACTCTATCTGTGATGGCCACATCTATCACTCTTTCGGTGATCGTCATATCTATCACTCTATCGTTGATCGTCACATCTATCACTCTATCTATGATGGTCACATCTATCACTCTATCTATGATGGTCACATATATCACTCTATCTGTGATGGCAACAACTATCACTCTATCTGTGATGGCAACATCTATCACTCTATCTGTGATGGCAACATCTATCACTCTATCTGTGATGGCAACATCTATCACTCTATCTGTGATGGCAACATATATCACTCTATCTGTGATGGCAACATCTATCACTCTATCTGTGATGGTCACATCTATCATTCTATCTGTGACAGTTACATCTATCACTAAACACTTAAGTTCAAATATCTATAATCATTCCCTATAGAATCTTGTCCGCCCCAAGGGAGTTAAGAAGTAAAAAATTTGTAACAGTGGTATAACTGAGTTAAATCCCTTGACATTTGGCATCAAAACTTCTTTACTTCTTTTCCATAATAGCTTAAGAGCTGCCAAAGCGACTTGTTGTTGCTCTACGCTTCTTACGCCATCTGACAAAGGGTTTTTTAGGTTGCTCAGAGCTCTGATCGGGTATTGAATTACTGTTTTGATTTCGTACGCTTGGTAGGAAAAGTTTTGAACGGTCACGGGGTATTCACGGGTATGATGGTAATTGATTACCAACGCATATCGATTACCTAAGCGTATTGATTTCGTATGCTTATTCGTAGGCTCATTGACAACTTACACATCATCGAAAACAGAATCAGTACCCGGTCACTGCCCACTCCACATAGAGGCGGTACAACTAAGCCTCAGTACCCGGTCACTGCCCACTCTACGAGTCAGTACAACTAAGCATCAGTACCCGGTCACTGCCCACTCTGCATAGAGTCAGTACAACTAAGCATCAGTACCCGGTCACTGTCCACTCTACATAGAGTCAGTACAACTAAGCATCAGTACCCGGTCACTGACCACTCTACATAGAGTCAGTACAACTAAGCATCAGTACCCGGTCACTGTCCACTCTACATAGAGTCAGTACAACTAAGCATCAGTACCCGGTCACTGCCCACTCTACATAGAGTCAGTACAACTAAGCATCAGTACCCGGTCACTGCCCACTCTACATAGAGTCAGTACAACTAAGCACCTTTCCGCATCTGCCACGCTCATCTTACACGCTCATCTTAATGCGCATCTTACATGCTCATCTTAACGCGCATCTTACACGCTCATCTTACACGCTCATCTTAACGCCCATCTTACACGCTCATCTTAACGCGCATCTTACACGCTCATCTTAACGCTCATCTTAACGCGCATCTTACACGCTCATCTTACACGCTCATCTTAACGCGCATCTTACACGCTCATCTTTCACGCTCATCTTAACGCCTTAACGCGCATCTTACACGCTCATCTTAAACGCCCATCTTACACGCTCATCTTAACGCGCATCTTACACGCTCATCTTAAACGCGCATCTTACACGCTCAACAGCGTTGCGTTGTCCCAGCCATCATCACAATTTTTGTTCCGGTTTCTGGTGTCACTACATCTGTCAGGTTACTAGTGTCTCTGCATCTTTCAGGTTACTAGTGTCACTGCATTTGTCAGGTTACTAGTGTCAATACATCTGTCAGGGTACTGGTGTCACTACATCTGTCAGGTTACTGGTGTCACTGCATCTGTCAGGTTACTAGTGTCACTGCATTTGTCAGGTTACTAGTGTCAATAGATCTGTCAGCCTACTACTGTCACTATACCAGAGAGGGAGTACACTATGTTCAAACACTACGTATGAATTTCACTGTTGTGTTTTTACGTAACTAAAAGTTTCTGAAAAGTTCTGGGTTAACTTTTGAAATTAAGGTAGGGGTCGATGTAATCATTTAAAAACATAAATACATTGATGAGAACCGCTAACTGTGCACTGAAACTTAAAGTTTCTGTTTATGTAAAATCAAAATTGATTTCTGTCTGGTGAAAAAGCCCCCAAGTCCTAAGCCGGCCGAACAAGTTTAGACTATGGTGAAAAGCCCCCAAGTCCTAAGCTGGCCGAACAAGTGTAGACTGGTGAAAAAGCCCCCAAGTCCTAAGCCGGCCGAACAAGTGTAGACTCCGGTGAAAAAGCCCACAAGTCCTAAGCCGGCCGAAAAAGTGTAGACTCTGGTGAAAAAGCCCCCAAGTCCTAAGCCGGCCGAACAAGTGTAGACTCTGGTGAAAAAGCCCACAAGTCCTAAGCCGGCCGCACAAGTGTAGACTCCGTCAAGTCCTAAGCCGGCCGAACAAGTGTAGACTCCGGTGAAAAAGCCCACAAGTCCTAAGCCGGCCGAACAAGTTTAGACTCTGGTGAAAAAGCCCCCAAGTCCTAAGCCGGCCGAACAAGTGTAGACTCTGGTGAAAAAGCCCCCAAGTCCTAAGCCGGCCGAACAAGTGTAGACTCCGGTGAAAAAGCCCCCAAGTCCTAAGCCGGCCAAACAAGTGTAGACTCTGGTGAAAAAGCCCCCAAGTCCTAAGCCATCAGAACAAGTGTAGACTCTGGTGAAAAAGCCCCCAAGTCCTAAGCCGGCCGAACAAGTGTAGACTCTGGTGAAAAAGCCCCCAAGTCCTAAGCCATCAGAACAAGTGTAGACTCTGGTGAATATAGCACCAAGTCTTAAGCCAGCTGAACAAATGTATTATTATTTCATTATTGTTCGTCCGTTGAGGATCGACGAGGACCATCGAGTCGTCTGGTGACTGATGACTTGCGCGGGTGACTTTTTTAAAGTGAAGAAGAGTTGCGTGGCGTCTACCTCACTCTCTCGTCTGAGCCCACCATATCCAGTGGCAAGACTCTACGTCAAGACGACCAGGGATGGGTTCGGTTGCAGGAATTGTCAGTGTATGCGCCTTACGGGACTCCAACTCCGGGTTTGAATTCAGAGTTTCCTTCTCTTAGATAACTTTGTGGCCGAATGATCTAAACTGAGCAAACCTCAAGTTGGTGGTCTGGTGTTCAAGTCCAGCCAAAGGCCAGTCAAGCAAAAACATCACCCCGGGTGGATGAGACTCGTTAACCTTGGTCGGCAACTGAACAAATGTAGACTCTGGTGAAAATAGCCCCCAAGCCCTAAGCCAGATGGTGAAAAAAGCCCCCATTCCTAAGCCATCAGAACAAATGTAGACTCTGGTGAAAATAGCCCCCAAGTCCTAAGCCAGATGGTGAAAAAAGCCCCCATTCCTAAGCCATCAGAACAACTGTAGACTCTGGTGAAAAAAGCCCCCCAAGCCCTAAGCCAGCCGAACAAGTGTAGACTCTGTTATTGACAACTCAGCTCGACAGACAGTTTGCTGCGCAGTCAAACGTTATCAGTCGATGACTTAAGGTGCTATCAAGTCCTATCAACCCCGTGTTTACATTGCCCTCAATAAAATCTGTTTTTACTCAGTCGAAGAGCCTCTAACATTGCGTGGGTCAAGGCAGTAGAGGGGTAGATATAATACGACATTTATTCCAGTGCTCCCAGGCGTTACACCAATCCACCCCCGCCCTTTTTTCACACACACACACACACACACACACACACACACACACGGATAACATAAGTCCTTAAATCTGGGATCCACGGATACGTTTCTAGTTATTGGACATGATTTGGGGAGGAGGGGGGTGTCTATGAGATGTCATATTTCTCGATGTTGAAATTCAAAATCTTTTTTTTAAATGAAGAGGTTACTATCCTTTCCAAGATTTGTGTAAATAGATTTTACTTTCAAAAAAGATCATAAAATTTAAAAAATTCCACGGACACATTTTTTTCTTCCACGGACGCATTTTTTCCACGGACACATTTTTCCCACGGACACATGTTTTCCACGGACACATTTTTTCCACGGACACATTTTTCCCACGGACACATTTTTTCCACGGACACATTTTTCCCACGGACACATTTTTCCCACGGACACATTTTTTCCACGGACACATTTTTTCCACGGACACATTTTTTCCACGGACACATTTTTTCCACGGACATATTTTTTCCACGGACACATTTTTTCCAGGGACACATTGAAACAAACGTACGAAGCCATAAATAGCAGTCATATATCATACGGTGACAGCAGGACGTCGTCGAGCCATAAGGGCGTTGTTGTTTTTAAGCAGTAATCGCATGGATATATTTTTATGACTATGTCTTATGACCAAGAGGCTTGAGAGTAGACGTGCTGGATGGCTTTCTGTAATCAGTGCTGAGTTTCTCTTGATTATGATCTTACTAGGTGCAAGCAAGCAAAGAAAGAAGAAAAAAAAAAACCAACTGAATGCTGAGGCTCCGCGTTGATCTTAACTTCAAACGATGTGTCTAGTGCAATGTCACTAAAAAGAAAATAAACAATTAAATTTATTTTGCTGACATCCTCAGGCTCTTACGGACTTTTACGGACATGTCGTTTTAGTTATTTTTTAATATTTTTTTTATTATTATAGGCTGTCCGTTAATTTTCGGACGGTTGACAAAACTGTATAATCGTCGTAATTGTTTGGGGAATATAAGGTTTTTCTACAGCTGGCAGTCCAATGTGGACGGTGCAATGATAAGGACCTTGGGTTCGTTGCTGCAGATCAATACCTGACCTTATAACAGCATGCAAGCGATATTAGCTCTCCCAAACGGGTGGAATCGCTTTTCAAACTGGTCCAGTGCCCAGAGAATGCGTTGATATATAGGTCAGACTTGTCGTTTTTGGCACGGTCGAGCGCAGACCGTCCACGCGCGTTAGAGGATGATCTACAGAATTATAACCTTTGGGAAATTGGTGTTTGTGTGTGTGTGGGGGAGTGAGGGTAAATGAGCCAATATTACAACCCTGATTGTGTGTGAGAGAAATGAGGGTAAATGAGCCAATATTACAACCCTGATTGTGTGTGGAGAAATGAGGGTAAATGAGCCAATATTACAACCGTGATTGTGTGTGGAGAAATGAGGGTAAATGAGCCAATATTACAACCCTGATTGTGTGTGGAGAAATGAGGGTAAATGAGCCAATATCACAACCCTGATTGTGTGTGAGAGAAATGAGGGTAAATGAGCCAATATCACAACCCTGATTGTGTGTGGGGAAATGAGGGTAAATGAGCCAATATATATTACAACCCTGATTGTGTGTATATTGGAGGATGATTACAAATGAGCCCAAATTGCCACACTTTCATTTTCATGCCTTGGTGGGCGTATTAAGGCTTGACTCTATTTCATCAATACACTACCTATTGACTGCACAGACACGAATGACGGGGGACTTGTGTAGAACTATGAGAGGGGGGTCTTCGTAAAACTGGCACTAGCTGAACACCACCTTCATTAACCAGCTACACTGTAATCCTGTCCAACAAACGGCGAATGAACATAAACATGTATTGTAATTTACTTTACTGCCAACAATACCAGAATGATTAAGACCAGAATAAGACAAAATGTCAGTCACCTAACGACCAGAATAAGACATAATACCACTTACATATTACCCGAATAGGACGTGATGTCACTCGCATAAGACCAGACTAGGACATGATGCCACTCACATAAGACCAGAATAACATGGTACCATTAACCTTAAAAGAATAATATAAACGATAAGTCTTGCATTCTACTCTAGTCCATTGAAATGCGCACCAATACATTGAGAAGTCATTTAAAACGAATGCACCCCCCCCCCCTCTTCAGCTGTGCTATCGTGGACACATGACTTCTCTTTAACATTGTCTCTCTATAAACCACACCAGCTACACAACCCTAAAATTGGCTCTCTATAAACCACATCATCTTCACAACCCTAAAATTGGCTCTCTATAAACATCATCATCTTCACAACCCTAAATATCATCTTCACAACCCTAAAATTGCCTCTCTATGACCACACCAGCTACACGACCCTAAAATTAGCAGCCCTAAAATTGCCTCTCTTTAAACCACATCATCTTCACAACCCTAAAATTGCCTCTCTTTAAACCTCAACATCTACACAACCCTAAAATTGCCTCTCTTTAAACCTCAACATCTACACAACCCTAAAATTGCCTCTCTACGACCACACCAGCTACACAACCCTAAAATTGCCTCTCTACGACCACACCAGCTACACAACCCTAAAATTGCCTCTCTACGACCACACCAGCTACACAACCCTAAAATTGCCTCTCTACGACCACACCAGCTACACAACCCTAAAATTGCCTCTCTACGACCACACCAGCTACACAACCCTAAAATTGCCTCTCTACGACCACACCAGCTACACAACCCTAAAATTGCCTCTCTACGACCACACCAGCTACACAACCCTAAAATTGCCTCTCTACGACCACACCAGCTACACAACCCTAAAATTGCCTCTCTACGACCACACCAGCTACACAACCCTAAAATTGCCTCTCTACGACCACACCAGCTACACAACCCTAAAATTGCCTCTCTACGACCACACCAGCTACACAACCCTAAAATTGCCTCTCTACGACCACACCAGCTACACAACCCTAAAATTGCCTCTCTACGACCACACCAGCTACACAACCCTAAAATTGCCTCTCTACGACCACACCAGCTACACAACCCTACAATTGCCTCTCTACGACCACACCAGCTACACAACCCTAAAATTGCCTCTCTACAACCACACCAGCTACACAACCCTAAAATTGCCTCTCTACGACCACACCAGCTACGCAACCCTAAAATTGACTTCAGCGCATCATTGTTTCAGATTAACTAGATGAAAACACCAATGTTTTTGTTTTATGTGACACACACCTTCAAAAGCAAAAAACAACACCCCACTGCAGTATGTTGAGTATGTCTCATCCTTGCTATCAGTGTCGGATCCTGGCTGTCACTGTCTGATCCTAGCTGTCAGTGTCTGATCCCGGCTGTCAATGTCTGATCCCCGGCTGTCGTAACATGTACACTTGCGCCTAACACACCCGTAGACGCTGTCATTGTCTAATCCTGCCTGTCACAATGATTTAGTCGACACGTTTCGTTATGAAAATACCCTAATCCACAAGACAAGTAACTGTGTCCCACCGTAGTGTTACAGCTTCATCCATCCTGACCTAACCGTGGCCACGCGCGTGCACGGCACAGCCAAAATCAGCTGTACTTAACTACACACGTGTGTCATGTGTACTCTACTAAATATATAGCTGATAGTTCTAATGACATGTGCACTGCACTTACTATATAGATTAGTTCTGATGAAATTTCGCACTGCACTAAATCTCTCTCTCTCTCTCTCTCTCTCTCTCTCTCTCTCTCTCTCTCTCTATATATA
>CAXITT010000253.1:137278-166213 GCA_964033795.1 Lymnaea stagnalis | reverse complement strand
AAAAAAAAAAAATAAAAAAAAAATGGGAGAAAAATAAGTTTGTCTTTTAATATCAATTTTTAAAAAAAGTTAACAACAATAAAAGGGGGAAAAGGGGGGGGGGGGGGAATGGGATTCGGATAGAGTCACTCCGTGGTCTCAGGTCTGGAAAATGTTTAAAATCATCATTCCTGTTGGTTATCTTTATCTCTGGTTGGTTATAAAAACTCACGCATTGATCATTCAGAAAACAAGACACCTATTAATGACAAACAAACAAACAAACAACAACAACAAAAAGGCAACAAATCACTCACAAGTTGATCATCTTTGACAAGTCTTGTTTAGCATGCTGCTCGTTGTCCTTGCATGGCCAGGGAGTCTCGCGCTAGAGGGCCGTGGGGGGGGCGGGCACCCATTGCGTGGCGGGTTCCCACTGACGTTATGGCAACACATGTTATCCAATGACATTATAGTGAATTCCTCAATCAGAGTTGTCATAAGTTCTCAGGCCAGTGAATTCCTCAATCAGAGTTGCCATAAGTACCCAGGCCAGTAAATTCCTCAATAAGAGTTGCCGTAAGTCCTCAGGCCAGTGAATTCCTCAATCAGAGTTGCCGTAAGTACTCAGGCCAGTGAATTACTCAATCAGAGTTGCCGTAAGTACTCAGGCCAGTGAATTACTCAATCAGCGTTGCCGTAAGTACTCAGGCCAGTGAATTCCTCAATCAGAGTTGCCTTAAGTACTCATGCCAGTGAATTCCTCAATCAGAGTTGCCGTAAGTACTCATGCGAGTGAATTCCTCAATCAGCGTTGCCGTAAGTACTCAGGCCAGCGAATTCCTCAATCAGCGTTGCCGTAAGTACTCAGGCCAGCGAATTCCTCAATCAGAGTTGCCGTATGTACCCAGGCCAGTGAATTCCTCAATCAGAGTTGCCGTAAGTACTCATGCCAGTGAATTCCTCAATCAGAGTTGCCGTAAGTACTCAGGCCAGTGAATTCCACAATCAGAGTTGGTGTAAGTACTCAGGCCAGTGAATTCCTCAATCACAGTTGCCGTAAGTACTCAGGCCAGTGAATTCCTCAATCAGAGTTGCCGTATGTACTTAGTCCTTACCGTCCCGACAATAATCATGGCCAGCGCCCGCCCCAAAGTTAAGACCAGGGTCATTTCAAGTGCAAGCCAACCTAAAGCTGGTTTCATGTTACACTATGTTACGGAAGTAGGCCCTTCTTAAGTCGTTGACCAGAGAAGAGGGACAATGGCGACAGTGAAAGGTTGTTGGTGTTGCAAACCTAGGAGTGCCAACTGTTTGCGGTTTTTAAAAAAATTATTATGTTATTTTTTTAATGTTATTTTTGTGTGTGTATCTTGAGTATTATTTAATATGCAACTCTATATTTTTGACGGATTCAACGTGAAGTTTTTCACATTCTTTTTTCCCTGATCTCATTTTAGTGCGTGCTTAACTCAATCAGGATGGCCATGGCTTCTCACATGCCATTTGTTTAAATCTATGAGAACAGCCATGGCTTCTCACATGCCATCTGTTTAAACCTATGAGGACAGCCATGGCTTCTCACATGTCATCTATTTAACTCAATGAGGACCGCCACGGCTTCTCACATGCCATTTGTTTAAATCTATGAGGACAGCCATGGCTTCTCACATGCCATGTGTTTAAATCTATGAGGACAGCCATGGCTTCTCACATGCCATCTGTTTAAACCTATGAGGACAGCCATGGCTTCTCACATGCCATCTGTTTAAACCTATGAGTACAGCCATGGCTTCTCACGTGCCATTTGTTTAAATCTATAAGGACAGCCATGGCTTCTCACATGCCATTCGTTTAAATGTATGAGGACAGCCATGGCTTCTCACATGCCATTTGTTTAAATCTATGAGGACAGGCATGGCTTCTCACATGCCATTTGTTTAAATCTATGAGGACATCCATGGCTTCTCACATGTCATCTGTTTAAACCTATGAGGACAGCCATGGCTTCTCACATGCCATTTGTTTAAACCTATGAGGACAGCCATGGCTTCTCACATGCCATGTGTTTAAACCTATGAGAACAGCCATGGCTTATCACATGCCATCTGTTTAAACCTATGAGGACAGCCATGGCTTCTCACATGCCATTTGTTTAAACCTATGAGGACAGCCATGGCTTCTCACATGCCATCTGTTTAAACCTATGAGGACAGCCATGGCTTCTCACATGCCATCTGTTTAAACCTATGAGGACAGCCATGGCTTCTCACATGCCATTTGTTTAAATCTATGAGAACAGCCATGGCTTCTCACATGCCATCTGTTTAAACCTATGAGGACAGCCATGGCTTCTCACATGTCATCTATTTAACTCAATGAGGACCGCCACGGCTTCTCACATGCCATTTGTTTAAATCTATGAGGACAGCCATGGCTTCTCACATGCCATCTGTTTAAACCTATGAGGACAGCCATGGCTTCTCACATGCCATCTGTTTAAACCTATGAGGACAGCCATGGCTTCTCACATGCCATTTGTTTAAATCTATGAGAACAGCCATGGCTTCTCACATGCCATCTGTTTAAACCTATGAGGACAGCCATGGCTTCTCACATGTCATCTATTTAACTCAATGAGGACCGCCACGGCTTCTCACATGCCATTTGTTTAAATCTATGAGGACAGCCATGGCTTCTCACATGCCATGTGTTTAAATCTATGAGGACAGCCATGGCTTCTCACATGCCATCTGTTTAAACCTATGAGGACAGCCATGGCTTCTCACATGCCATCTGTTTAAACCTATGAGTACAGCCATGGCTTCTCACGTGCCATTTGTTTAAATCTATAAGGACAGCCATGGCTTCTCACATGCCATTCGTTTAAATGTATGAGGACAGCCATGGCTTCTCACATGCCATTTGTTTAAATCTATGAGGACAGGCATGGCTTCTCACATGCCATTTGTTTAAATCTATGAGGACATCCATGGCTTCTCACATGTCATCTGTTTAAACCTATGAGGACAGCCATGGCTTCTCACATGCCATCTGTTTAAACCTATGAGGACAGCCATGGCTTCTCACATGCCATCTGTTTAAACCTATGAGGACAGCCATGGCTTCTCACATGCCATCTGTTTAAACCTATGAGGACAGCCATGGCTTCTCACATGACATTTGTTTAAACCTTTGAGGATTAAAGAGGTAAGTCACAATGGCCAGGATTTTGTCAGCATTCATTGTTGTTTTTGTTTTTAAATAATTCATGATGCCAAGCAAGTACGCGCAGAAGGGGAAGTGAGCATCCTATGAAAGCCACGTGACTCCAATTAAATGGAGAAGAAATTGTCAAAGTATTTTCTGCACAGACATTCTTTGGGTAATGAATTTTAAGAAATTTTAAGGACCATTAGTTTCTACTTTTTAGCATGCAGAAACTTGTCTTCGAAAGAAAGTCTTCTTAAAAAAAAAAAGAACAAAAAAAGCTTTTACAAACTATTTAAACAATATTGTTAAACAGGAAAGAAGTTGTTACCCATTTTTGAAAGTAGTTCTGGAATCTAGACACTTCATTTAGTCTAAGTTTAAAAAATGGTGTGCAATTTATGAGAGTAGCCTTGTCATTAAAAGAAGTCTCTGGCTATTATATGTCTCTTTTGTAATGGCTGTCTTCTGGCGAGACAATCTGAGCACAAATCAAGATATTTTTTAGAGCCAGTGGAACCTGTTAAACTGGTCTATAGCATATGTTTGGAACTGGATAATACCTGATACTCTTTTATGTCGCTGGGATGGGGGGAAAAAAAAAGGGGGGGGGGGTTAGAGTGCGCACGCTCCTGTAATCCCAATGATATATTACGTTAAATATTTAAACAGNCAATCTGAGCACAAATCAAGATATTTTTTAGAGCCAGTGGAACCTGTTAAACTGGTCTATAGCATATGTTTGGAACTGGATAATACCTGATACTCTTTTATGTCGCTGGGATGGGGGGAAAAAAAAAGGGGGGGGGGGGTTAGAGTGCGCACGATCCTGTAATCCCAATGATATATTACGTTAAATATTTAAACAGTTCGGGTTGAAGATTATTTAGTTATGTTTTTTTTTAAAATTTAAATTTGTTGTTTCTTAATGTTTACGCTCTCACAAATTTGAACCTGGCTATGACTCGCTCCACAAAGTCAGCATTGATCCACTAAGCCAATACACGAACATGCGATCGTACCCGTTACCCCTATCGTTGGACTAAACACGTCTTAAAATGTAATATGTACTATTTTTATTTAGCCCACGGGTAAACGCTGTTTGAGGTTTGAGATGAGGCTCTTCCCCTCCCCCCCCCCCCCCCTTACAACCACCCCGGGCCCCTTTTGTTGTGAAACATTTACACATTTCTGTCGGGACATTTACAACAAAAAATGTGGCGGGGGAATTGACAAAGATGGGGTTGGGGCATTGACAAGGATGGGGTTGGGGCATTGACAAAGATGGGGTTGGGGCATTGACAAAGATGGGGTTGGGGCATTGACAAAGATGGGGTTGGGGCATTGACAAAGATGGGGTTGGGGCATTTACAAAAGTGTGATGGGACATTTACAACAACAAAAAAAGAACAAAACATGTGGATGGACTATTGAAATGTAGCCACTCGTAGCACTGTTGCTGTTGTCGAACTTCCGATACGCCAGATAGATTTTAAAAGCAACGCCGACTTCCCCTGTGCTACCAACAAGGCTATCTCCCCCTGAACTCAACACATATTCACTGAGTTACTACGCGTTACACACATATTTACACCATAGATGTATATTTTTTCAAAAAGGTTGGACAGCAAGAGTGGAGAACGCGCCTTAAAAAAAACCAAACCAAAACAACAACAGCAAACCAACCAACACTAAAACCCAACTTAAGCATCTTGTGATATTCATCCCTGAACTTCCTGGTGTCTTGTTGTTTGTTTTTTTTCAGAGCTGTCTGCAGGACATGCAAGTCAGTAAACACAACGTTGCGGTTATCGTTCTTTCTTTGATTTATTTGTTGTTTTTTTTTGTCATTCTTAAATAGTTCTCCGGTCTTATCTTTGTATTTCGTCTTGTTGGATGCTTTACTTTTTGATTGTTTGTTTCATCGTTGTTGTTGTTTGTTTTTTTTAAAAAGTATTTTTTATATCTTTAAATGAGTTCCTTTTCTGGATTTCCCGTTAACGTTTTTTAATTGCTCACATTAAAAAAAAATAAAAAGGTGTGACCAAGATGGACACCATAAAGTTTGCACCTCTCGTTAGGCCCAGTGCCGGCTCAAGGTACCTGGTTGCCCGGGGCGCCACATGCTTAGGGCGCTATCAACGATCGCCCAAAATAGGAAACAAATCATTGCATGTGAGCCCCATGAAAAAAAAAAATAGAAATTGCAATAAAAAGATTTGTTGATCTAAAGGCTAGAAGAAAAGTCATGGTTAGGCTAATTGTGCATATTGCAACGCCGGCCTTAAGGGTGTGCGACCTGTGCCTTCGCCCAGGGCGCCGTGGCCAGTAAATGTTTAAACTCCCATAGTTCATTATGGTGAATTATGAACCTCGGGTCCGGGGGTCGAGAAACGGTATTCTAACTTTTCGTACAATCGCTTTTCACACAATGAGTTTTCATACAATGAGTTTTCACACAATGAGTTTTCATACAATGAGTTTTCACGCAATGAGTTTTCACACAATGAGTTTTCACACAATGAGTTTTCATACAATGAGTTTTCACGCAATGAGTTTTCACACAATGAGTTTTCACACAATGAGTTTTCATACAATGAGTTTTCACACAATGAGTTTTCACACAATGAGTTTTCATACAATGAGTTTTCACACATGAGTTTTTACACAATGAGTTTTCATACAATGAGTTTTCACGCAATGAGTTTTCACACAATGAGTTTTCAAACAATGAGTTTTCAAACAATGAGTTTTCAAACAATGAGTTTTCATACAATGAGTTTTCACACAATGAGTTTTCATACAATGAGTTTTCACACAATGAGTTTTCATACAATGAGTTTTCACACAATGAGTTTTTACACAATGAGTTTTCACGCAATGAGTTTTCACACAATGAGTTTTCACACAATGAGTTTTCATACAATGAGTTTTCACACAATGAGTTTTTACACAATGAGTTTTCACGCAATGAGTTTTCATACAATGAGTTTTCACACAATGAGTTTTCACACAATGAGTTTTTACACAATGAGTTTTCACGCAATGAGTTTTCATACAATGAGTTTTCACACAATGAGTTTTCACACAATGAGTTTTCATACAATGAGTTTTCACGCAATGAGTTTTCATACAATGAGTTTTCACGCAATGAGTTTTCATACAATTAGTTTTCACACAATGAGTTTTCACACAATGCGTTTTCACACAATGAGTTTTCACACAATGAGTTTTCGTGCAATGAAAGTTGCATTCTTAATTTGGATACTAACACTGGGGTTGGGACCAACCGGAAGGGCGTGGGAATTAATGTATTAATACCGAAGGGGGGCGCCGAACGGGCGTTTCGCACAGGGCGAAAGTTTACCTAAGGCCGGCGATGCAGACTGCCAACGGCAGGCTAATTGTCTAAATTGTTCTTTCTGACCACGGTAGGCTAATTATTCATACTGCTCACGGTAGGCTAATTGTTCATACTGTCAAAATATACATTAAAAAAAACAACAATTTTATTTTTCAATGTTTGTTTTAAAAAAAAAAAAAAATAATAAAAACAACTAGATAATAAACTCATCACCCTATCCCCAGGTTTTTCCTTGAACAATTTTTTATAATTAAACTTAAAAGGTGTGCCCAAGTCAAGCTTCCCCGGGGCGCCAGCAACCGTTGGGCCGACCCTGGCTAGATCCCTGAATCGTTCAAAGTGCTAGACAAATGTTGAAACAAAAAAAAACAAAAACAAAAAGAAATAATTTGAACTCGTTGAGTTAATGATAGCGTGACAAATAAATGTTGTGTAGCGGTAGAGAAGAAAATCAAGGCAAATGAGACGTACCTGCCGCGTGGGGGTTCAAAAGTCAACATGGCGCTTTCTCTGGCCCCGCACACCGTTGTTGCCAATGGGAACACGCCCCCCCCCCCCCCTAGTTGAGTTGGGTGCACAGAGTTGCGTTCCTTGTCACCGGGTTCACAGGAGTAGAAAATCAAGGCAAATGAGACGTACCTGCCGCGTGGGGGTTCAAAAGTCAACATGGCGCTTTCTATGGCCCCGCACACCGTTGTTGCCAATGGGAACACGCCCCCCCCCCCCCTAGTTGAGTTGGGTGCACAGAGTTGCGTTCCTTGTCACCGGGTTCACAGGAGACGTCTCGGTTCTTGGAAAAGTTTGGCTCGGCGTAAGTAACAATGGGCCATTGCCGTGACGGAAATGACGTAAGGGAGCACAATGAAACGTGTCAATCACCGTCTTTGGTATACATAGTCACGCCTCTGTGTTGATATCTTCACTAAACGCCTCTGTGTTGAGATGCCTTACAAAACACCTCTGTGTTGAGATGCCTTACAAAACACCTCTGCGTTGAGATGCCTTACAAAACACCTCTGTGTTGAGATGCCTTACAAAACACCTCTGTGTTGAGATGCCTTACAAAACACCTCTGCGTTGAGATGCCTTACAAAACACCTCTGTGTTGAGATGCCTTACATAACACCTCTGCGTTGAGATGCCTTACAAAACACCTCTGTGTTGAGATGCCTTACAAAACACCTCTGTGTTGAGATGCCGTACAAACACCTCTGAGTTGAGATGCCTTACAAAACACCTCTGTGTTGAGATGCCTTACAAAACACCTCAGAGTTGAGATGCCTTACAAAACCCCTATGAGTTGAGATGCCTTACAAAACACCTCTGTGTTGAGATACCTTACAAAACACCTCTGAATTGAGATTGGGAAAAAACACATCTTTGTTGAGATGCCTTACAAAACACCTCTGCGTTGAGATGCCTTACAAAACACCTCTGCGTTGAGATGCCTTACAAAACACCTCTGTGTTGAGATGCCTTACAAAACACCTCTGCGTTGAGATGCCTTACAAAACACCTCTGTGTTGAGATGCCTTACAAAACACCTCTGCGTTGAGATGCCTTACAAAACACCTCTGCGTTGAGATGCCTTACAAAACACCACAGGGTCGAGATCCTGGCAAACACCTCTGGGTTTTAAAAAATGTGAATAGTTCTAAAAAATGTCCAATGTTGGATCGCCCTGACACAGGACAAAGAGCCTCTCTTTCGTCGGTCAACTAGTTCCTATATGAATGCAAGGCTATCTCAAGCTTCAGGATGATCCCACACACACCAGGGAAATCCCCACACCGTGTTAGGATCACTGTCCAGTTTCCTTGTTCGTGTCATGCTGGTACTGAAGGCGGTCCCAATTCTCACTTGGTGCATTGATGTTAATATATTACACCAGCCTCTCTGCTGGTCTGTTTGATGAAACAATGCAGGTACTGAAGATGGATCCTATTCTAACTTGAAGTATTGTATGCAAATATACAACACCAGCCTCTCTACTGGTCTCTTTGGTGAAACTAAGCGTTGCACGTGGTTGGGGCGGGGGGGGGGCGATCCCAGTCCCATCTGGGATCGCGCAGACTGGGCGATATCACACTAAAAGAGCACACGGTGTGCGATCGATCATAAAGTAAGTGCAGACTTTTCGCTGAAACACAGCACATCTACTGATTGGGATGTTGAGCACAACGGGCACTCTCTGGTGTGCGGCCCTGGCTCACTCCCTGGTGTGTGGCCCTGGCCCACTCCCTGGTGTGCGGCCCTGGCCCACTCCCTGGTGTGCCGCCCTGATCCACTCCCTGGTCTGCGGCCTAGTAACTGGACTAACGGATTATAATCTCATCGCTAAAATAATTGTGTAACCTTAGAATGGCCTGAATTATGCAAGACTATTGGCGGTGTTGATTTGAACCTCATTACCAGATGGTTCGGTCAACAATACTCTTCGCGCCCCCCCCCCCCCCACCACCTAAAATAAATTTTAAAAAAAAAAAAAAAATTCTTAACTACTGGAGATCGCCAGACTTATCTTCCTGTCACGTTATTGTGACTGTATTGTGTATTTATTGGGGCTGTTTCACCTGGTGATCGATACATGGTTTCTTAAATACCTTCTAACAAAAAAAAACAAAACAACGGTCTGCATACTCGAAGTGCTGCATACTCGAAGTGCTGCATACTCGAAGTGCTGCATACTCGAAGTACTGCTCAAGATTACGTTATAACAAACATTGTTTTGCCCAATATTCCTTTCAAATACAACATTGTTGTTCTATATTCCTTTCAAATACAACATTGCTGGTTTATATTCCTTACAAATACAACATTGCTGATCTATATCCCTTCCAAACACCGACTGGAGGAGACGGCAGAAAGACAGCTTGAAGCTACCAGCACCTAAAGTCCTAAAGTCATGACTAGGAGGACGCGGTTCATGAGCACAAACGGTCTCTTTGTTCAGGACTCAATGTGAACAGTATATCTATATATATATATACATATATTCCTCTCCACCACACCCCCACATACCCACCAACACACACACATACACCCCCCACACACACACCCACCCATCAACACACACACATACACCCCCCACACACACCCACCCACCAACACACACTCATCATCCGTTGACATGTGCACATGCTGGCAGTCATTGTTCATCTTGTGTCTTATCGTCCCCAGGCTCGCATCCACCAGAACCAGCCCTACGACGAGTCGCTGGAGGTGCCGGACGGCGAAGAGATAGCCAGCACCTACTCCCCTACACCCCGCATGCCGCCAGCTGGAGGTGCGTAGAATCCAAACATCATTTTGCTCTTCTTCTTCAGTTCAAGCACTGGCTTGGCAGGTCCAACCTTCTTCAGTTCAATCACTGGCTTGGCAGGTCCAACCTTCTTCAGTTCAATCACTGGCTTGGCAGGTCCAACCTTCTTCAGTTCAATCACTAGCTTGGCAGGTCCAACCCTGGATTTAAAAAAAAAAATTGTTTCTGTTTCATCCGTTGTGTAATAACAGTAAGAGTTTGGCCTATGCGTGTCTCTAACATCTTTAAGTTTGTTGCTGCCTGCAGTTAGCCAGGAGTTTAAGCAACGTCGCTTTGTAGAGGTTATTAACGGGAGGAAAGGGGTGGAGGGGTCAGGTAATGAAGGGTTGGTTGAAGCCAGTGATTAGCGTGGGTGGGAGGGTGTGGTTTGGGGGGGGGGGAGGGGGTTGGTTGACAGAGGGCGGCGGCCCAAGACGGCAGTTCACAGTTGAGCCAAATTTTTAAAGAAAAACAAAATATTAGAAAATAGTAGCTTAGAATACTTCATTACTTTAAAAAAAAAACGTACACTACATGGGCTGATTAATGGGAGTTAGGGATGCTTTGTAAGTGTAAACCTCTCACCAGTTAGAGGGCACAATACTGACCTGGTGATGAACACAAACCTTTTTGGCCCTAGCAACGGGCTGCGATACACAAAAGCTGCTCTCCAGACTAAGCCTGAATTAAGGCGCTCAAAAAAGTCTATTTTGCATGAAAAGGGACGATTTCGGCACATTCTGTAGATGGCTCTTGTGGCCCCCTCCCGCACCACTCAGCCTGGGCACTGTACTTTCCTCGCCTTGAGCTCCATTTCCCCAGGCCACAATAACGCCACTCAACTCGCCCTATGATATAGAAACTCTAGAAGTTTTATTCACATCAATGTAATGCAAAAAAAGAAATGTAAAACATTGTATTAAAAAAAAAAAAAAAACATTTCTCTTTCCATCTGTTTAAATGGGTCATTTACTATTTAATGTACACATACTGGTAGGTCAATTTAAGATTTAACGACACATTCTTTGAGTTGAAAGAGTGTGACGTGTCGATCGAGGCACCGCTTTCTGGGCCCAGCCCCAATGTATTATATTCCTTTCACGACACAACTACCCAAGACAAGATGTCCTCCACGGTAACCGGAAATTTTCCCGTGCTTGTGATATTTTTTGTTGTTTGCAGGTAAATTTAAAGACCCACAAGATGGCAGGAGAGGTGAAACGAAAGGTGTGGAGCTGATCACTTTGTTTTAAAGAATACTAGACTTAAGTCTGTTGGCATGTTCACACAATCCTAGATCGTTTTGATTAAGTTGTTTGATGTCTCCTCGGCCTCTTGAGCACCGCTGAGAACTAGAGAAAAAATGTAGCTTTCAACATTGTGCTATCACTGTTGTCATGAAATGGAAAGTAGAATGTATAAGCCAGGGGTTTTTAACCTTTCGTGAAGTGCATCTCCTCTCCATTTCAAAACATATTTCCCGCACCCTTCAAAATTAAAAAAAAAAAAAGCCGAATGAAAATACAAATAAACCTCATTTTCTGGGTCTTCCCATAATACCTTACACTGTTACCCACTAGGGTGCAGGAACCCCAAGTTGAGAACCCCTGGCAAATGTGTCGTTAGAAGTATTACATCCTTGTAATGGATGGTGCTTTATTTTGTAAAGTATATTTATTTGTTAATATGTGTTATTTCCCATTGTAGCATGTAGACCTAGATTTACACCCATAAAAGTAGAACTATAGACTGTAGTATAGGTATGACAAGATACTTTGAATGTAAAAGAAAGGATATGTTCAATTTTGGTTGTAGGCCTATAGCGAATTCGCTCATGATTACAAACGAAAAGAATCAAATGAATCAAATCCATCATTGCATTTTTAAGGCATCACAAAAAAAATATAAAAATATAAAAAGTTAATTCATTCCTCAAGAATATTGTTTTAGACAGCATTATCACTATTAGTACTATTACCCCCGTATGCTATGAACTGGCTGGGAACCCAGTGGAACGTTCCTCAACACCATATCATTGTGATGTTGGTGAATGCATGGATTAATCAAATATTAGTTACTTTGTGCTGTAGATGAAACAGTTTAAGTTTTCATTGTTTTTCGACAACATGCAGCTATGTTGTGGCATTGGTTGGTTACTTTTAACTTTTAATTGGATATGCAGAATTAAAAAAAAACTGCTTTGTGCATACGGGGGGAGGTAAGTTCAATCAAGAAGGAAGGGCAATAAAATTTGACATGTTACCGCCACGGCGCAAATTGTTAAATAATATACCTATTACCTACCTTTTTTTTCCCCCAATCCCATTTTTTTAAAAGTTATCTAGAAAAAAAATCTTTAGTGCCATGATCAGACCACGAGCCGACCCCATGAAATCTGACAAGTAGTAAACAAAAAAACAAAAACAAAAAAAGAACAAAAAAAGTGGAATGTGATGTCTTAGTGTTGAAGAAAGCAGATGTTTACATACATTGATTGTTAAGATAAATAAGCGACTACATTATTTGTTAAGATATAGAAGGGGCTACATTGAATATTGAAATACTAGGGTAGGCCCCTATTTAATAAAATACTTTTTTTCTTTTTTAAACTGCCTTAAATGCTTGCCACAGTTATTAGTATGTTGCTCAATGCTTTTGTTGTAGTTCAGAAATGTTAAAGTAGTTATGTAAACTCTTACGTATTATTATTACTGCTGTTGTACAAACAGTTGACTTATCTCATACTTATAAGTATGTTTTACAGTATCTTCACAGATAAGTTTCTTTTTTTTTTAAATTTTGAAACTATTTTTAGATTTTGTAATGGGTATTGTTATCAGTAATCTTGATGTTGGCTCTAAAAGTTCTCCTGCGGAAGTAATAGGGGAACCAGATATATCGACCACAATCTTTTAACATATCTTGTTCCCCTATTTCCTTCACACCACTTGAAAATCAGAATATCCTTTATTCTGTGAAAGTAAATTAAGTAATCAGATTTGTCAAACTCTCTTGCATTTGAGTTTTCAATCCTGCACCACTATTTGTAGATTTATTCTGTCAAACTCTCTTACATTTGAGTTTTCAATCCTGCACCTCTATTTGTAGATTTATTCTGTCAAACTCTCTTACATTTGAGTTTTCAATCCTGCACCTCTATTTGTAGATTTATTCTGTCAAACTCTCTTACATTTTAGTTTTCAATCCTGCACCACTATTTGTAGATTTATTCTGTCAAACTCTCTTACATTTGAGTTTTCAATCCTGCACCTCTATTTGTAGATTTATTCTGTCAAACTCTCTTACATTTGAGTTTTCAATCCTGCACCTCTATTTGTAGATTTATTCTGTCAAACTCTCTTACATTTGAGTTTTCAATCCTGCACCACTATTTGCAGATTTATTCTGTCAAACTCTCTTACATTTGAGTTTTCAATCCTGCACCTCTATTTGTAGATTTATTCTGTCAAACTCTCTTACATTTGAGTTTTCAATCCTGCACCACTATTTTTAGATTTATTCTGTCTAACTCTCTTACATTTTAGTTTTCAATCTTGCACCACTATTTTTAGATTTATTCTGTCATACTCTCTTACATTTTAGTTTTCAATCTTGCACCACTATTTTTAGATTTATTCTGTCTAACTCTCTTACATTTGAGTTTTCAATCCTGCACCACTATTTTTAGATTTATTCTGTCATACTCTCTTACATTTTAGTTTTCAATCTTGCACCACTATTTTTAGATTTATTCTGTCTAACTCTCTTACATTTTAGTTTTCAATCTTGCACCACTATTTTTAGATTTTCTCTGGCACATTATGTTTAAATTTAATTATTATATTTTATTAGTCACTGTAGAAGCTGATGATCTCCTCAAATTATCTAGAATATATACAATCTAGCCAATGTCTCCTCCAAGTAAGGCATTAAAGCCAAGGCTTAGTAGCTAAAGGATCCAACTAGACCATATCGCAGTCCTTACAGGTCATTGATGTCATTCTTTAGTAAACAGTATTGCAAATTCACTTCTGTTTTGTTCCCAGCTAAGGATCATTTGGGTAGAGTAAGTACACCGACTGGTTCCCATGGAGACCAATCCGACCAATCGGAGGACCTGTATGAAGAAACCGGTCTAGCCAGCAAACCCGCCAAAGCGCCCCAGCCCCAGGTCAGGACAGCGGGCGGGAAACCAGCAGCCCTGCAGCAGCAGGTGACCTTTGAACCTAAAGCTGTCTTTTCTTGCCCTCTACCTCTGTGTTTCTAAATGAGTTTTTGTTTGATGTGGACACGTTTTGAAAATAATAATATTGATCAACTTGTAAATCTGAGAAGATCTTTTTCTTAGGTGCCAATGATATTTATAAAAAGTATAAAATCATTTACTTGAAATTTCTTTATAATCCATGACGCAAAGAAAAACTTTGCAGAAATTTTTTTTTCAACAATTAGAAGAAAGAAAAAAACATTTGTAAGTTTCTTCTCCATTTAATTGCATCCTTTGGCTTCATACATTGCCTTACTTCCCTTCTGCACATTCTTTCTTTGCGAAAATAATTTTTTTTAATCTTAAGAATATTTTTTTCTATTCCTTAGTGTGTTTATTAATCTCGCCTTCAAAGGAAAGTCTTTAAAAAAAATAAGACAAAGAAAATGTAATATTTTTTATTTTCTTTCGTGTAGGGGGGAAAACAGCCACAGCAGTTTAACTCTGATGATGATGATGACGACAGTGAGGACGATGAAGATGACGACGATGATGATGAAGACGAGGATCACCCGCAAGTTGAAGGGTGTGTGAGTTCAAGCTTAAGGGGATATGTTAAGGTTCCAAGCTTTGAGCACTGATTTTATATAAAATAATTTTACGACACCATTTAAACCTTTTGTTAAAAATCTCTGTTTCCTAATGAAGTAAAAAAAAATTATTATTTTCAGGGCCTATGATCCAGCTGAGTATGAGAACCTCTCCGTCTCATCTGAAATTAAAGAGTTGTTTCAGTACATCACAAGGTCTGTTGCTTTTTCACATTTATATTTCTGAATTTTCTTGCATTTTGCAGGTTAATATTTGTTGACCATTTGCTCAGTAAGGAAACACCTTAAGATGTTAAATTTTCACCTGTGAGAAGTATTAGTTTATACCTTGGCCCCATTACAGGCCTGGGGCACATTACAGACCTGGGTCCCATTACAGCCCTGGGTCCCATTACAGCCCTTGGCCCCATTACAGCCCTTGGCCCCATTACAGCCCTTGGCCCCATTACAGCCCTTGACCCCATTACAGCCCTTGGCCCCATTACAGCCCTTGGCCCCATTACAGCGATTGGCCCCATTACAGCCCTCGGTCCCATTACAGAGCTGGGCCCCATTACAGCCCTCTTCCCCATTACAAGATGGGGGTCATCAATCTCTTAATATTTTTAGTTAAAGAAGCAAAATTGTCTTAAAACTTACTTGCTCTATATTTTAACAGACGTTTTTCTGATGGTTTCAAACCCACTCAACCCATTTAGGGTCTGCTTCCACAAATACCCAAGTTATAGAAGCAGATTTGTATTTTTTATTTTTCATGACTTTTAAATGTTAAGGTGGAAGAGTTATTTTAATTTATCGTTTCTTCTGCTGGAGGCCCAGGTCACTTGTTCTGGAGGTACCACAGCTTAATCAATGAATGAATATAAGACATACATAAGAAAGAAGTAGTATAGTTTTTTTATTTTCAAATGACTTTACTGGCACAGCATATAAAAATACATCATGTACGCTGCAAAGTAACATTTGGTGCACATGTCCTAATTTAATCTTATGAAGTTTTTTAGTTTTCTTATTATAATACTATATGGAATCTGTTATACTTACCCGGTGCAGACAAATCAAGACTTACACATATGAGTATTTATGATTTCATGAGACTTTGATTAAATAATATGACAGCCTCTTAGTGTGAATGCCATATATACTTGATCCTGTGGCCATTTGTTCATGAAAAGCCTGTCCTAGTTTTGGCCAGGAAAAATCTGAAAGGTTTATAACCTCCCCATAAGCCGACCCCATAAAATAATATGTGACCGCAAGCCATGCGGTACTAAAGAAATGTTCTCCTTTTTTTTGATCTATACTTTTATGGATAATTATTGTATAAGTAAAAGATTTACAAACGTATTAGCATACAGTTTAATGTATAAGACAGGTACTCGGTGCACATGGCTAACCATACCTTACTTTTTGAAAAATAGATGACTGGTCTTGGTAAGGTAAATTTTGTGACCCTGTCTTGAATATGTGTGCACTGTGCAATAAATATCAGTTGACAAGTTTGCATGAGTGAAGATCACAATGGCAGGTCAGGTGCTACAACTGAATCAATATACTTAGAAAAAATTATACAAATCTCCCATGGCGTGCTAATAAGGTGTCCAGCCTATTTATTCCCCTGAAATATTCCACACACAAAAAAGTTGGCTTTAGAAAGAGTACATATGGTAATCCAATGGCATTGTTAAAATAAACATCAGTATTAAAGACATATCATTTTTTTTTAAAATATCATTATTAAAACAAATATTAAAATGCATGTCATTATTAAAACACATGATTAAAACACATATCATTATTAAAACACATAACATTATTAAAACACATATTATTAAAACACATGTTAATAAAACACATGTTATTACTACAACACAAGCACATAAAGAAGAGCCCCCAATTCCTATACAAAGCCTTTAGTATAATTAATTTGTGGACCCCTGATAACTTCCTGCGACAGGTACACACCGCAGGCCATTGAGCTGGACCACAAGCTGAAACCATTTATCCCTGACTACATCCCTGCTGTGGGAGACATTGATGCCTTCATCAAGGTGAGATGAGCCAGGACAGTATAGTGCCTATATCTGGGGCAGATTGTTCACTCGTGTAACATATAGCTCTATAAACTCTGTTGTAAATATAACTGGTGCAGATTGTTCACTTGTGTAACATATAGCTCTATAAACTCTGTTGTGAATATAACTGGTGTAGATTGTTCACTTGTGTAACATATATCTCTATAAACTCTGTTGTGAATATAACTGGTGCAGATTGTTCACTTGTGTAATATATAGCTCTATAAACTCTGTTGTGAATATAACTGGTGCAGATTGTTCACTTGTGTAATATATAGCTCTATAAGCTCTGTTGTGAATATAACTGGTGTAGATTGTTCACTTGTGTAACATATAGCTCTATAAACTCTGTTGTGAATATAACTGGTGCAGATTGTTCACTTGTGTAATATATAGCTCTATAAACTCTGTTGTGAATATAACTGGTGTAGATTGTTCACTTGTGTAACATATAGCTCTATAAACTCTGTTGTGAATATAACTGGTGTAGATTGTTCACTTGTGTAACATATAGCTCTATAAACTCTGTTGTGAATATAACTGGTGTAGATTGTTAAGTGCCTATCACTTAACATGTAAATGCATATCACATGTAATAGATATTTGATACCCAATCTGTTTGAATGATCTTCTTCATGTTTCTTATTTGTGTGTGTTATTTTGCTTCTATTGTCATGGTTGTTTTTTTTTAAAGTTATTTTTTCTTAATTTTACCTATTGATTTGTTTGTTTAAATTTAATGCTGAAAATGTTCCAGATCGCTCGCCCAGACAACAAACCAGACACCCTCGGTCTCACGGTGCTTGATGAGCCGTGTGCTAAACAGAGCGACCCCACAGTCCTGGACCTTCAGCTGAGAGCCATCTCTAAACAAACAACAGCCAAACAGTTGGTGAGAGAGAAGTTTCTCTATTGTTTCTTGCTGAAACAGATTTTCAAAATAATTGTCACATTTTTGGGGAGATGCTCTCTTGGAAGGATATTGACCCCAAAACTGTGGCTCAATTATTTTATTAATTTGAACTTCATGTGCTGCAAATTGTTTTTTTAAAACTTGGATATGATATGAGGTAATACATTGATCATTGGCCATCAAAATATAGAGGAAGAAGGTTTTACATTTAATACATTGATTCTAGAGCTGTGCCTGTTAATACATTGATTCTAGAGCTGTGCCTGTTAATACATTGATTCTAGAGCTGTGCCTGTTAATACATTGAATCTAGACCTGTGCCTGTTAAAAGTCAAAGTTAAACAAACTTCACTCTACAACTAATGGAAAACAAATTACTTTCTATTGATATTGTCAAATGTTCCCTTTATTTATGTCCACTAGGGTTAATGATCCCCTGCCTGTCTCATCTTAGACCTAACATTAGATTTATAAGGGGAACTCTTTGCAGTAAACATATTAGCAACTGATTATAGCAATGCTTCTGGAAACCTTGAAATTTGATTGGTTGGTTTTCATGACCGTCTGACACAGGTTGTGAAGAGCTTGCAGAATGCAGAGAAACATCCCAAACACATTGAGAACTGGATTGAAAACATCAGGGAGCTGCACAGGTCAAAGCCGCCGCCCAATGTCCACTACAGCAAGTAAGGACTCTTAGCATGCCAGTCTAATTCAATACGATATTACAAAATCTATAGTCTTATTGGGGATTTACTATTTCTTTCCAAACCTATATTTCTTTGATGTAATCAACACTGTATGTAGACAATGCATGCCATCAGCCTCTCAGCAACCAAGAGATTTCACATATAGAAAGGCATACACATGTTTATATTGTATTAAACCTTACATGGTTTTTTTGGGGTCATACGGTAACTACTATATTTAATTTCATTGAAATCATATCTTATATTTTGTGTGTGGAAGTTTCAATCAGGTGTTTTGGAAGTTGTTTACATAAATCAATGATACAGTATTATGTGTATATTAGACAGTATCTTTTGTTTCCATTGCAATACTAATAAATTATTAAATGTTTCCATTGCAATACTAATAAATTATTAAATGTTTCCAATAGAATAAAAATAAATTATTAAATTCTTCCATTACAATAATGATAAATTATTCAATTTTTCCAATAGAATATTAATAAAATATTAAATGTTTCTATTACAATAATTAGATCCAACTCTTTCCACTCCCCTTAGAAACATGCCTGATATAGACACTTTGATGCAAGAGTGGCCTCCCCAGTTTGAGCAACTCCTCAAGGAGGTAAATTTAAAATTTAGCAACTTGAGGTAACATTTTTCTGCATGGACACACACCACTCAACTTCCCTATACATTCTTTCCCTCTCATGCATTAATTTTAAAGAAAATTTAATTTTTTAAAAAATTCAGTATCATAAGAATTAATACTTAAATTCCTTTCCAATCTATAAAGTTTTTATTGATATCAATCATCATTCTCCACTGCAAAAAAACTTGTTAATTTTAAATACAAAATCTATTCAAACATAGTTTCTGCATTGATCTTTATTAATTTCAGTAGCTACTTAATGCTATTAATTTGAACATTTCTAATCCATGATTAGACAAAGAGGTTGTTTTGTAAATTTAAATCATACACAACGCTATTTATTTCCCAGTTTTTGATTATCGTATAGCAAAATACAGATGGGAATGTGTATCATAGGTGACCTCTTGCAGTAAATATAATGATTACATTGAGATATAAGAAGAAGACCTGTAACGGTGTCTTTTCTTAGTAGTTTGATCATCTCATTATATACTAGTTGTATCTAATGTCATTATACAGGTTGGTTTACCCACAGCCGAGCTGGATTGTGACCTGGGAGAATATGTGGATATAATTGCAGGTGAGTTCATTAGTGGTCCCTATTACATTTATGCTTAGGTGTGTAAGACATTAAATTTCGTGGCAGTTATTTTCATAGAAGTGAGACTTTCAAAACCATCGGAGGTGAGAGTTTGATGTATATTTTTAATCATTATTAATTTTTTGGGGGCATCCTCCCATCAAGATGTCATGATGGTCACGTAGTAACAGGATGTTGCCCCAAAAAATATATAAAATAATTGTACATTATTTTATATTATTTTTTGGCATCGTCCCGTCATAAAATGTCGAAGGGTGTAGATTTGGCAGGATAAAATCACATTTTTATTAGGAACCTGGTGAACCCAAGAGAAATCAAGAAGAAGGAATTGCTGGAATTTTCATTGAGTCAGTGTCATACTGCCTGCGGGATTCCATCTCCAGGGTTTCAAATCAGAGCTTTGCTTCTCTTAGGTGTTGTCATCCAAGGTTGACGAGTCCCATCCACCCGGGGTGCTGGATTTATTTTTGCTTGTCAGGGTTTTCTGCGCACACTATGATCAACACTGATGTCTTGTTTCAGCCATACTCGACATCCCTATCTATAAGAACTCTGCCCATCACAATGAGAGGATTCAAGCTCTGCACGTCTTGTTCACACTATATTCAGAGTTCAAAAACTCTCAAGTAAGTTTTATTTTGTTAATATTTGTTGTTTTACTTTTTTAAAAAAAAGGAAATGGGGATAAGCAAAAATAAATTTTCTTGGCTTAAAACACAACTACATTTTTTTAATTACGTTTTAAGTACAAATTTAAACATCTTGTGTTATTTTTTGTAGTGACTCTAAATTTTTCCTGTACATTACTGATGTTTTTTTTTTCAACATAAAAAGTTTATAATCGTTCAATGTTTAATTTTTTCCCCCCATCTGATGTTTATATTCAATGAAAATCATTTTAAGCTTGTTAATTATTTTAGTGTTTGCATCATGAGAAAAAAGTCTAAAAGGGGATTGTAAGGTTTTCATTAAAACAATGCAATATGAAACATGTCAAAATCCTTTGACATAATTTCTTAGGTTTTATTAAAAGGCAAAATTTGTTTAATTTGTAGAAATATTGGTAAAATAAAAAATAAAAAATATTAATAATACTAAAAGTAAAATATTGTACAAATATTGGTAATAATAAAAGTAAAATATTGTACAAATATTGGTAATAATAAAAGTAAAATATTGTACAAATATTGGTAATAATAAAAGTAAAATATTGTACAAATATTGGTAATAATAAAAGTAAAATATTGTACTAATATTAATAATACTAAAAGTAAAATATTGTACAAATATTGGTAATACTAAAAGTAAAATATTGTACAAATATTGGTAATAAAAGTAAAATATTGTACAAATATTGGTAATAATAAAAGTAAAATATTGTACAAATATTGGTAATAATAAAAGTAAAATATTGTATTAATATTAATAATAATAAAAGTAAAATATTGTACAAATATTGGTAATACTAAAAGTAAAATATTGTACAAATATTGGTAATAATAAAAGTAAAATATTGTACAAATATTGGTAATACTAAAAGTAAAATATTGTACAAATATTGGTAATAATAAAAGCACAACAAAATTGGTAGTAATAAAGCTACAGATATTGGTTATAATAAAATGTAAAACTGTAAAGAGAATATTTCAAAGTGAATATTTCTGGCCTTTGTTCCAGCATTTCCGAGCCCTGGCCGAGGAGAACAAACTGGACAATGCCCTGAAGGATGACGGAGCAGACAGATTTGTACTATGATCTGTTGTCTGATCTGCAACTCTATGACATATCTGGTGGATGCCCTGTTAATTTTTTATTCCACTTCTTGTTCAAAAAAGGTTTAGTCATTTTCATTGGTTAAAGAGTGTGTTTAAAAAAGGTTTAGTCATTTCCATTGGTTAAAGAGTGTGTTTAAAAAAGTTTAGAAAGTCTGACATGCCCTTGTCCAACAATTAAAGCTTGTTAAATTTTAATATGTTGTATGGTACTTGTACATTTCAACTTCATGAACATTGTTTACATATAACCTAATCTTGTATAAAAATTACATTGCCTTTGCCATTGGTGATATTGAAGGAATAGTTCGTTATTTATATCTTTTAATAAAAAAAATTGAAGAGATTCCTTCATGTATTTGATTTTTCTATTGAATGAATATGCACTTAATACATTGCCTAACAATAAATAACTTACACTAAGTCATGCTTTCTTTTTTTCTTCATCATGACCTTAAAAGTCTTTTTTTTTTCCAAATGTAAAATATAATTTATTAACAAGGTAAGGAAATTTGGCCTTGAATCTGTTCAAAATGGTATAAATTGGGTCCAAACAGGATATAAAATCATTTTGGGGGTTGAAACAGGTAATTAACTTTTTATAAAGGAGTCAACAGTTGGTTCATTTACCTGAACTTTCCTAAATCCTATTAAACTGATTTGGACCTCGTGCAATATGTTTATCGCTCAACTAAAAAACTAAGGAAACAGCGTTTAATATGTTACCATTAAGTGGAGTTTATGTATATGTATTACATGCAGATTGTCTATGGTTTATTAATTACACATTTTTCTGAACTTTATACCTATACAGTAAAAGTTTGTTTAGACCTAATCAAGACTCTTGACGCTGGGTTAATCCCGCACTGGAGTTACATGAAAACTTGAGAACGAGTCCGCTAAAATCTTCTACCGCAGACTAATTTTAAAAAAAAATTAACAATAACTGGTCGTGCATCAGGTTAACCAGACTAGGGGCCAGATAGACTTGCCGATATGTGTTGTGTCATTAGCTGGATCTGACACAGTATTGAATCATTTTTTGAACGTATGAAAAAACAACACTTTTTTTCTATGTTTTACATAAGACCTATATAATTGTTAGGCTGCAGTGTATGTGATGGTTAATATAAAGTGAGATATTTCACTCCAGATAGTGGAAACACTTGAAATAGGGACATCGCGAGAGATCTTCAACAATGGATAAACATTGCTCTTTTTGAGTATCTGGGACAGGAGAATTTTCAATATTGGTTGTTTTAAAAGCAGATCTTCAAAGGAAAATAAAGGCGATGGAGATGAGATGCTTCAGAGGCATTTTTTGGCATCTGCTTCAGGGACCATATCTCCAATGACACAGTGTAAGAAAGGGTTCGCCAGGCAATAGGAGAGTACGATGACCTACTGGTGACTGTGAAAAAACGCAAACTTCAATGGTACGGCCACGTAACAAGGAAACAATGGCTTGCCAAAGAAATATTGCAGGGCACCAAAAGAGGAGGGAGAAGAAGAGGAAGACAAAGAAAAAGATGGGAGGATAACATCAAAAAGTGGACAGGACTCACACTGGGCGATGCTGTGCGTAGTGCAGAAGACAGAGACGCATGGAGGAGGATAGTTTACATGTCATCTGTGGCGCCCCAACGGTCCAAGGACTGAGGGACATGAGGATGAGTGTTATTGTGTGGGGGCCCCGGTGTTGCACTGGTGCGTAGGGAGCTTTGTCACGCCTGCAGCCTTTTGAGCAAGACACGTTTTGGGGAATAGTACGGAGCGAGCGCTGAAAGAGGATTATCCGAGGATCCCTATATTTCATTTCATTTCGACCACTGTATCAATCGACAACGGTTGTGCACTGATTGAAATGGATTAATATTTATTTTTAAAATTTAATCGTTCATCAAAAGGGTAAATAACTTACACTCAAAATTGTCATTAAAAAAATTATAATTTAAAACGATGCAGAAAATATTTTATCCAGTGAGAAAGAAATTTTAACAATAATATTTAAAAAAAAATTAATCTGTCATTAATTTAAAAATACGTCAATTTTATCTTTTTACCATGATTTTGTTGCTTTTTTAAAACTGAAGCATAAATTTGTTTCCCTTGAAATTTACATACGTAAAATTAAAATATTTGATTAAAATTTTGGTAAACAAACGGACGGGTGCAAAATGGGAGGGCGGGCTGCTATTTAGTTTTTCTTTTTCTTAATTGTTTTAATACTAGAAAATATGAACCGTATTTAACGGGGTAATTATGGAAGGAATATTGTGCTTATTTCTACCTGCTATTGTCTCAACATTCAAAAATCCCATGTTACTGAAACTGGTTTTGATGTTTGGTATCTTCCAAATTTTTTTTTTTTTTAAATCTACAATTTTCCACGCCCCTCACATGTGTATTGATATTCAGACTTTAAAAAAAAAGCAAGTATCAATTTACAATGCTTACGTTTCTTACATCACGAAACTTTTAGAAATTTATCGTCTATATTGAATATAGTGAAATGGTGTTGGGTAGGCCTGTATAATATAATAATATATAGACCTACCCAACACCTTTTCACGCCACCGAACAACAAAAAAAAAAAAATTTCAAAATTTTTTTTAAAAATATATCCTCAAATAAAAAAAAGAATCTACATAGGATATATACAAAATACATACCATTAAAGGATTTGTATCTATTGGTATCTGCATTACACATTTTACACAACCTTTTGACTCGCTCCTGAACTATACTATCTGAAAATCGTTCAAGAAAAAAAAACAACATCAGAATTGTTATATCTAAATCTAAATAAGAATATCTTACCCAATTTTAACGTTTTTTTTTTTTGTTGTTTTTTTTTAGAAATATTAAATAAGTCTCAACACTTTGTATTATATGCACGAGGAATATAACTATGTCAATTATCTCCCATTAGTGACTCGGACATTTCGTCATGAATACCGTGTCAAGTAGGGCCCCACTGTCTAAAAGCTTCACTCATGTCCATGGACATTGACCTTGTTACATGGGAAACACTTGCTAATGGATCGTAAAAGCTGGCCTGGCAGATTCGCTGTTGGAGCACACTCCTTCCCAAGTCTTTTGCTAATGGATCGTACAAGCTGGCCTGGCAGATTCGCTGTTGGAGCACACTCCTTTCCAAGTCTTTTGCTAATGGATCGTACAAGCTGGCCTGGCAGATTCGCTGTTGGAGCACACTCCTTTCCAAGTCTTTTGCTAATGGATCGTACAAGCTGGCCTGGCAGATTCGCTTTCGGAGCACACTCCTTTCCAAGTATTTCCTTTTATAATTCTGGATCAATGTAGTGCAGATGGAAGAAAGACTATTTAAAAGACCTATTTTGGCAGGTGCTCCAACCTTCAAAATAAATACGCTGACATCTATTTACTCCAGCCAACATCCATGTACTCGAGCTAAAATGGATGCACGAGAGTTGGAGCTAGATCCCCGCGTCTGGTGCGGTTTGCAGGCCTCTTGGGTTTGATCCTTTGGTTACGCCCTTGATTGTATGAAATAATGAAACCAGTTCTCTGTCTTCTGGCCTTGGTGTCCCATTGTAGACCGAATTTCATGCCATTAAACTCGGTCAAAGTATCAACATTTTTTTAATGTCCTACTTGAAGTTATCTATTAATTCAACTCAGGATAAGACATAACTTACTTTCTATTTTAAAGAGACTAATATCTAAATATGTCATCGAATTTTTTTTTAAAAATAATGTTCTGGATAGAGTGTCCTAGCAATCACTGCTGAGATAATCATTAGATGTATAGCCGTGTATTCTGATCGTCTGCGTGAGATGACGTTGTGTTCTGGAATTCAATAGGTTTTAACCATATTCTGTGTTATGTAGCGTTCTTGGTTTCAATGATGTGGTGGACACGTGTTGGGTGTCAATGGTTCCCATGATGTGGTGGACACTTGTGGAGTGTCCTTGGTTTCAATGATGTGATGGACACGTGTTGGGTGTCAATGTTTCCCATGATGTGGTGGACACTTGTGGAGTGTCCTTGGTTTCAATGATGTGGTGGACACGTGTTGGGTGTCAATGGTTCCCATGATGTGGTGGACACTTGTGGAGTGTCCTTGGTTTCAATGATGTGGTGGACACGTGTTGGGTGTCAATGGTTCCCATGATGTGGTGGACACTTGTGGAGTGTCCTTGGTTTCAATGATGTGATGGACACGTGTTGGGTGTCAATGGTTCCCATGATGTGGTGGACACTTGTGGAGTGTCCTTGGTTTCAATGATGTGGTGGACACGTGTTGGGTGTTAATGTTTCCCATGATGTGGTGGACACTTGTGGAGTGTCCTTGGTTTCAATGATGTGGTGGACACGTGTTGGGTGTCAATGGTTCCCATGATGTGGTGGACACTTGTGGAGTGTCCTTGGTTTCAATGATGTGATGGACACGTGTTGGGTGTCAATGGTTCCCATGATGTGGTGGACACTTGTGGAGTGTCCTTGGTTTCAATGATGTTGTGGAGACTGGCAGAGTGTCTTTGGTGCAATGATATGGTCTCTTTTGTCTCTTTATTTCCCAAAGTTGTGTTGGACACTTATGGTGTGTTTTTGGTCCCGTCATGCGGTGGGCACCTGTTGTGTGTCTTTGGTACTATGACGTGGTCACGTTGGTCGGTTTCCCACGATGTGGTGGACACTTGCAGTGTGTCTTTGGCTTCAGTGAGTTGATGTATTAGAACGGTTCGTTTTGTTGTTCGTTTAATAATGGACTGCAAAGGGTGCTTACCTTCGTTGAGTATGAGATGTAGCGTCATCGCCAGATCCTTGTGATAGTAAAGGGGAGAGACTGCAATCAGGTTTGGTAAAAAGGAAATGAGAAAAAACAAAATCTAGCGAAAACTTTCAAAAAAGGAAGTGACAACACGACTTTAAAAAAAAAAAGAGGAAAAGTTAGTCCATGGCGATTGGTTGTAACAAGGAGGGGGCGGAGAAAAGATTTAATAAGTGACGGAGAGCATAACATTCATTTCACGAGGTGTTGGGTCCGCTCCTTCGGTATGCATTCGTTTGTTCTCTATGTTCACCCTGGCGGGCGTGTTGTTAAAGACACAATTGCGGTCATGGCCAGGTCGCCCGAGGCCTTGTGGTTGTGGTTGAATTGTTTTGAGATAGGACACTGTTTATGTTGCGGGGTCTAACGTTTGCTCTGTTCCGTCTCCCTTACGCCTATATTAACTCTCTTACTAAATGGTGTTTGTTCGCTGAAGAAGGCTTCGTCACAGCACGTTCGTTGTTCTGTGGTGTCCGATTCTTTAGGTTTTCCAATACTTTGTTTCACTTATTTCCTAAAATGCTTGGGGCATTGTATATATACATTGTAGACAACTGGTTTGATCACGCTTCGTGTCTTTGCTGAATGCCCTTGTCTGAATTTGTTTCTCGTCTTTTAGTAAAAGCAAAGTGTGACCTAGAATCTTGAAAAAAAAAATTAAATAAGTATTTTCAAGATCATATATTTTTAAAGCCCTTTCATTATACTAGCATTTTCGATAGAAGCACTTTCGATAAGAGTCGCGTTTGTGGATAGCGGTTGGCGTTACTTCAACAGTTGTTGTTTGTAGTTCTCATTTTGTGTTAAGCGTCTACTGAAATGAATTTTTGTTTTACACGCTTGTTTTCGTTATAATGCAATTCAAAACATCAGATGGTTATGTACCGGGGAGATAAGGGTCTCATGGTGTGGAACATTGAAGGTTCAATTCTCAGCGGCCTTGTTACCAAGACGTTCTAACGGGTGGCTCTTTTGAGAACTCTGAAGCTCTCTACAAGATGTGTATATGCAGCGTATCACCCGATGTTTTGTTAAGGTGGTTTCAAGATGTGTGTATAACTTATGACATGGTCACCGCATGAAAGGCTTGCGTGGTGAGATTAACAAACTCTTGACTGAAACGATTTCCAACATAATGTTCAAAGTACCGGGAGTCAGAACGTTTTAGCTGTAGCTGTTCGGTTGATTTACAAGATCTAATCTCCCGACATTAAAAAGCGATGTGAAAACTCTTTCAGGAACTGTCCTCAAAGACTGTGAGTCCAACCTCCATCAAAATTAATAAACTTCCATACCTTAAAAATCTTGGACCTCTCTGGCGTCTCATGGTCCTGTCCTCAAAGATTGTGATACCAACTTCTGTCAAGGTTAACAAACTTCCGTACCATACAAGTCTTGGATCTCTCTTGACATCTCATCATGGCGAAAACGGTTGGAACATTTTCTGCGGCAGACTACGTCGTCTTCACCGCCACACTGCTCATCTCGGCCGCCATAGGCGTGTTCTACGCGATACGGGGCGGCGGTCAGAACAGCACGACTCAGTTTCTCATGGCCGACAGGAGCATGAGGTACCTCCCTATCTCGCTGTCCGTCTTGGCGTCGTTCTTCTCGGCGTCCACGCTCCTGGGGACGCCCGCGGAGATCTACCAGTTCGGAACGATGTATTGGGTCTCTGTGTTTGGTGCCGTGTTCGCTCCCCTGATGGGGGCGCTCCTGTTTGGGCCGATGTTTTTCAAAATTAAAGTGGTCAGCGTGTTTCAGGTAATCTCATTGTGGGAAAAGAGGGGGTGAGGATTAGGGTGTTGATTGACTTATAACACTGGCTGGACAGTGAACGCATTTCTTTCCTTGTGGTCAGATATTTTAGCTATAGTACAAGGTGCGGCAACCATTCTTTGAGTGAAAAGCCAAACTATAAATATTATAGTCGCAAAAAAATATTTAGATAGCCACAGTAATACGAGGGGATGAGATAAGTGTATGACGCGTCTGAATTAAAATTGTATCTCTGTTACTTTCAATTCAGAAAGTTTATTTTTAAAATATTAAAATTAGATTATTTATCAACTCCTTTTTATAGCACAAAAATTGAAATGATTAATCATGATGAGAACCGCATTTCTTTATCAAAGTAGCTGCTTGCTTCTGCAAAGCCACTTGCCAGCCAATGCCCAGCTATAGCGGTTCTCAACCTGTGGGTGGCAACCCCTTTGGGGGGGTCGAATGACCCTTACACAGAGGTCGCCTAAGACCACCGGAAAACACATAATATTTATGAAGTAGCAACGGAAATAATATTATAGTTGGTAGTCACCACAATATGAGGAGATGTATTAAAGGGTCGCGGCATTAGGAAGGTTGAGAACCGCTGCCCCGCTTGCATAATTATTTTCGAATTCATCAAAATATGTTTTCAATAATTAGCGAATCCCTGGGCGAAGTTTTGAAAAGTAGAAAATTGTGCTGTTGAATGGAAATAAAATAAATGGAAAAAGAAACCCTTAAAAAAACAATAAAGAAAACAAAACGAACAACAGCAACAACAGCAACAACAACAGCATCAACAAAAACAGCAACAACAACAGCAACAACAACAGCAACAACAACAGCAACAACAACAACAACAGCAACAACAGCAACAACAACAGCATCAACAAAAACAGCAACAACAACAGCAATAACAGCAACAACAACAGCAGCAACAACAGCAACAACAGCAACAACAACAACAGCAACAA
>CAXITT010000253.1:108887-132903 GCA_964033795.1 Lymnaea stagnalis | reverse complement strand
ATTAAGAGTTAAATATTGTATGTGTGTCCATATGGGGGGAGGGTGGGGGGGCGCATTTGAATTCCACCAGAGCCGTCTCGATGGCCCGGCAACACTTGCTGTTGATAGTTAAGGTGGCCACAGTTTTGATCTGGGCATTATTGCTCTTATTATTTTTTAATGGCTAACCTTGAAATGCAGGGGTTCACATCACGGAACAGTGGCAAGGGGGGGGGGGCGCCTCTGAAAGTCACGCGA
This sequence comes from Lymnaea stagnalis, assembly GCA_964033795.1. Classification (NCBI taxonomy): domain Eukaryota; kingdom Metazoa; phylum Mollusca; class Gastropoda; family Lymnaeidae; genus Lymnaea; species Lymnaea stagnalis. The sequence goes on along the minus strand of CAXITT010000253.1, from coordinate 132,666 downwards.
CAACTCTGATTAGCTATATAGTGAGCTCTGTTTAGGCATGTGTTTTTACTCTTAACTTGAAGAATTCGGTCTTCACTCAGATGAGCTGTTTCTTTTACTAGCGTACAGCCTTTGACTTTTAATTTTATCAGTGTTCCTAAAAATTTGGTCCCTTGTAATTTTATCATATGCAATAAAAAAAACAAAAACAACAACAATAAACACTATCATGGAAGGAGGGTCGGACGCCGTCAATCTCACAAGCGAAAGGAGTCCACGGACTACATGGGAAAAAGTTAAGAAACCCCTGCGTTATATCATGTTGCAACCGACCGACATTTGTGATGCAGTGTTACACAAAATAGTATACGACACCGACATTTTACGTTTTTTTGTGTGTTTTTTTTAAAAATTGTTTCTGACAGTGACAGAGTTCCCCACGTGGGCGGTGATCGTCGTCGTGGGCGTGGTGTGCACCTTCTACACAAGCATCGGGGGAATGAAGGCGGTCATCTGGACGGACGTCTTCCAAACGGTCGTCATGCTGGCTGGTATGGTGGCCGTGCTCATAAAGGTAAGGTTTGAGTTCAACGCCTGAGTACGCGCGTCTACATAGGAGCGAGAGATTTGATTATCCGAAAAATTGGTGGGGGGGGGGGGGGGGGGGGTTACCAGATAACTTATTGTTCGGATGACCAAAACCTTACGCTCAAAGGTTTACGTTCAAGAAGTTATTGCATAGAGCGCAAAATTTTCCTACCGTATACACGTAAATTTTGATGGTGGAAGGCTTGCTGATTACATGCACGTGCAGTAAGTACGTGCAGTTTACCCAGTGTTTCCCGGTCAGTTTACTCAGTGTTTCCCGGTCAGTTTACCTAGTGTTTCCCGGTCAGTTTACTCAGTGTTTCCCGGTCAGTTTACCTAGTGTTTCCCGGTCAGTTTACTCAGTGTTTCCCGGTCAGTTTACCCAGTGTTTCCCGGTGTTTGTACTGTACGCAAATAGTCCACGCCTCGAATATTGATAACGATAGGAAAAAAAAAACAATGGTAAGACATTTAAACTCAGGCGCAGTTCGGATAACCGAAGTTTCGGATTAATCGATGTTTGGATAATCGACACTCTACCGAATCTACTTTTTTTTCTTCTTTTTTTCCCAAAATATCTCAGAGTCAAGTTTGTTTTCATTAAGGACTTTGTTTAAAAAGTAATAAGGCCAGTGTGCCCCCCCCCCCATACAAGTATATTTTGTTGTAATCCATTTGTGTCTCGCCATTGTCCAGGGTTTCATTGTATCCGGCGGTGGTCGAGATGTTTGGAACATCAACTATGATGGCATGAGGGTGGAGTTCTTCAAGTAAGTAGCGCAAACGGAAGAAAAATGGTAATTTTCAGAAATAATATAGGGGGGGGGGGGGGGCCCATTTACCCTGTTTCTAATTCCCATTTTTTTTTTGTAAGTTTGATTTTAAATGTCCGATAAAATATACAGTAAGTTTGATTTTAAATGTCCGATAAAATATACAGTAAGTTTGATTTTAAATGTCCGATAAAATATACAGTAAGTTTGATTTTAAATGTCCGATAAAATATACAGTAAGTTTGATTTTAAATGTCCGATAAAATATACAGTAAGTTTGATTTTAAATGTCCGATAAAATATACAGTAAGTTTGATTTTAAATGTCCAATAAAATATATAGTAACTTTGATTGTAAATGTCCTATTAAATATATAGTAAATTTGACGGTAAATGTCCTATTAAATATATAGTAAATTTGACTGTAAATGTCCTATTAAATATATAGTAAATTTGACTGTAAATGTCCTATTAAATATATAGTAAATTTGACAATGTCCCATTAAATATATAGTAAATTTGACTGTAAATGTCCTAAAACAATATATAGCAGCTTTGACTGTAAATATCCTATCGTCATAGGTAGTATTGTAAAATGTTCAATGAAACTATTAATATCTTGGTCGTTACTCCAACCCCCTCCTCTCCCCCAGGACATTAAAAGGTATAGTGCAGGAATGGTAGATCAGTTGTGGCCAATCTCACACCCTGCGGGCCGTATGCGGCCCTGGACGTGAGGCCGGGTGTATCAACAATGAACTTCTTTATTCATTCCATTTCCACTAATTTTCATTCTTGGTACATATCTCAAAGAGTTATTTCCTAATTAAAATAGATTATATACTTATTTTTTTGTGGTGGCCCGTGTTAATATTCCATCATCTGACAATTTAATTACATTGCTATGCATTTTTTATTTGGTGTTCATGCTGTTTGTTATCAGTAATGACATGCGGCCCGAAGAATTTACTCGCAATCAAAATGACCCCTGAGGTTATTTTAATGGACCGTCCCTGTTATAGACGAATGCTGATCTTAAAAATGTGTTATTTTGTTTCGGATCTTGAAAATGCTATGCATCAATCTGACTTCTCGTATATGTAATGTTGAATGGCGCATTTATACGTCGAGTTGCCTTAGCGTTGATATTCAGTTCATACATTGTATTAGTTTATATAGTAAGCATATGCTGGTATTTCCACAGTTTCGACTTTGATCCCCGTGTACGTCACACCTTCTGGTCGCTGATCATTGGAATATTCTTCGTCTGGCTCCCACCTTACACAGTGGATCAACAAATGGTCCAGCGGTTCTCATCCGCCAAGTCCATGAAGGATGCCAAAATGTGAGTGCCTTACTTCAAAAAAAAAATCCTTTTAGTATAGTATATTATCACCTACAAGTAGACAGTTCAACAAAACTTTAGGTAAACTCCGCCTTTTTGTTTGATTGGAGCCACCATCTCAAATCTACTTCCCGACCCAGGGCTCTGCTTCTCAACATTCCAGGTATGGCCATTATTATAACTCTTTGCTCACTCATACACGTGACATGTTCCTCAAAATACCAAGGAATGACCATCGAATTAACTCATTGCTCTCACACCCAAATGGTCTGCTCCTCAACATCCCAGGTAGGGCCATCGGGATCACCCTTTGCTCTCTAACCCCAGTGCCTTGCTCCTCAACATCCCAGGCACGGCTATCCTTTGCTCTCTCGTCTCAGTGCCTTGCTCCTCAACATCCCAGGCACGGCCATCATGATCACCCTTTGCTCTCTCGTCCCAGTGCCTTGATCCTCAACATCCCAGGCACGGCCATCATGATCACCATTTGCTCTCTCGTCCCAGTGCCTTGATCCTCAACATCCCAGGCACGGCCATCATGATCACCCTTTGCTCTCTCACCCCAGTGCCTTGATCCTCAACATCCCAGGCACGGACATCATGATCACCCTTTGCTCTCTCGTCCCAGTGCCTTGATCCTCAACATCCCAGGCACGGCCATCATGATCACCCTTTGCTCTCTCGTCCCAGTGCCTTGCTCCTCAACATCCCAGGCAGCACGGACATCATGATCACCCTTTGCTCTCTCGTCCCAGTGCCTTGATCCTCAACATCCCAGGCACGGCCATCATGATCACCCTTTGCTCTCTCGTCCCAGTGCCTTGCTCCTCAACATCCCAGGCACGGCCATCATGATCACCCTTTGCTCTCTCGTCCCAGTGCCTTGCTTCTCAACATCCCAGGCATGGCCATCATGATCACCCTTTGCTCTCTCGTCCCAGTGCCTTGATCCTCAACATCCCAGGCACGGCCATCATGATCACCCTTTGCTCTCTCACCCCAGTGCCTTGCTCCTCAACATCCCAGGCACGGCCATCATGATCACCCTTTGCTCTCTCGTCCCAGTGCCTTACTCCTCAACATCCCAGGCATGGCCATCATGATCACCCTTTGCTCTCTCGTCCCAGTGCCTTACTCCTCAACATCCCAGGCATGGCCATCATGATCACCCTTTGCTCTCTCGTCCCAGTGCCTTGCTCCTCAACATCCCAGGCACGGCCATCATGATCACCCTTTGCTCTCTCACCCCAGTGCCTTGCTCCTCAACATCCCAGGCACGGCCATCATGATCACCCTTTGCTCTCTTGTCCCAGTGCCTTGCTCCTCAACATCCCAGGCATGGCCATCATGATCACCCTTTGCTCTCTCGTCCCAGTGCCTTGCTCCTCAACATCCCAGGCATGGCCATCATGATCACCCTTTGCTCTCTCACGGGTCTGACACTGTTTGCTTACTACGCCGACTGTGACCCTCTGAAACGCGGAGAAATCGACAACCCGAATCAGGTCAGAGAAATCAACTTAACGCAGTATCTGCCGTTACCTCGTTACGTTAATTGCTGTCGTTACCTTGTTACATCAACTGCTGCCGTTAACTCATCATGTCAATTGTGTGCTTTCATCCCCCTAAATCATCCTAACTCTTTGTATACGGTTTCTTATATGACATTATGAAACCTTAACAATTTTTAGGTTTATTTTTTAAAGCCTTTTTATCATAATTGTACAACTTTTATTTAATAAATTAACCACCGTTTATTTTGTTGTATAATGTTCCAATAATGATAAAATCTATTTATTCAATCGTCCCCAGCTTCTGCCTTATTTTGTGATGGACATTTTGGGCAGCGCCCCTGGTCTGCCAGGTCTCTTTGTGTCGAGTTTATTTAGTGGCGCCCTGAGGTGAAGTGAATTTTTTGAAACGCTAATATTAGTTCATTATTTGTTGATATAAGTTACTGGGTTTTCACGTTTACTTTAAAAAATGTATGGGAAAGGCACGTGGATTGAATTGATATTTACGTGATATGATGTCCCAGTGTCACAGCTTTTCACAATCTAATCAACACCTTGGAGGCTGAGCTCCCGGTGCTTGCAACACATTTCACCAGTGAACACTTCTTCGTGGAAAAGCACGCTTTTTGTTATACCCAAGAGTTAGCAATTCTCTGAATTTTTTTCAGCTTGCCCCCCAAAAATAGACTTCGTTTTCCTAAGAAAATCTTTGCTTCTCATCAACAGCCTTCACCTTCTCAACCAAAGTCTTTCTTTCTCTACACACGCATTTGGCTGTTTAAAAAAATATATATTTCCTCCTCTCAACAAAATGCTTTATTTCCAAGACAAGAAAAACCTTCGCAACAAATGTCTTTACAGTCTTTCCCTCTCAGCAACAGCGTTTCCTGCTCAGCAACAGCTTTTCCCTCTCAGCAACAGCGTTTCCTGCTCAGCAACAGCGTTTCCTGCTCAGCAACAGCTTTTCCCTCTCAGCAACAGAGTTTCCTGCTCAGCAACAGCTTTTCCCTCTCAGCAACAGTTTTTCCCTCTCAGCAACAGCGTTTCCTGCTCAGCAACAGCGTTTCCTGCTCAGCAACGGCGTTTCCTGCTCAGCAACACCTTTTCCTGCTCAAAAAGTACATCTGACCTACGACACCAACATACTTTATTTTCATTATACTATATTTATAATTTGTAATTGACAAGTTCCTCTCCTCACAGTTCCGTATCCTCTATGCTCAACTCTTTATCGGCTGTCACGTGGGAGGATTTCTTGAAACCGTACATGAAGAACATAACAGATGCTCGGGCTACCAAGATCACCAAACTCTTAGGTAAGTAGCAGATGCTCGGGCTACCAAGATTAATAAAATCTTAGATGATTAGCAGATACTCGGGCTACCAAGATAACCAAATGCCTAGGTGAGTGGCAGATGCCCGGGCTACCAAAATTACCAAAGTCTTAGGTGAGTAGCAGATGCTCGAGCTACCAAGATTACCAAACTATTAGGTGAGTAGCAGATGCTCGAGCTACCAAGATTACCAAACTATTAGGTGAGTAGCAGATGCTCGAGCTACCAAGATGACCAAACTTTTTGGTGACTAGCAGATGCTCGAGCTACCAAGATGACCAAACTTTTTGGTGACTAGCAGATGCTCGGGCTACCATCATTACTAAACTCTTAGGTGAGCGGCCCAATGATACTCTAAAACAGAAAACAATATGAAGGGGTTCTTAGATACTGCCTGACGGACCTTACATTTTAATTCACCTAAATATTGGACAACATTTGTTCACCTGATCAGAATTGTAAAGTTAAAATTTCGAACCGAAAGACGAATAAATATGGCTGCCGAGCTCATGATAATAAGAGCAAAAACTAGAAAAACAAAGTTATACACACACACACACACACACACACACACACACACACACACACACACACACACACACACCCAGAAATAACCACACACACACACACACACACACACACACACACACACACACACACACACACACACACACACACACACACACACACACACACACACACACACACACACACACACACACACACACACACACACACACACACACACACACACACACACACACACACACACACACACACACACACACACACACACACACACACACACACACACACACACACACACACACACACACACACACACANTTTTTTTTTTTTTTTTAGGGCGTCAAAAAATGCACCTACCTGAGATTGGATCTCGAGTTCATTGTTTTGTTTTTTGTTTTTTGTTGAGAAAAACTTGTTAGGAGCACACAAATAAAGATCAGGCCTTACAACAAACGAACGACTTCTCTGCATGACATAAGACACGAGTACCCAGGTTTAAATCTACTTGCAATTGCGACAGTTTTTAATTAAAAGAATTTCCCCGATGCTATAAAAAGAAAATTTCGTTTTGAGCCACATGCGACTTTACAGCAGTTGAAGGCGAAACTGCGGTCTGTGGGGCAAATCTAGCCCAACGTCTGTATTTTTACGGCCAGAATGCTAAGACTGGATTTTTACATCATTAAAATATTCACATGTATTGTTGCTTAGTTGAACTGGTGATGGTGTAATTTCATTGGACGTCGATGGCCTTGAGACAATGTAATTGGCCTTGAAATAAAAGTAAAGGAGTCTCGAACTTTTATGAAAAAGACATCTTTGCTTCATTGGTCAAAAATTTGTATCTCTAAATAGCAGGAGCATAAACAATTAAAATTAATTTTCATTTATTTATATTTTACTTTATTTATTTACTTATTATTTATTTAGGTAAGGGGGGGGGGCAATTCCGTCTGGCTACATTAATGGCTACTGCCTTTGATTTAAAAAAAAAAAAAAAATTACAATTGCTGTTTGTGTTTTCTTGCTATCGATTTAACCGTTGACCTTGCGATTCCTCCAGGCATCTCTGACGTTGAATGGGGCGGCTGGCGCGCCACTGGTCGGCCTGTTCATCCTGGGAGCTTGTTTCACCAGCACCAACTGGATCGTAAGTTATCGTCTGCTTTATTCCATCAAATGAAGGGCCGTCCAGATGAAAATCAGGGCCGTCCAGATCAACATTAGGGCAGTCCAGATGAAAATCAGGGCCATCCAGATGAAAATCAGGGCCATCCAGATGAAAATCAGGGCCACAAGATGAAAATCAGGGCCGTCCAGATGAAAATCAGGGCCAACCAGATGAAAATCAGGGCCGTCCAGATGAAAATCAGGGCCGTCTAGATAAAAATTAGGGCCAACCAGATGAAAATCAGGGCCAACCAGATGAAAATCAGGGCCAACCAGATGAAAATCAGGGCCATCCAGATGAAAATCAGTGCTATCCAGATGAAAACAGCGTTAATATCGTCCTCGTCTGAATGGTGTTTCACTCCTATTGTAGATGCTGTTATCGATAATCCGATAAAAGCTTCCGTATCCAATATTTTTAACTACCCCGAATAATTTCGGTTATTGTGGCAGGGTTCTTGCTTGAAGCCCTTAGCTTTTATAAGAAAGAGATTTCTTGGCAATCCCTTTCAATTTTTACCCAGAACATTTCGCATCAATTTGTCTATATTTAGGGCGCCCTGGCGGGGGGAGCCTTTGGCCTCGCCTTCTCCCTCTGGCTCAGCGTCGGCACCTACATCACCAAACCACTCAACTACAAACTTCCGGTGACCACGGAGGGGTGTAACCTGACGGCCAACCGGTCGGCGACCTTCACCTTCTACGAGACGAGCGACTACCTAAACTTTTCTCGGCCGAGTACCAGCGCCTTGTAAGCAAGTCTGTGCTAGAGCTAGCATTGTTATTAACCTTATTAACCCCTAGAACACATCTACCCATGTTTCCACCTGGGGCGTCTACACTCTATTGAGTAGTCTAAACCGACACCCCACTCCCTCCCAGATTTCAGTCTCTTCTGTGGGTCATATTCATTGTTTGGTATTTAATGCGTGAGTTCAAGGGAGGGAATCAATCACTTGTACGGGTTGTCCTACCTCTGGGGTTTTCGCCCTTGTCATTGTTTCCTGTTATGGTCAATATCCAAAAATTTAATGAATAAATGTTTAATGTAAACTTTATCAATTCGCACATCAAATTATTTCGTTTGATTTTTTGCCTCAACTGCCTAGAAAATTTTGCAAAGAGACGACATATTTAGACATTAATGTATTTATTACTCGCTCACCATCCAGGGAGGGCATCAATAACTTGTACGGGCTGTCCTACCTCTGGTTTTCTTCCCTTGGCATTGTTTCCTGTGTGGCCGTAGGACTGTTGGTGAGTCTGGTCACAGGTAAGTCCCAGACAATTTATCAACATCTCATGATTCATATTATCATTTTATAAAATACTCTATTATGTTATTTTAATTTTTTTAAAATTCTCCCCCCCCCCCCAGGAATAAATTAAATCGTAAAAAGAATGACTTGAAACGGTACAGTGCAACGAAACAAACTTTGAGGATTAGAATTATAACACACACATGTTATTATCATTATCGAAATAAAAAAAAATCGACAGTTGAGGAAGCTGCTTCGAAGTTAATCGTTTGTTGTGTCCGTGATCTCGCCAGAAATTCCTCCGTCAATATTGCGAAGCCCGATGTTTTATGGAGAATCAGTTGTAGGCGCAACAGAGGCGTAGCTAGAGTTTTTGGCGCCCCGGGGACCAGATCCATTTTAAAGCGGCCCCCCGCCCCCCCTTTCTTTCTTTTTTTTGAACCCTCAAACCCATTATTTTCATCAATAAAATAATATCACAGCACATTTTGGCGCCCCTAACTAGTCTGGCACCCAGGATCATCTGTTCTTCCCCCACTAAAAAAACAAACAAACAAAATGAAGTTGTTTAAACGGACCTATTTTTCATCCATTCTTCCATAATCGTTGCTTATTCCGAAAGGTCCGACGAAAGAGGCCGACGTTGACCAGTCACTACAGCTTCGATTCTTTCACCAGCTGGCAGCAGTCTTCTCAACGAGACCCGCCTCGTCCCCCTCACCGACTCGGGCGTCGTCTGCTACTAAAGTGAGTGAAAGTCTCGACAGCGTCCGCAGGTTCACAGCGATGTAGTAGATACGTTATCAGTCCGATTGAGTTTCACTGGGGTTTGGCAAGTGGGATCATCATTAGGTCTTGGCCTGCTGTTAGTGATACACAAAGAACAACAAATCTTAGCATAAATGGCGTCGATGTTGGCTCAGTGATAGGTCTGACTTACTTTGTGTTCACGGACGGTTGCATCTTGTTCGTCATTTAGTCGTGTTTTTTAAAGTTTTATTTATTTTTGCACAGCTGAAAATTATTTATAAAGTCCCTTAAGACACCATCTTAAGCATAAGTAATATATGAGTTATAATGAGTAATATGAGTTATTTCAAAATATAATTTAATTAATTAGAATTCTTCATGGAATTTTTTTTTTGCAAAATATTTAGCTGATCAGAAATGATGTTCAATGTGTCCTCCTTGCTTCTCAACGACTTTTTCCAAGCGTCGACGCCACTCGTTGATGCTTCTGTCAATGAAACGTTGCCCTAGAGTTCGCCATTCCTCGATTATTGCCAACTTGACCTGCTCAACTGTGGTAAATTTTCGCCGGAGTTAGACTTTTTCTTGCAAAGCACCCCATATGACATACTCCACTGGGTTTAAATCTGTTCGGTGGCCACATGTCTGGCTCGATGAAGTTAATATTCTCCCGACGAAGAAAGTTGATTGCAGTTCTGGCTGTGTGAGATGGACCTCCGTCCTGCTGCAATGTCCAGTTGTGGCGACCACATTTCGCGTGAATGTCCGGCAACAATCCTCTTCTGAGATCTTGTTCACAATAATATTCATTGTTTACTTTGGCGCCTGGGGCAACTAAATTTGATGTGATTAAATCTCATTTTAGGAGATGTTCTCACTTTTATTGGCCCACCCTGTACATCTGTATATATATATACATACATATATATATATATATATATCCTACCTATGCTTAAATTTGTGTCTAAAATGTACGTTTAAGTTATACATATTTGAATCTAATTTTGTTGTAATGATGAAGGCATTCGCCGAAACATTTTCACTTTTCACTCTGAACATAGGAGCCAGGATGATCAATTCATTGATCGTGGGCCCTCAAAATAAAGAAGAAGAAGAAGATTTTTTTATTCTGGGTAACCATAATTAAAAGCTTGACCTATATTGTTTTATTTACACAAATTGTTTAGGTCTCATCAAGCAGCATTCTTCACCGTTTAGAACTCTAAAGTATTGCCATTTAATGTGACATTGATATCGCATTCTCAGAATTCAAATTCCAAGTTTATGGAATCCAACGGCGTGGACATTGAATACAGCACAATAACAAGCGGAGAAACCAATGTGTCCACCAGATTGTAGAGAAGGGGGACAACCAGCCTGCAGGGATTGTCTGTTAAAGAAAAGTGGACAACCAGCCTGCAGTGATTGAAATAAAGAAAAGTGGACAACCAACCTGCAGTGAAAGTCTGTTAAAGAAAAGTGGATAATCAGCCTGCAGTGATAGTCTGTTAAAGAAAAGTGGACAAACAGCCTGCAGTGATTGTCTGTTAAAGAAAAGTGGACAAACAGCCTGCAGTGATTGAAATAAAGAAAAGTGGACAACCAGACTGCAGTGATAGTCTGTTGAAGAGAATTGGACAACCAGACTGCAGTGATAGTCTGTTGAAGAGAAGTGGACAACCAGCCTGCAGTGATAGTCTGTTGAAGGAAAGTGGACATCCAGCCTCCAGTGATTGAAATAAAGAAACAATCAGCATTCTGTCGCCCTTAAAACTTAAAAATAATCTTGTACCGTCAATGGAGAATTTTTTTATTTTATTTAGATTCATTTGATTTATGTCTGACTTGATCTATTTCTAACGTGATCTATTTCTAACTTAATCTAAGTCTGACTTGAACTATGTCCAACGTGATCAATGCCTGATTTGATCTAGTTCTAACTTAATCTATGTCCGATTTGATCTATGTCTAAATTGATCTATGACTGAATTGATCTATGACTGAATTGATCTATGACTGAATTGATCTATGACTAACTTGATCAATGTCTAACATGATGTATGCCTGACTTCATCTATGCCTGACTTCATCTATGCCTGACTTCATCTATGCCTGACTTGATCTATGCCTGACTTGATCTATGCCTGACTTGATCTATGCCTGACTTGATTTAAGTCTCACTTGATACTTGATTTATGTATTATTTGATCTATGTCTGACTTGCTATTTTTGTGACTTGATGTATATCTGACTTGATCTGTCTTACTTGATCTTTACCTGAATTGATCTATGTCAGACTTGATCTATCTCTGACTTGATCTATCTCTGACTTGATCTATGAAAACCTGTGCCTAAACCCAATAGAATCAATTTATCTGTTGTTTTGAAATTAACATTGTTGAAATTTTGTAAATGGTCTTGAGACAAAAGGTTGGCGAACTACTAATAATAATAATGATAATTAGTGGTCTTAAATAGCGCGGTACCCCAGACAAGTGCTGGGCTCACCGCACTGTACATAAAAACATTCGGGAAAGAGACATAATCATGACATTAAAATGAAGTATATTTATGAAATAAAGAACAGCATGTAACAAATACAAAACAAAAACAAAAACAAAAAACAAATGTATATTCACCCACCTCACCCCAGAAATTTACAAAGCGAACCATGGACGGCAGCCAGCAGGATCGTTTATCGGTCAGAGGAGGGGAATCAGTCAGGGAAGTATAGTTTAAAGAGATGTGTTTTGAGTGCAGTTTTCAAGGCCTGTGTGGTTGGTATATTGTGGTTGTGTAGTGGCAAAGAATTCCATTGTTTTAGGGCGCAGAAAGAGAAAGATCGTTCACCATATGTTTTAGTGTGTGTCTTGGGAACGGACAGAAGGCACGTGTCTGCGGAGGAGCGTAGCTGTCGAAGGAGCAAATAGACAGAATATCCGGCCCTTCAGAAGCTTCTTCTTCTTCTTCCATATCTTAAGGGCCCACGATCAATTTATTGATCATTTTGGCTCCTATGCACGTAGAGGTGATTTTCAATGTTTCTGTGCCTGGTGTTAATGAGGATATTTCACTGATTGCAAGGGCCACTTTGTGAGGGAATCATGCACAGGGATTTAAATGCTTGAAGCAATAGATACAAATGTGTCTAGTGTTGTCGCCTCAACCGTTCCTTTTGATAGCTTGTTCCAGTCCCTGAGTGTCTTGGGCACGAATGAGCAGTTCCTATACTGGCTTCTTGCTCGTATGAGCCGGAATGGCCTGTCATGGCCTCGTCGCGGTCTATGGGGGAGAGGGACGAGTTTCTGTTTAATACTGGAACAGTGGACCAGTCCATTATTTATCTTGTACATCATGGAGAGCCTGGAGTGTCGTCGTCGTTCCTCCAGTGGTGACCAGCCTAGTGTTTCCAGCATGCTGCCAACACATAAAAGGAACATAAAAGGTCTCAAAATATAAAAAGACACATTTAAAAATATTCAAATTGACTCAAATCCTTTACAAAAATTAATTCGAAATTAAAACGTCAAGTCACTATAAAATCTCTTTTTTCCGAAGACACCCCCCCCCCCCAAAAAACAATGTGTCCAACTAAATGAAAGATCAAGGCAAACAGTGGATCATGTAAACACTAGTGTGAATATTTCTTTATCCTCCAGTGGTGACCAGCCTAGTGTTTCCCGCATGCTGCCAAAAAAAAAAAGGAAAAAAAAAGGTCTCAAAATATAAAAAAACACATTTAAAAATATTCAAATTGACCCAAATCCTTTACAAAAATTAATTCGAAATTAAAACGTCAAGTCACTATAAAATCTCTTTTTTCCGAAGACACCCCCCCCCCCAAAAAACAATGTGTCCAACTAAATGAAAGATCAAGGCAAACAGTGGATCATGTAAACACTAGTGTGAATATTTCTTTAGTTCGACGGCTCTTTCCTCATGATCTAACCCTGGGGCTGCCCGACCTTTTGTGCACAGAGTCGCACGTAATTATTGTCATTTATTAATATTGTATTTTTTTGGGCTGGTCGCATGACAATTTTTTAAAAGAATTTTAGTGGTATAGACAATACATTGATCAAATGAGACCACTAACAGCTAACATCGGATAACTAGTTACTTGTTAATAATGTGCAATGAGATTTTTTTTATTATTATTATTTATTTTTTTATTTAGCTTAAAACAGTTTTTAAATAGCTTCTTATAGTCTGGTATCAAATCAGAGAATCCAAATTTTATATCTGTGATCTCAGGCTTGTACTTGGATTAGCAATTTGATATGTAAGATGAAGTTAGATCTCATGACTGTACTTGAATTAGCGATGTTATTTGCAGGAGAAAGATGGATCTCATGACTGTACTTTGATTTGCGATGCTGTATGCGGGAGAAAGTTGTATAGAAGGCATGTACTTGGATTAACGATGTTCATGCAGGAGAAAGTTGTATAGAAGGCCTGTACTTGTATTAACGATGTTCATGCAGGAGAAAGTTGTATAGAAGGCCTGTACTTGGATTAACGATGTTCATGCAGGAGAAAGTTGTATAGAAGGCCTGTACTTGGATTAACGATGTTCATGCAGGAGAAAGTTGGATCTCAAGCTAAACCTGAGCCACATACAACAATCATTTTCAAGGCCACGGGGGTTCTATATTTGGAAACTAATCAGATTTCAATGACGCAATGTTGGGTTAATTACAAGTCTTTAATTTTTACTGTCAAAATTTTGTCATTCTGCAAGCCTATACATCGAACCTGCAGATCGGTAAAAGAAGAGGTCAACCGAATTTCGGTTGGGTTTCGGTTCCTGAAAATTGCCATATGATTATTTTCCGCGTAGTTTCAGTTTCGGCCGAAACGTCTGCGCGATCGAATTTCAAAATATCTGGTTATTAATCTCCCTCCCGGGTCTCCGGTTGACAAGCCTGTGGTGGCTGCCGATTGGGAGACGTCGGCCAGCGTGCCCCCTCGACGTTACCTGTGAGACAAAACGACCATCGGCGTGTCCTGCGTGGGTAGACAAGGGACATGCATGGTCCCTGTCGGAATAAAGTTAGCACCCACGGGGCTATAGGCTGTGACTATGTTACAGATGGAAGTAAAGGCATAGACAGGTTAGGGATCATGATTACAAGTTGGAACTGAACTCTCTCTCTCTCTCTCCCTCCTCTCTCTCTCTCTCACCGCCCCTCTCACTCTCTTTCTCTCTCCTTTCACCTCTCGCTCTCTCTTACTCTCTCCTTTCCCCTCTCTCTCCCTCTCTCCCTCTCTGACGCCTTATATCCACAAACTTGTTGATTATTCTATTCCTGTCATCCAATGATCACTCAGACATAATGATGACTCTCATGACACAAATCACGGAGGCAGACAGCGTTCATACTAACAACAGTGATTCTCAAACCATTGACAACAATTTATTTCGTGGGCATTTAAATGGTTTTTATTTTTGTGTATGCATTAAACAATACGTTAAAAAAATAAGTTGATAATCCTTCGTACTGTAGCACATGGTGATGAAATGTTTATATTGTTGTAAACGATGAAAAAATGTTCATATTGTAGAACTTTATGATGAGATGTTCATATTGTAGAACGAAATGATTAAATGTTCATATTGCAAAACATACTGATGAAATGTTCATATTGTAGCACATGATGATGAAATGTTCATATTGAAACCCATAATGATGAAATGTTCATAGTGTAGTTTACATTGGTGAAATGTTCATATGGTGGTCCATGATGCTGAAATTTTCATATTGTAGTACACGATGATGAAATGTTCATAATGTAACACATAATGATGAAATGTTCATATTGTAGCATATGATGATGAAATGTTCACATTGTATTTCATGATTATGAAATGTTCATATTGTTAGACACAATGATGAAATGTTCATATTGTTACACAGAATGATGAAATGTTCATATTGTAACACATAATGATGAAATGTTAATATTGTAATACATTATGATGAAATTTTCATATTGAAACACAAAGTGATGAAATGTTAATAGTGTAGTAAATGATGATGAAATGTTCAAATAGTAGCATACAATGATAACATTTTCATATTGTAACACGCGATGATGAAATGTTCATATGGTAACCCATTATGATGAAATTTTCATATTGTTGTACACGATGATAAAATGTTCATATTGTTGTATACATTGATGACATGTTCATATTTTAACACATGATGATGAAATGTTCATATTGTTACACACGATGATGAAATTCTCATATTGTAGTAAATGATCATGGAAGTGTTTCCGCGAATGGGATTAAATTAAAATGAACTACTTAACTGTGTTCAGCATTATTACATTATTGATGAGCAAGTAAGTTATAATTTAATTTTTTTAAACAAGAAGTACGAAGGTTATGGGTAAATATGATTATGTCCATAGAGATGGCACGAGGGATCTAGAATATTCTGATTCTGGCATTGTTCAGCGTAAATATATATTCGTTTATATTGTAGGCCTGCACAACTCAAAATGTAAGGTGGGTTGTAATGCTTTATGAAAAGCTTGTCTTGGCCGAAAGATGATGGGACAGGGAGAAAGCTATTACGAAAATAGTAGTAATTAAAAATAAATATTTCGTTACTTGGCGGGTCGCCAAATGGGAGCTGGCAAGCCGCATACGGCCCGCGGGCCTTATGTTGTGCAGGCCTGGCTTATAGGATTCCTTTAAATAAATGTACATATAAAATATTCAATACAACGAATTAAAAAAAAAAACAAACCAAGCTGATAACGTTTTTTGAGTTGTAGGTAATAATCATAAATCATAAATTTGTTGAAGCAGGAAACCTGAAACAGTTCAGTGACCACTAGTGGTAAGTGTTGGAGGCATCCATTAAATTTTCCCTACATGTCGGAGGCTCTGTCTGTTTGATCTCGTGGCGCCTTTGACTATCGACTTTTCCCTGTTCTCTTGTACGATTGTATCCCATCCCCTGTCTTCCCAAGCTTGATATTAAAAATGTTACTCAGTACAGCATCTCCCTAACTAAGTCAGACGCTACTTCAAAGTAAGTCGGTACTCTAAAGTCAGTCGGTACTCTAAAGTCAGTCGGTACTCTAAAGTCAGTCTGTACTCCAAAGTCAGACGAAATCCAAAGTCAGGCGGTACTCCAATGTCAGACGGTAGTCCAAAACTCTGAAATACAATACCAACAACATTTATATCTTCACCTAAATTACCAGGTCTGTCAAAAATATCTAAACCTGAAGACAAATGTTGCATTTCGAGAACCAATGGTATAACATTAAGTCTTCCAGATGTAAAAAAAAACACCATCAATTTGAGGTAATCCAATAATATTTGGAGTCTTTAATCCTGCAATTAACACCGCCGAGTTAAGATTGCCAGACAGCACACTGACCAAACAACACATGTACGATGAACTATCCAGGGATGAACCCTCGATTGATGGGAAGAAAAGCTTTAACAATTTTGTTTCAAACAATGTCCTTCACAACTTTTAAAATTGACCTTAAATCAAGGGAAACAAATGTGTTGGATCTAACAAGCTGGCAAAACGGACTCACGGTTAGAGAACACACTAAGCTGGGTAGAAGACTCGGTTCGAGCAAACACTAAGTGAGCTAGACAACACACTGTTGGAGCACACACTAAGGTGGCTAGACAACACACTGTTGGAGCACACAATAAGGTGGCTAGACGGACTCTCAGTTGTAGCACACTAAGCTGGCTAGAAGGACTCACTGTTGAAGCACACACTAAGCTGGCTAGACGTACTCACTGTTGAATCACACACTAAGGTGGCTAGACGGACTCACAATTGGAGCACACACTTAGGTGGCTAGACGGACTCACAGTTGGAGCACACACTAAGCTGGGTAGACGGAGTCACTGTTGAAGCACACACTAAGCTGGCTAGACGGACTCACTGTTGGAGCACACACTGAGCTGGGTAGACGGAGTCACTGTTGAAGCACACACTAAGCTGGCTAGACGGACTCACTGTTGGAGCACACACTAAGGGGGCTAGATGGACTCACTGTTGAAGCACACACTAAGCTGGCTAGACGGACTCACAGTTGGAGCACACATTGAGCTGGGTAGACGGACTCACTGTTGGAGCACACATTAAGGTGGCTGGACGGACTCACTGTTGAATCACACACTGAGCTGGGTAGACGGACTCACTGTTGAATCACACACTAAGCTGGCTAGACGGACTCACTGTTGAAGCACACACTAAGGGGGCTAGATGGACTCACTGTTGAATCACACACTGAGCTGGGTAGACGGAGTCACTGTTGAAGCACACACTAAGCTGGCTAGACGGACTCACTGTTGGAGCACACACTAAGGGGGCTAGATGGACTCACTGTTGAAGCACACACTAAGCTGGCTAGACGGACTCACAGTTGGAGCACACATTGAGCTGGGTAGACGGACTCACTGTTGGAGCACACATTAAGGTGGCTGGACGGACTCACTGTTGAATCACACACTGAGCTGGGTAGACGGACTCACTGTTGAATCACACACTAAGCTGGCTAGACGGACTCACTGTTAAAGCACACACTAAGGTGGCTAGATGGACTCACTGTTGAAGCACACACTAAGGTGGCTAGACGGACTCACAGCTGGAGCACACATTTAGCCGGCAAGACGATTCACAGTTAAGGCACACACTCCAATAAGTAAAAGTATCGGTCTTATCCCAAGAAAAACACACAGCAAGGAAACAATGAGAATTGCCTACAATGCCCTTATGACCCCTAACATTACTTTCCTAGATGAGAAAAGATTCATGTAACAAATAGGACCCACACGACGACAACGGGATCACCGTTGGATATTTATAAGGCATCCTTCCGTCTTTACGACACGATGGAGTAGCTATGTACTCTTCATATAATGGCTCTCCAGGCCGATCCTGGAATGACAGTCTCGGCTGCATTTCTCGAGAATACGGCTCCTGGTTAGATGTGGCTTTCCGTATTGTTCTTTTTGTTGCTTCGATTCGCGCCTCTTCTCCCCTTTTGGCTCCTTCATACACTGCTGTTGGCCACCTGGAATGTTGTTCAGCGATGATCTCACATGAGTTCATTTCAGTGTTGACTCCCCTGCTCTTTTTGCAAACGTTCATAAATCTCAGGCGTGGCCGTCTAATATGTTTTCTACCTTCTGCCAACTCGCCATACATCTTTGCAAGCCTAGAGGAGACAACACTGATCCCCGACAAACATTTTGCGACTAAATGACAGTGATGATGTCCAAAGTTTCGAGACTCTGAAGGCGCTGCAGACACGTTGTTCAGAACTGGTTCTAAAGATAATATTTCCCACTTACTCTTCAAATCTAAAAATAAAACTTATGATCTGATACATATTTTTCTTTTGGTGTGACTGCTTTCATTTCCGAATAGCGCCCAAATTATAATTCCACAAAAAAAACAAAAACAAACATGCTAAATGATTTTAAAAAAAGAACAAGAAGAACGCGACTGCTTTTGGTGCGTAATATTTTTTTAAACTTTCTTAAGTTGAAATCGTCTCAATTTAAATATGGTGTTATAAATATTCGGTTTAAAAGTCATTGGGACATCAGAATATTAATATAGATCATGGGCGTGAAATAAAATGTGTGCACTGACCTATCATTCGGAGGAAGGAGTGTAGAAAAAATTGGGATTCTGAAATGTGCGTTACTTGAGCTCATGGTTTGTCAAGTAACATTAGTAGATGGCAGGTTCACGCATAGTATAACTGTCGCCAATGTTTGTCGCGCTATTACTAGCATAATAATACAATGAATAAGAATGTCTGAATTATTGTACACATATTTTGTGTAAATACTTTTTTATAAATACAAAAGTTGTATTTTCTAAAACTCTCTCTGGTTTTAATCTTTCCCCAGCGAATTTTGTTCTCTTAAAAACTGGGCACTTTAAAACTGACACTGTAGCGATGTCGATGTTTGAGTCTTATTTTTAATCATTGGATATTTGAAATAAGTACATTTGTATAACACATATTGAAAAGCTCTTCTCTGCTCACTTCCCCTAAAACGATGACGTCATTGCTAAGTGATTAATTTATGATAACAAACCAGCAGCCATTTTAGTTCCCAAACACATCAACCTTATCTGAAGAAAACAAGAAATGGTGATGAAAAAATGAAATTAATTGCATATTTCTACTTGTTATTTTGCTGCAGATCGGGTAAGAAACCCACGAGTAAATCACGCCGGTGTTAATGTACTTAGTCAGACCTTATGAGCTAGTTATTCGTATTTTTCCTGGCTAGCGCCAAGCAACTTGTCGTAAAATGAAAGATAATCATCGTGCAGTGAGGCAATTAGTTTGGCTTTAAAACGTTTCTTCTGTCCGCTAGCACACAGCCTTCCATGTTCGAGCTCACTATAGACTAGACTTTTGGGGCAAGCTGTCGTCTGTCATTCTCACAACATGTCCCCCCAGCGAAGCTAGTACTGCATTATGGAGGTAAAACTGCTGGGGTGACCTGCCCGTGTGAGAACCTTAGTGTATGGGACCCTGTCCTGCTATGTGATATTGAGGATTTTTTCTGAGCCTTATTGTTTGAAAGTGGTACAGCATTCTTGCATGGCGTTGGTATACCGTCCACTTTTCACAGGCATAAGAGAAGTGTATGAAGAACAGCCGCCTATTATACTTTCAATTTAATTTGAGTGCTGATACCTCTCTTGGTTGATAAGTTCATGGACAGTTTGCCATGGGTTGCCCTGGCTCTCGCAACACGGAGGTTAGCCTCGTCATCGATGGTTGCTCTTTTGGAAAGTCGGCTGCCGAGATGAAAAAAAGCTATTCACCTCCTTGTCTCTCGCCATATACTTTCATGTTGGGCTAAACATAAGGTTTATGAAGAGGTGGCTGGTATAGGACCTCAGTCTTTTTGTGTTAATCGAAAGCCCAAAAAAGTTTGCAGGCATTTGAAAAGTTTTTGAGGCTGCGTTGCATTTCCACTTTTGATACAGCGTTTAGGGCACAGCCGTCTGCATGCAGGATTTCTTTTGATGGCATCTGTCCGGACCTTCATTTTGGCATGTAGTTTCATGAGGTTGAATAGATTACGTCTGTTTGGTATGTGAAGCAATTCCAGCGTCTCTCTCTCTCTCTAAAAGCATCGGTCAACATAGAGCAAAACTTGTGTCTGAAAAGTGTTAGGGCTAGTAGACAGCCTTGTTTCACGCCGTTTGTTACGTGGAAAGGTTTGGGCGTCTCTTTATTTTCACGACCTCTAGCCAGCCTACCGTCATGGAATAGTCGTACCATTGACACGAACTTACATGGGGCATCCATTTGGCCATGATCTTCCAAAAGCCCTCTCTACCGATATTATCGAAAACCTTGGTCAGGTCTACATAGGTAGAGAAAACCTAGAATGTCCTAGCATAAACCCTAGGATGCTAATGATGGAGGGGGAAATGTAATTCCTATTCGGAAAATATGCCTTATTGTTACATGGGTGAAAAAGTCATTGTATATTTTTTCTGACACTGTGTTGCCAATGCACTACAAGCAGGCTACATGGACAAGAAGGGCTCATTGAAGGAAAGTCTTAATGCAAGACATGAGAGATTGGCATAACTGTCAATCCCTTGGTTAGTGTCGGAGTAATTTTAAGTTCTTAAACACGTAGTTTTAATTTCGGAGAGTAGTCTGGTCAATTAGAAATGTGTGGGGGTGGGGGGAGGGGGGTTGGGAGGGCTGGTTTTCAATCAAAATACAAGTGGTGTTAGAAAATTCCCTCAACTGCTTTGTAAGTAAAAACAAATAACGTAAAAATTGTAGTCCTACTTTCTGTTTCTTTAAAATGAAAAAAGCAATTAGGCCAGCGCATTTGAAAGTTAAGTTTTTACAACACAATTGTCTAAAAAAATAATATTCTGATTGGTTCATTGAAATCGAGAAAATAAAGGCAATTTTCTGTTTTTCTCATTGGATTGGATATGGTGTTGACACAAAAAATATTGTAAATATATATTTTTTACATATAACA
The DNA here is from genome assembly GCA_964033795.1 of Lymnaea stagnalis. NCBI lineage: Eukaryota > Metazoa > Mollusca > Gastropoda > Lymnaeidae > Lymnaea > Lymnaea stagnalis. The sequence continues at coordinate 111,390 of CAXITT010000253.1, read as the reverse complement.
CCAAATAATCGTTTTAAAATTTAAAAAAAAACCATACATACGAAAAAACAGAGTTTTTATTAGATCCTCCGTACTGCCGTTGTCTAAGTCTTAAAAACATAGCTACTACGGCGAAAATCTAGGGATAAACAGGTCAATAGTTCACAGGAAATGAAGTCACAAAACATTATTTCAGGAATTCAGGGCTTTGTGATCATCACGATGGTCTAGAAGACGATAACGTGGCTATATTTGAATAAAATAAAATGTTTGTACATGAATAAAATCAGTTTTTTTTAATATGAATAAAATCAGTTTTTTTTATATGAATAAAATCAGTTTTTTTGTATATGAATAAAATCAGTTTTTTTTTTTTTATATGAATAAAATAAGTTTTTTTACATGAATAAAATCAGTTTTTTGTACTTGAATAAAATCAGTTTTTTGTACATGAATAAAACAAGGATTTTTGTACATAATGACAGTAAGACATCCCCTGAAAAAAATCCCTACGCGATTTTGGGAGGTAAATTTAAAAAAATACCTTTGTCGTAACGATAGACTTACCCGGTATGATGCCCTGAGTCGTAACGACAGACTTAACTGGTATGATGCCCTGAGTCGTAACGATAGACTCACCCGGTATGATGCCCCGGGTCGTAACGATAGACTCACCCGGTATGATGCCCCGAGGCGTAACGATAGACTCACCCGGTATGATGCGCTGAGTCGTAACGATAGACTCATCCGGTATGATGCCCTGCGTCGTAACGATAGACTCACCCGGTATGATGCCCTGAGTCGTAACGATAGACTCACCCGGTATGATGCCCTGAGTCGTAACGATAGACTCACCCGATATGATGCCCCGAGTCGTAATGATAGACTCAACCGGTATAATGCCCTGAGTCGTAACGATAGACTCACCCGGTATGATGCCCCGAGTCGTAACGATAGACTCACCCGGTATGATGCCCCGAGTCGTAACGATAGACTCACCCGGTATGATGCCCCGAGTCGTAACGATAGACTCACCCGGTATGATGCCCCGGGTCGTAACGATAGACTCAGCCGGTATGATGCCCCGAGTCGTAACGATAGACTCACCCGGTATGATGCCCTGAGTCGTAACGATAGACTTACCTGGTATGATGCCCTGAGTCGTAACGATAGACTTAACTGATATGATGCCCCGGGTCGTAACGATAGACTCACCCGGTATGATGCCCCGAGGCCTAACGATAGACTCACCCGGTATGATGCCCCGAGTCGTAACGATAGACTCACCCGGTATGATGCCCAGAGTCGTAACAATAGACTCACCCGTTATGATGATACTAATTTGTGTGCCCTTGTTACTAAATATAACCCAGCTGATTTTGTAGACCATGGGCTTTCAACTTTAGCATTATGAGTTTCCTCAGACACTGTCGGGGGAGAACGATTAGATTTTGATTTGATTTTGAATACTATGTGAAAGAATTGCTATGCACACTGAAACTTTAAAGAAAAAATTTAAATCAGCCCCTAGTTTGAGACCCCAGCTCTGGAAAATTAATTTGCAAAATTAGGATCTAATTACTTTAAAAAAAAAAAAAAAAATCAACTTCATCATTCTTTTAAATCAATATCATTTTTATTTTTAATCAACTCTATTCGTCTCTGTCCTCAGTTCACTGTGCGCTTCCATTTTTCGACAAGACAGCGGTGGTCGAGGGAGAGCCCTTCACACTCGTCTGCGATCACCTTCGATGCGATACCATTCCCGAACATGTAAACAGGATTGTTCTTATAGCAATATTGAAGATAACCTCCAACACTAGCCAAGACCGGATTGCTTTGGTTTACATTAGTGTCAAACAGCCAAGCCAGGATACGTATGCATCGGTACATACGCGTACATAATTTGGATACCTTACATTTGAGTAATTTACTTTCGGGGCACTTACATTTCGGTCACTTATATGTTGAGTCATTTATATTTGGGTCACTTATATTTGGGTCACTTATATTTGGGTCACTTATATTTGGGTCACTTATGTTTGGGTCACTTCTGCTTTAAATTTAACCCCAAGATAACAGATAACACACATGATGGACTCATTTAAGAGATAATATACACAAAAATATTTTTATTGGGCATCCGAATGTCACAACGAGACGATGGTGTAGACAAAACCTGGGATTTTTCTATAGGAGGATAAGCTGCATCCTTAGACAGTGCATCACCTCACTCCGTGCATCACCTCACTCCGTGCATCACCTCACTCCGTGCATCACCTCACTCGGTGCATCACCTCACTCCGTGCATCACCTCACTCGGTGCATCACCTCACTCGGTGCATCACCTCACTCCGTGCATCACCTCACTCGGTGCATCACCTCACTCGGTGCATCACCTCACTCCGTGCATCACCTCACTCCGTGCATCACCTCACTCCGTGCATCACCTCACTCCGTGCATCACCTCACTCCGTGCATCACCTCACTCCGTGCATCACCTCACTCCGTGCATCACCTCACT
>CAXITT010000253.1:58496-98739 GCA_964033795.1 Lymnaea stagnalis | reverse complement strand
ACAGGAAGTGCTGTCTATAAAGTTATACCACATGTTCCTGTACTTTCCTAAAATTGCTTTATTAATCACCTATTTTACCTATTAGTATATTTCAAAAACTTATTTCAATGTATTTCGATTAATGGCATCAAACTTTATTTTAAGTCAAGCCCATTACATAAAAACAAAATAACGAGCAAACCAAGACAAAATAATTGAAAAGTATCTTTTCAGGGATAAGTATTATTATTATTATTTTATGAGTAAAGTTGTGAAATATCTTTACTGGGTTAGTCAAATAATAATCATTTTTAGTAAATAATGAAATATATTTCGGTTTTTATTTATGTTTTACATACTACATTACCTTTTATATTTATTCAATTCCCTGCAGTGTAGTTCCATACACTTCCCTGCAATGTAGTTCTATACACTTCCCTGCAGTGTACTACCATACACGATCTTAATGTCGTTATCCGTTCACAAACCTATGCGTCAATCTGTTGTCTAATCCTTGTACATAACCACTTGTCTGTAAATCCTAATTCACATAGTTTAAAAGTGTGTAAAAATACATAATCCATTTTTAAAACTTTATTCAGAGAAAGTTAAAGTTTATAATGTAATCTATTTTACACTCATTTTTTTTTAAAGTTACAAAACTATTTTTCTCATCAGGGGAGAGAACTACAAAATCAGCGCCCAGAAACCACGGACACTTCATTTTCACCAGAGAAATACAAGAAGTTGTTGGACTTTATTTCATTTGCCTGGCTGCTTGGTTACGTTAACGCCCAGCTGGTAGAAGTTTTAAACACGATAAAGGGAATTGAGTAAAATATTGTGAAAACATTCAAAGTTTCTCTTATCCCTGTGCGTCGTTGAGACTATAAATTACGAACCAAATAGGAGAAATTAAGATTTTTCATTGATATTTAATGAATTAATCGATTAACTTTCAGTTGTCAAAGGTGTTGTGGAAATCAATTTAATATAAGACAGTCGTTTTAACTGTTGTTCTTGACATCCACCAAAGTGTGTTAGTTGTTTATCAAGTATCACTAAAAGTTGATTTTTTACAGTTTTATTTGTGAAAATCGTTGATTATAAAATTTTAGGCTAAATATAACTATAAGGATTATTTTTCTAAACCATTCATCATCAAAATTTTAATACTATGTATCTATATTTTATTATTTTAACAAACTACCACGAAATCTATGTCGTTTAAAATTTGTTTATTTGATAATTACATGATTATTATAGTATTGTTTGCACTTTAGAAAAGTTAACTTATTATTACACAGCTATTCGTTATATATTGTTTTCAATAAAAAAGTTCAAAAATTATTTAATTACATTGCAACTTATAATTAATATCATTTTGAAAGACAATTTTTAAATCTTCAATTTCTTATCTAAATTATGTCTTTAATATGAAATAATGTTCTATTAAATACTATACATTTCATTTTTTCCATATTTTAATCGTTTGAAGAAATATTTAAAGTTTTAATTGCAAATAAATTCAAGTAAATGCAACTTAATATCTTGTCCTTACATTTCTTTGATATTTAAATCTTACACCAGCGCCTGTCAGTACATTAATGTGATGCTATTAAATTCTTTGACCAACCTCAAATAAAACAAGCCAGTAATGGGATACACATAAAACAAGCCAGTAATGGGATACACATTAAACAACCGAGTTATGGGATACACATAAAACAACCGTGTAATGGGATACACATAAAACAACCGAGTAATGGGATACACATAAAACAACCGTGTAATGGGATACACATAAAACAACCGAATAATGGGATACACATAAAACAACCGAGTAATGGGATACACATAAAACAACCGAGTAATGGGATACACATAAAACAACCGTGTAATGGGATACACATAAAACAACCGAGTAATGGGATACACATAAAACAACCGAGTAATGGGATACACATAAAACAACCGAGTAATGGGATACACATAAAACAACCGTGTAATGGGATACACATAAAACAACCGAATAATGGGATACACATAAAACAACCGAGTAATGGGATACACATAAAACAACCGAATAATGGGATACACATAAAACAACCGAATAATGGGATACACATAAAACAACCGAATAATGGGATACACATAAAACAACCGAATAATGGGATACACATAAAACAACCGAATAATGGGATACACATAAAACAACCGAATAATGGGATACACATAAAACAACCGAATAATGGGATACACATAAAACAACCGAATAATGGGATACACATAAAACAAGCCAGTAATGGGATACACATAAAACAACCCAGTAATGGGATACCTATAAAACAACCGAGTAATGGGATACCTATAAAACAACAGATTAATGGGATACACATAAAACAACCGAGTAATGGGATACACATAAAACAACCGAGTAATGGGATACACATAAAACAACCGAGTAATGGGATACACATAAAACAACCGAGTAATGGGATACACATAAAACAACCGAGTAATGGGATACACATAAAACAACCGAGTAATGGGATACACATAAAACAACCGAGTAATGGGATACACATAAAACAACCGAGTAATGGGATACACATAAAACAACCGAGTAATGGGATACACATAAAACAACCGAGTAATGGGATACACATAAAACAACCGAGTAATGGGATACACATAAAACAACCGAGTAATGGGATACACATAAAACAACCGAGTAATGGGATACACATAAAACAACCGTGTAATGGGATACACATAAAACAACCGAGTAATGGGATACACATAAAACAACCGAGTAATGGGATACACATAAAACAACCGTGTAATGGGATACACATAAAACAACCGAGTAATGGGATACACATAAAACAACCGAGTAATGGGATACACATAAAACAACAGATTAATGGGATACACATAAAACAACCGAGTAATGGGATACACATTAAACAACCGAGTAATGGGATACACATAAAACAACCGAGTAATGGGATACACATAAAACAACTCAGTAATGGGATACACATAAAACAACTCAGTAATGGATACACATAAAACAACTCAGTAATGGATACACATAAAACAACTCAGTAATGGATACACATAAAACAACTCAGTAATGGGACACACATAAAACAACCGTGTAATGGGATACACATAAAACAACTCAGTAATGGGATACACATAAAACAACTCAGTAATGGATACACATAAACAACCCAGTAATGGGATGCACATAATATAACAACCGAGTAATGGGATACATTTATAACAACCGAGCAATGTGATACACATAAAACAAGCCAGTAATGGGATACACATAAAACAAGCCAGTAATAAGATACACATATAACAAGCCAGTAATTGGATACACTTAAAACAAACAATACGTGAAAATTTAAAAAAAACATAACACTTTTTCCGTTATTAAAAATAAATGTGTTTAAAGTTGAATGAAATAAGTATTTTTTAAAGAAAAATTGTTATTAATGCTAAATATTTTGAATATAACATTAACTGAAAATTTTCAAATCACATATATAAGAAAATAATTACTTAAAAAGCATGTTTAATTCAGACACTTAACACAAAAATAAATGTATTGAAAACAGAAGGTTAAAAAATGTTTTTTATTGTACAAATAAAATTTAAAAAAATCAATCTTCATATTAAATAATCAATGCAGTCAATTTAACAGCTAATGCCATTTCACGATTTTGACATTTTAAAAATTTCAATTTGTATATATTTATTTCAAAGTTCAATACGAAAAAGCTTGTAAATATTAAATTGAAAATTGATTTACTTCCTTTAAATTATTGCTATGGCTTTGAAAGATATTAATTACATCTATTTTAACTCCAAAAGAAAATGGTCAACATGAGGAAAATGTTCCAATGTTTCGTTAAGTAACGGGAAATTTTTAATTTTATTTTTTTTTAAACTGAAGCATGGACAAATGTAAAATTACAAAAAAATAGAACATTTCAACTCAACACCAATGAGTTTAAATGCTTTATGTATATTGCTATACTTTCTTTTTATTTCATATGCCTTCAAAGTAACGTAAATTATTTTTCTAGTTTTGAAGTTTCAACAGTCATAGCAACACAATAAGATGGGTGTTTTTAATTCACGACCGATAATAAATTAATTATGTAATATACATACAAAACCAACTTAAATAAACATAAACCATATATACATAACCATCCCCACACCCGCATTGGTGCAATTACATAGAACGTATACTAAATTCCATAGATTCGCTCAATCACAAATGTGTGTAAACGCAACCACACATAATCACATAAGCAAATCCCATACACCATAGCAAAATGCAGAAACTTACATTTGTTATCATACATGCGAAATAATTATTGAAAGAGCAAACAGACACCGACAATTATATCGGTGATAATGTTGTTGTTACAGAGCAGACAGACAACAACAGTTACATTAGAGATAATGTTTTTGTTAAACAGCAAACGGACACCCACAATTATATCAGTAAAAATGTTGTTAAACAGCAAACGGACACCCACAATTATATCAGTGAAAATGTTGTTAAACAGCAAATGGACACCCACAATTTTATCAGTGAAAATGTTGTTAAACAGCAAACGGACACCCACAATTATATCAGTGAAAATGTTGTTAAACAGCAAACGGACACCCACAATTATATCAGTGAAAATGTTGTTAAACAGCAAATGGACACCCACAATTATATCAGTGAAAATGTTGTTAAACAGCAAACGGACACCCACAATTATATCAGTGAAAATGTTGTTAAACAGCAAATGGACACCCACAATTATATCAGTGAAAATGTGTATGTTTTTTAAAGACGTCCCACCCCAAAATAAAACGGACTGAATACACATGGCATTATGATTCATTTAGTTCCTAGACTTAGACATGATTTTGACTTTGTTTCATGTCTTGTTGGCTTGTTTATTTATTTGTATTATTTTTATGTTCTATACTAGAGTAAATGACCCGATGTTATTGGGATAATATTGGGTAGGTCCTTTGGTATAATTTCAACCTGCTTTGGAAAATCTTATTACAATTCCTAGCTTTAAAGAGAAGTGTCAATGTAATGACGTTTATAACATCATTAAGTTTAGGCACCCCTACTCCCTTTCACGCCCCTAAACTATATTTCCCCCTCTAAACAGGAACTTAAATTACTCAATTTAAAATATCACTAATTATATAAATTTTGTCACTAAGGAAGTTAAATGAGGGACGATTTCTACGCTAGAGAAATACTTTAGATTTACCCCTTTTCCTGCTCTTGAACTACAACTTTTTTCTCAAAAAATTGTGAAAACACAATCAAAATTGGCAACAAAAACTCTATATCTGACATGAATATATTTTATGTTATAGGAATTTCATATATTAATATTTTCATAAAAATTGTAAACAAACTTTTGCCTTCCTTTTTTAAAAATTATACATTATAAATTTAAGAAATCGTAAAACAAAAAAAAATATCTAAAGAAGAACCTCGCAACCATTTTTCAAGTCTATAAAAGACTTGAGTCTTTTTTTTATTTTTTAAAATGTTAATCTGATAAAAGTACGCGCCCACTTTAATTTTCGCAAATTAAAAACAAAAACATATTTTCATTAAAAAAAAAAATATTGACCTGTTTTTGAAAATTAAATTTTCAAGTGTGCAAAATAATTGGGTTTTGATATTCATGGGAATACTTTTATAAATGTATCCACGTTTTGTTAATGAAATGGATTTTCTTAATTGGTAACTATATATATTTTTTGTAAAAAGAATATTGTCATCCACGTACAAATGTACACATCTTTTTCCTACCTGCGATGTCTATGTATCTATGAAGGTTAATTATTTATCAAATTCATTCCTTTATTATCGTGTGTAGCTTAGGGCAAAATGAACGATTCCCCCCCTCCCCCGGACTTAAATAAAATCAATAAAATCTTTCACCGGTTTGTAGTTCCTTCTATTCCTCAGACTAATATATTTTGCAATTCATACGGTTTATTCTTATTTGGATGAGTTATAAGTGGATTAGTGAATGATTTTTTGTGACGGAGTTTCTCTGCACTGATTGACTTAAACAGCAATTTTTTATTAGAAGCATATTTAAATGTTAAGTTTTTATTACGTGTAAATTTAATAAAAGTATATTTTAGGAAGTTTAAAAAGTAAAAGCTCATTAAATGTTAACAATACAAAGCTAAAATTTGTTTGGGTTTTATTAACAATTTAAAAAGCAAGCGATTATATTTATTAATTTTACTTTTAAGAAGGGAAAAATATATTAATAATTTTTAACTCGCGGTTTAAAATAAAAGAAATTTAAGAGTTTTAGCTAAAATAGGCGATTTGCACAATGATGTCATTTGCGTTCTTATTTAGAACAAATTAATCTAAATTTAATTTCGCAATGTTAATAACGCACTAAAAACGTACTAAAAGGAAATGATGTTTGGGTTTTCGCGATAAATGTGAATTTGGTGTACTTCTTTAAACATGATTCTTTAAATATATTTTTTTCATAACTTTCAAACGCATATAAAATGCATAAGATAGTTCCTTAGTTTAAAAAAAAAAAGTATGTATATTTTATAATAATAAAAATACTTAAGCTTTTACTAAAATGAAAGGGATTCATAGTACTTTTTGCGAATTTAAATGTATTTGATTTCCGTAAAATAATAGAAAATAACTATGATCATTTTTAAGAATCCGAACGTATTTAAATCTTTTCTGTTCTTTGGCGTTATGTCAGCATAGCTCATTCTTATGTATATTCTATAAAGTTAATACATTCACAAAAATTAAATTAACAAAATTTAAAATAAGGATATTTTTTATATTACTGTAACAGACCATGCTACTTATGCATATAAGACGTAAGTTTAGTAAGGCACAAGGCACAATTGCTTAGTGATTTGAAGAAAAGAAATAGAAGCATTAGAAAAGGGAATTAATGTTTAAAGTGTAGAGAGAAATCATGTTTTTGAGTACAGCGGGGGCGAACGACATTATTTTGAAGTAGGAGGTTGACATGTAATAATTTTAGATGGATTTAATGTATTAATTATGAGATAAAGTATTGTATGTTTATGGATAATATATTATATTCTTCATAGAGGGTGTCCATTACTTATGTCAACAAAATAGAGGGAGATGGTTTGGAAATGTTGAACAATTGTTGACAACGGGGAGGAGGAACGTTTAGATAAATTGAGTCAACAATCATGTTTTCTATACTAAAATTTTCATCTTAAAAATCGAGTTTTTTTTTTTCATTGTTATTTTTTTTATATTATTTTTTTATTTTAAATAGGCATATACGTTTTAGGCTTTTAATTTTTACTTTAAATAATATAAGCTTTATTTGATGTGTGTCTGTGCACTGCAAATTGCTGGTCAGAATGTTAGCACACTTTGTTAGTGCAAGAGAAGTGAAAAGGTGGCCTCTATTCACCGGTATATTCAAATTACTAGGGTGGTATGTTTGCGATTCTGTTGCACGGATGGAACAAGGACAAAGTTCAAGTGTCATGTGCAGTCAGGAAAAATATATAAAGTATTAAAAACTGAACGAGAAAGATCAGAAAAAGGTTGACTTGTTTGTAGCTAGTCCATTCAGTAAATGTACTAGTAGTAGTGAAGTAGAATCTGTTAAGTACAAAACAAAAGCCACGATGACCTACAGGGTCAAATAAAAAAATATCTTCAAGGGTGACTTGATTTACTTGTATAAATAAAAGTGCACCGGTGTTATAACTTAAAATCCTGAAAAGGAACATAAAGAAAATAAACAAAAAGTTAATAAGCTGGAAGAGAAAGTGAAAATAAGAAAAAACGAGTAAGAAAAGCAGCACTTGTTCAGGGAAAAAAGTACATTGTAACTAAAATGTGTGCAGAGAATCCTGACTTGAGCGATAAATTAAAGATCCGACAGAAATCTGTCCGACCAAAAAATTGAAGAAGATAAGCCACCTCTTCTCAATACACTTGTTGACATTGCCTTACATGGGTCTGCTGCTCATGAGAAAAGGCGCAGAGGGATATTTATCTAAGGGACAAAACTCTTGATGAATTGACAGAACACCTGAAGAACAAAGTTTTTCAACTAAGTAGAAGTACTGTGTATACTACATTAATACCCTAATGAAGTTCATCGTTTGAGGGTAAATGACGTGTCAGAACTGTACCAGAGAAATCAATTCAAACACAACATGGTACACACTACAAGCACATTGATGGTCACTTTTGTACGGCTACCCTAAGGAATCTCGAGAAAATTGCCTCCATGTTGGGACCAAGAGAAATGTGCCTCATCAGCCAATCTAACAAAACCAGAGCTCCTATTATGGACTGACAGCGGCTAACAAGCAGGCTTCCCTTTTAATGCATGTTGAATACCGTGTTATTTTGCCAGACCATGACTGGGTTGTGTCGGCAAGGCATAAACTCATTCTGTCATTGAAATTCAAAAGGATGGTTGCTTGATCTGATTTGCAAACTCTGTAAAATCTATTTTGCATTACAAGTCATGATGAAAAGCCATGTCCAACAGCAATGATAATGCACTATTGAGCATAACAAAATAACACCTGCTGCTCACCAAAAAAGGATTCGACCAATGCAAGTAGCTGCCAGGATACAGAGACAGGTTATGGCAATTATTGCTCACATTGACAATGCTTCTATTTTAAGTACTGAACGGTTAGATGAGGATGATGTTGACCAGTTTGATTTATCAGTTCCGCAAGATGACAATAATAAATCAGATCCTATGCCCATTGTTACAATAGAGCAACACCTGGCTTCTCCATGGAAAGATGATTGCAGCTAAAACTATGCTACAATTTTGTCAGCTACTATTTCCATAATAATATTTATACTTATATAAACAATTATATTTAATATTCAAGAACCTTTTATTGATTCTGGATTATAAAATTTAAGTGCAAAATCTTTTTAACTTGTTGATTTACAAGCCTAATATGTATAAAATGTTTTCCTACAATCTTATGTGTCATTTAAATAGATCATCTCAAAGTACAATGTGTTTATAAATTTATATTGTAATTATTTTTTTGTCGTTAAGGGGCGTTAATAAATGATGACAAAATATTCAAGGGAAGGGGGGTAATTGAAAAGTTGAAAAAGAAGGGTTTTTTTTTTTTTTTTTTTTTGTTTAATGAAATGACTGCTTTCAAGCTTAGTAAGTGAATGAAATAGCGAAAATAACAGGACAAAAAACAAGGACGTTTTGGCATAAAGCCTTCCTCAGCCAACAATAGAAATTAAAATATAACACACAAAAAAAGAGCACAGTAGACAACTCAAGCAGTATCCATCCGTGTCTCCGGAAGTGGGAACACAGGAAGAGAGAAAATATAAATATTGACACTGTGAAAAATGAAGTCAACGATAATAATGGACCAGAATATCCAGGGATACATCAACACACAGCAATAAGAAAATAGATGAAATATAGGGAAACAGAGAAAAATCAGTAGGATATTATTTGATTAATACCATATGGAGATATGGTGCCAAACAGCTGAATAAATGTATTTTCCCTTTTAACCCTATCTGGTGTGTTACTGCATGAAATCAGTGCGGTAATGGTCACATACAATGCACTTTTATGTTCTTTTCCTAAACAGACCAATGACGATCAATACTACAAGAAGAACTGCTAGAACACCAACCACAATCCCGACAGTACTATGATTACCTTGTGACTCAGACATTTCGTCTTAAATGTAAAAAATAATTAAGAGAGATTGCATTTAATACTCAATATTGAAGACAGCTAAAGAATTAAAATGTTTAATAGTTTATTCAATAATAATAAGTAAAGAACAACAACTTGGGAAAAGGCTCCAAAAGCAGTCGTAAACATTGACACAAACAATCATATATTATGTATATTATTATTATTAGTTGATTTATATAGAGTGGTACACCAACTTAGGGCTGGGCTCACCACGCTGTACATAAACTTAAACAAACATAATCAACTTGAAAAATCAATGAACATACATTAATTAAATCAAACAAAACAAAGGTATTTTCCTTCCACTCATTCCAGAAATATTTACATGTCAAGACATGGGCGGCACCCAGCAGCATCGTTTATCGTCAGACCTGTTGGGGGGGGGGGAAATCAGCCAGGTGAGTTGAGTTTAAAGAGATGTATTTTGTGTGCAGTTTTAAAGGCTGTTATGGTCAGTAGACTGCGAATGTGTAATGGATGAGAACACCTTTGTTTAGAGGCACAGAAAGAGAACGATCGTTCACCGTATGTTTTTGTGCGCGTCTTGGGGATAGAAAGAATACGCGCGTCTGTGGAGGAGCGAAGCTGTCGAAGGGGTGAATAGACAGAAAGAATTTCGGTTAGATAAGAAGGGCAGGAATTCGAGAAAAAGTTGTGACCGAGAACAGAGAGTTTGTAATCAATGCGTGCTTTTACAGGGAGCCAATGAAGTGAATGAAGTAGTGGTGTGACGTGATCACGTTCTTTTGCCTTAGAATTAGCCTAGCAGCTGAGTTTTGAACCTTTTGTAATTTTTCTAAGAATTAATTTGGTGAACCTGATGTCGAGTATGAGCGTTCATTAGAAATTGTTGCGACTCAATATTATGTTCATTAGTTGTTGAACGCTTTTCCCGCGCTTGACTATTATAGTTAGTGAACGCTCTTCCCGCCATTGTCTTTATGACGTATTTTTATGCTGAGTCGTGACGTATTAGTTGTTGAACGCTTTTCCCGCGCTTGACTATTATAGTTAGTGAACGCTCTTCCCGCCATTGTCTTTATGACGTATTTTTATGCTGAGTCGTGACGTATTGTCTATGCAGTGTTGTGACGTATGTTGTAGTCGTGGGGCAGTCTTGAGTGGAACCTTGGAGTTATAGGATGTGTGTTATATTTACTTAGATATTAAAGTTATAGTTATTATGAAAAGGAGTTGAGTTTGTTAATTGATAGTGAGAATAGTACGACGCTTCAACGTATGAAAGAACTGACGAATGTAATCAATCCAAGAAGACGTGTAGGAGTTGACACCTGACAGATGCGAGTTGCAATATTCAAGACGAGACAGATCAAGATCATAGACTAGGGTATTCTTGCAATAATTGTGAGGTAGTGGCGGATGGAGCTAATTTGACGGATAGCTGTGTATGCAGAGCGACAAATGTGAGAGATATGATTATCGAGAGATATGTAACCAAGATTACTATCTTAGGATATAAACTGTATATATGCAATCTATATTCCCAAAATAACACTACAAAAACTCCTGCATTTGAACCGTTTGTCAACAGTGCATAGCTTCAGCAGGACGTATTCCAAAAAGTGAAAGAGAGATAGCTGTGCAGGAAGTGTGTCGATGGAAGAAAATATTCCTAGTTTAGTTTTATTTTTGTTTAAACGATACTGGTCATGAGTTTATGGCCACATCTTCGAGTGGCATATTTAGCTGGCCTGATGTATATTTAGAATGTCAAAAAGATTGGTATTCTTTGAAAAAGGAGTTGTGTTGTATATTTGATCAAGTCTTCTGCTGTTAAAATATATAACTTGAGTGATTCCTCTGTGTAAGTCATAATACTCATCAGGGAATATTGTAAAACAATAAGATAACAAGTGTAATTTTGTGAAATGATTTGATTTCAGCTTATTTTTTCGATGTAATAATCATCCATAAGATAACATCATGTGTTTGCTAACAATGCCGCCTTAACATCACACACAAAAGAAGCTCTTCAGCGGCTGGTTAATCGCCTCTCACACGTATGTAAAGAGTTTGGACTGTCAATTAGACTACAGAAAACTAATTATTTAAGGCAATGAGCACCGTCCTCTCCAAACATATCTATTCAGGGGCCATAATCTGTTGGTATGAGAATTTCAAATACCTTGTATCCACTATTACTACTTCTCTCTTGGTTGAAGAAGAGGTGCACATCAGGATCGCAAAAACTGTAGCAACTATAGCTACATTAAATAAGCTGGCGTGGAATAGTCTTAAACGAACTGTTAAAAAAAAACTAAGCCATTATCAGGCATGAGCGTCCCAAAAGGCATTAACTCAAATGCTTCCGTCAAAGATGTATATTTCATCAGATAATCGAAATTCATAGCCAACCATGGCGTCTCAAAGGGTGCAAGGCGATTCGAAAGGATACAGATGGCCAATTTAGAGATGGTGACATTCGCCTGAATAAACATTAGGTTTTAACAAAATATTAAATTTTATAACAATTATTAGAACAAAAATATCCTTTTTGTTATTCAAAGAAAAGCTTATTATTAAAAATAAAGTTATTTTTATTTATAAAAAATAACTTTTTTGTTAATAAAAAAGTTTCTTGTTTCTGTCAAAGATTATTTTTCAAAGCAGTAAATGTGTAGAGCAACACCCCAGTGCCGTGCGAAAAAGAGGCGAAATGAAAAGCGGGCCCTGTGGCCAAAAGCGCCATCCATAATCATCAATCACTGACATATAAAAACGTCAAGACCTATATCAACTAGAGCATGAATGTGTGTGGGGGTGGGGGGGGGGGATCCTTTCGTGAATGACTTATTTTATTTACGTACTGGATGAAATTGTCTGTCCACAGCAGCAAAAATAATGTTACTTATTTGACTGGAAGGCGTGACACCGTATCGAAGATATAGTCGCCATCCATAATCATCAATCACTGACATATAAAAACGTCAAGACCTATATCAACTAGAGCATGAATGTGTGTGGGGGTGGGGGGGGGATCCTTTCGTGAATGACTTATTTTATTTACGTACTGGATGAAATTGTCTGTCCACAGCAGCAAAAATAATGTTACTTATTTGACTGGAAGGCGTGACACCGTATCGACGATATAGAGAAGGACTTACATCAGCTGGTGGTCCGTGCATTGCGACGGAGGGCGTATGATCCATCTGAATATAGGGTGTGATGAAGCAGACTAAGGTCCTACATACGTGGGCTGTCGGACCACTGATAATAAAGACATTGACCAATAATCATGTGAAAACTTACTTGTGCAATAGAGATTTTCCATTTTTCAATTGTCTGTTGAATTCCTTTTAATTCAAAAGAAATGCAGCAGCTGTAGACGCCACAGGCTTCTTTTGTCGCCTTCGGTAGAATGCCATCAGCGCGCTCGGCACCAGGTTTTGAGGAGAAGTTGAACATCCAGCCTCCATCAGAGCGCCCTTCCTGAAATGGTGGCATGCACGTAGAAGACACGAAATGAAAAAATAAAATTACTTGATAAAATAAAAATAACATTAAGATAAGATATTATATTTTTTATTGAGCAAATGAATGGGAATGTTTTTTTTCCGTTCAGCATACATATTTTTTTCCAGTCTTGAAAATCCTTGTTGGTTATTCCTTAAAAATAGTCTGTAGCTAGAATTCCGTCGTATAATGGCGATATAAATATAATTTAAAACAGAGCTACTGACTGGAGGGATCAATCGTTATATGTGCGTTGACTAAATTTTAAAAGCCCATGCTACTCACGCGCACAGTTGTATGTTGTCTGTTCACGCTTCGAAAAACCTTCTTATTTACTTGTATAGGCACCAGACGGAAAAAACAAAATAAATATTTTCTATTTAAAAATTACTTTAAAAAAATTATTAAAACACAAACACTTTTCTTCTCTTTGAGTGGCACTGCAACGCATGCCGGGTTCTCACTAGTATATAATAGATTAAAGATTGTCTCCAAGGCTAACAGGTCGTGCTAATTTCACAAAATGGAAATTAAAAAATAATGCACTAAATGAGATTCGCATTATTGATGCTTAATATTTTTTGGCATCTGCTATAGGGACCATATCTCCAATGATACAGTGAAAGAATGGGTTCGTCAGGCAATTGGGGAGTACGATGACCTACTGGTGACTGGGAAAAAACGCAAACTACAATGGTATGGCCACGTAACAAGGGAACAAAGGCTTGCCAAAGAAATATTGCAGGGCACCACAAGAGGATAGAGAAAGGAGGAAGACAAAGAAAAAGATTGGAGGATAACATCAAAGAGTGGACAGGACTAACATTAGGCGATGCAGTGCGTAGTGCCGAAGACAGAGACGAATAGAGGAGGATGGTTTACATGTCATCTGTGGCGCCCCAACGGTCCAAGGACTAAGGAACATGATGATGATGATGATCTAGCATAATAATAAAATGAATAGAAATGTCTGAATTATTGTACACATATTTTGTGTGCAATCTTAGAAACACTCGGTTTGAGTGATTTCTTTTTATAAATACAAAAGTTGCAATTTTTAAAATTCTGGTTTTAATATTTTCCCACCAAGTTTTGTTCCGTTAAAAACTGGGCACTTTAAAATTGACATTTTAGCGATGTCGATGCTTGAGACTTATTTTTATCCTTGGATATTTGTAACAAATAAATACTGAAGACCTCTTCTTAGTGCACGTCCCTTAAAACGATGACGTCATTGTTAAGTGATTAATTTATGATAACACACCAGCAGCCATTTTAGTTCCGAAACACATCAAGAAGAAAACAAGAAATGGTGATGAAAAAATGAAATTAATTCCATATTTCTACTTGTTATTTTGCTGCAGATATGGTAAGAAACCGAAGAATAGATCCCCCAGGGCTCAGTGCTAGGCTCTAGTTTGTTCCTAGCATATATCAATGATCTTCCCGAGAAGCTGAACTCTCAAGCAAGATTTTCGCAGACGACATGGCGGTATATAGGACAATCGTCAACAGCTCTGACAAGAGTCAGCTTCAACAAGACCTCAATCGGTTAGCTGAGTGTGAGATGAGCTGGGACATGGGATTTCATCCCGTCAAGTGCCAGACACTGTCAGTCTCCAGAAGCAGATTTCCTCTAAACCAATCTTACGAACTGTATGGCCAATTTCTTGAGCCAGTTTCCTCCTTAAAGTACCTGGGTGTTACCATTCAAAGAGAGGCCCGCTGGGACGAGCACATTAACAGTGTGTGCAACCGTGGGGTTCCTAAGGTGCAATCTGAAGATCGGAAACTCAAGCGTGAAAGAAAAAGCCTATAAAGCCTTTGTCCGGCAACTTTTAGAGTACGCTTCTACAGTCTGGGACCCATTTACCCAAAAAAGCATCGACAGGTTGGAGGCGGTCCAACGAGGGCAGCACGGTTTGTCATGAACCGCTACAGAACACCTCAAGTGTTGGCAGTATGCTAGAAACACTGGGCTGGTCAACATTGGAAGAACGACGACGACTATCTAGGCTCACCATGTTGTACAAGATCAAAAATGGGCTGGTCCACTGCTCCGGCATAAGACAGAAACTCGTTCATCTTCCCCCTAGACAGCGACGAGGCCACGAAAGACAGTTCCAGCTGGTAAAAACAAGAACAAAGTACAGGAGCTCCCCATTCCTGCCGAAGACAATAGGGTACTGGAACTAGCTTCCAATAACAACAGTTGAGGCGGCAACACTCGACACATTTGTGTCTATTGCTCATGTATTCCAACCCCCAGTTCGTAACACAGCTGCTGAGTCGCCCTTGCAACCAGTGAAGCATCCCCTTTAAAACCCATACACAGTCACATCGCAAACCCCTCTGAAACATAGGAGCCAGAATGATCAATT
Source organism: Lymnaea stagnalis (assembly GCA_964033795.1). Classification (NCBI taxonomy): domain Eukaryota; kingdom Metazoa; phylum Mollusca; class Gastropoda; family Lymnaeidae; genus Lymnaea; species Lymnaea stagnalis. The sequence goes on along the minus strand of CAXITT010000253.1, from coordinate 83,090 downwards.
CATTGATCATGGGCCCTAAAATTAAAGAAGACGAAGATATGCTATTGAGGATTTTTTCTGAGTCTTATTGTTTGAAAGTGGCACAGCATTCTTGCATGGCGTTGGTATACCGTCCAATTTTCACAGGCATAAGAGAAGTGTATGAAGAACAGCCGCCTTATATACTTTCAATTTAATTTGAGTGCTGATACCTCTCTTGGTTGATAAGTTCATGGACAGTTTGCCATGGGTTGCCCTGGCTCTCGCAACACGGAGGTTAGCCTCGTCATCGATGGTTGCTCTTTTGGAAAGTGGGCTGCCGAGATGAGAAAAGCTATTCACCTCCTTAAGTCTTTCGCCATATAATTTTAATGTTGGGCTCAACATAAGGTTTATAAGGTGGTTGATATGGAACCTCAGTCTTTTTGTCTTACTCGAGAGCCCAAAGTTTTTGCAGGCATTTGAAAAGTTTTTGACGCTGCGTTGCATTTCCACCTTTGATAGAGCGTTTAGGGCACAGTTGTCTGCATGCAGGATTTCTCTTGATGGTATCTGTCCGGACCTTCATTTTGGCATGTAGTTTCATGAGGTTCAATAGATTACCGTCAGTTTGGCATGTGAAGGCAATTCCAGCGTCTCCCTCTCTGAAAGCATCGGTCAACATAGAGCAAAACATGATGCTGAAAAGTGTTGGGGCTAGTAGACAGCCTAGTTTCACGCCATTTGTTTCGTGGAAAGGTTTGGGCGTCTCTTTATTTTCACGAACTCTAGCCTGCCTACCATCATGGAATAGTCGTACCATTGACACGAACTTACATGGGGCATCCATTTGGCCATGATCTTCCAAAGCCCTCTTTAGCGATATTATCGAAAGCCTTGGTCAGGTCTACATAGGTAGAGAAGACCTAGCCTGCCCTAGCATAAACCCTAGCATGCTAATAATAGAGTGGGGGGGGGAGGATGTAAGTCCTATTCGGAAAATATGCCTTATAGTTACATGGGTGAAGAAGTCATTGGATATTATTGCTGACAGCTGTGTTGCCAATACACTACAAGCAGACTACATGGACAAGAAGGGCTCATTGAACGACTCATTTTGAGTTTTATTGCAAGACATGAAAGATTGGCAGAACTGTCAATCCCTGGGTTGGTGTCTGAATAGTTTTCAGCTCTCAAACACGTAGTTTTTAGCTCCAAAGAGCAGTTTGGTCAAATAGAAATGGGAAAGGGGGGGGGGGGGGTGGGGTTTCAAGCAAAATACAAGTTGGGTAAGAAAATTCCCCCAACATCAAAATACAAGTTGTGTAAGAAAATTCCCCCAACTGCTATGTAAGTAAAAACACATAACGTACAGGTTGTAGTCCTATGTTCTGTTTCTTTAAAATGAGAAAAGCAAATAGGTAACCACATTGACAGTTAAGTATTTACAACACAATTCTCTAAAAGAAAATATTCTGATTGGTTCATTGAAATCGAGACAGAAAAGGCAATTATCTGTTTTTCTCATTCGAATGCATATGGTGTTGACACAAAAAATATTGTAAATGTATTTTTTTTTTAACTGAGAACAACCCAATTATACTTTTATAACTATAAAAAACCTTACATACGAAAAAACATAGTTTTTTTTTCTTGTTAGATCCTCCGTACTGCCGTTGTCTAAGGCTTAAAAACATAGTTGCTACAGTGAAAATGTAGAGGTAAACAGGTCAATAGTTCACAGGAAATGAAGTCATAAAACATTATTTCAGGAATTCAGGGTTTTGTGATCATGACGATGTTCTAGAAGACGATCAAATGGCTATATTTGAATAAAATGAATTTTTTTTACATGAGTTAAATCAGTCTTTTTGTGCATGAGTAAAATCATTTTTGTACATGAATAAAATCATTTTTTTTGTACATGAATAAATCAGTTTTTTGTACATGAATAAATCAGTTTTCTTGTACATGAATTAATCAGTTTTTGTGTACATGAATAAAATCGTTTTTTGTACATGAATAAAATCAGTTTTTTGTACCTGAATAAAATCAGTTTTTGTACATGAATAAAACCAGTTTTTGTACATGAATAAAATCAGTTTTTTGTACATGAATAAATCAGTTTTTTGTACATGAATAAATCAGTTGTTGTGTACATGAATAAAATCAGTTTTTTGTACATGAATAAATCAGTTTTGTGTACATGAATAAAATCCATTTTTTACATGAATAAAATCAGTTTTTTTGTACATGAATAAAATCAGTTTTTGTACATGAATAAAATCCGTTTTTGTACATGAATAAAATCAGTTTTTGTACATGAATAAAAATATTTTTGTACATAATGACAGTAAGAAATCCCCTGAAAAAAATCCCTGCGCGATTTTGGGAGGTACAATTTAAAAAATACCCCGAGTCGTAACGGTAGACTTACCCGGTATGATGCCCTGAGTCGTAACGATAGACTCACCTAATATGATACTCATTTGTGTGCCCTAGTTACTATATATAAACCAGCTGATTCTGTAGACTATGGGCTTTCAACTTTAGCATTATGGGTTTCCTCAGACACTGTATGGAGACGGACTAGAGTTTGATTTAGAAAAAATTAAAATCAGCCCATAGTTTGAGAACCCAGCCCTGGACAAATTGATGATCACGTGCAAAATACAGATAATTATCTATTTTTAAAAAAAGTCAACCGCATCCTTCTTTTAAATCAATATCATTTTTATTTTCAATCAACTTCTATTCATCTCTGTCCTCAGTTCATTGTGCGCTTCCATTTTTCGACAAGACAGCGGTGGTTGAAGGAGAGCCCTTCACAATCGTCTGCGATCATCTTCGATGCGATGGCATTCCCGAACATGTAAAGAGCATTAAGATTATATCAATATTGAAGATAACCCCCAACGCTAGCCGCGACGTGACTGCTTTGGCTTACATCGCTGCTAACCACCCAAGCCAAGATGATTATAAATCGGTAAAGTTGCTTACATTTGGTGTCATTTGCTTTCGGGGTACTTACATTTCGGTCACTTATATGTTGAGTCATTTATATTTGGGTAACTTATGTTTGGGTCACTTCTTCTTTACATTTAACGCCAAGATAAGGAATATACAACTCATTTAAGAGATATGTTATTTTTGGGCATCCGTCTGTCACAATGTGACGATGGTGTAGACGTCACAGGACGAAATGACAAGGCCTGGGATTTATCTATAGGAGGGTAAGCTGATTCTCTAGACAGCGAATCATCTCTCCACGTGCATCTTTATAATCGAAGAGAGAATTATGTTCGGATGATACAGCTCGGCACAAGTGACGTCGCAGGAGTCCTTGTTGGAGTCAGAATTTTTCCTTTTCTCTTAGATCCGTTGCCATCCAAGGTTAACGAATCCAATCCACCCGGGATGCTAGTGACATCTTTTTTAATGTATTAAACATAGGAAGAGGTATTATGGACGGTAACATGTTTCATTCTGGATTATAACATTATTACTTGAAATTTGAATCTGTTCTACTTTCTTTTGAGTAAAATCAAAGACTATTTGGGAATAACACTTTTCAAAATTGGGTTGATGTGAGTTTACAAACTTCTGAAAACGACCATTCCTAATTAGCTACTCAAATTGCTTTAAGGGAATTAAAACACCACCATCATCCTGAGTGGTGCTACAGCCCATCGTGGCGCCCAGGCATGTTCCACCATCCGCTTCTATTCAGACATCATCATTAGTGGCGCTAAAGCCCATATAGGGCCCTGGTCTGCTCCACAAAATTTTTAAATTCAGCTTCCGCCTCCACGATTGGAATGCGTGCTGTGAGATCGCAGTGATGTCTCATAACTTTATATGTAGAGATCGGAGTGATATCATGATTATGTCTCTTTTGATAACATTTTTATGTACAGCGCGGTGAGCCCAGCTCTAGGCCGGGGTACCGCGCTATATAAGATGTCTTATTATTATTATTATTATTATGTCTCATAACATAATATGTAGAGATCGGAGTGATGTCTCATAACATTATATGTAGAGATGGGAGTGATGTCTCATGACATTATATGTAGAGATCGCAGTGATATCTCATAACATTATATGTAGAGATCGCAGTGATGTCTCATAACATTATATGTAGAGATCGCAGTGATTTCTCATAACATTATATGTAGAGATCGGAGTGATGTCTCATAACATTATTTGCAGATATCGCAGTGATGTCTCATAACTTTATATGTAGAGACTGCAGTGATGTCTTATAACTTTATATATGTATGTCATATTGATGTTTTATAACTTTATACGAAGTGGCTAATCTGACCTGGCTACCAGAAGTGAGAGGTTTGGATTGAAAAAATGTTTAAAATATTATTGTTGGGTTTGTAAGATAAAATTTGGTATCGACTAAAATATAATTGAATGGGCCATAGGTTTTTAAAATTAATTTTTTCAGTTTATCTTAAAAAAACTACCACAAATGACATCCGAATAGCATTGAGTCAAAATGGACCCGGACACGCAGCGCCGCTATTCAGAGTAATTTTTTTTTCATTTCATTATATTAAATATCTGTTCAGTTTTTTGCCAGTATAGGAAGTTTACAATCTTCACTTACAATGTTTCATCCGTTTACAGCAAATACCCGATGGAAGAAATTGGAAGCCGACTTTTCACAGTGAGAACCGTACTGACAACAGGTTCTCTATTAATGTGACTCTTACAGTGATGGACACAAGGGTTGAAGACAGTGGCCAATATGTGTGTAGACTCTCTTATTTTTCTAATGATGACCACTTTGAGCGCACAGATTGCGATACTTCCGTTTCGCTGAGTGTCAGTAAAGGTAAGTCTGTAATTTGATGTAATCAGGCCAGACTGACGCTGTCATTGACGCTAAGAGAAAGTCACGATATTAAAAAAAAATTGTTTTTAAAAAGTATTATAAATCGTTATGGTCAGTTGTTGACGGTAACAGTTCCATCTGTGAAGATACAGCGTACAAGTGATGACTCCGTAAATTGACTGTAACGCTGTGAATGAATTGTAGAATTTGAAACCTGCATTAATTTGCATATTTTATATATATATAATAGTTCGGATTATTAAAAACAGTGCTGGTGATTTTTTTATTATTTTACGGAAATCAAATACGTTTAGTGTGCAAAAAAATTAGATCTTCTTGTTGTTTTAGTAAATGTTGAAGTATTATGATTAAAAATTACACACACATTTTAAATTGTTAATAAAACACAAACAACGTTCGATTCAGATTCGTATTTTTACAAAAATTAATCAATTTTTACTTTTGATTCATTCCAAATGTACACTTTTAACAAATTTATAACGTAATAAAAACTTAAACTTAAAATATACTTTTAATAAGCAAATGCCGTTTAAGTCAATCAGCGCAGAAAAACTCCATAGCCAAATAGCATTCACCAATGCACTTATATCTCATACAATTAAGAACAAAGCATTCGAAGTACACAAAATGTGTGTTTTTGTATGGCTGGGACTACAATTCGGTGGAAGATTTTTATGAATATTCTTAAATCTGTGTTTTGGGGGGGGGGGGTGTTGATCATGTCATATTGCCCCCAGGTAACGCGAGATACTTCTCGGAATAAAAGAATGATTTTAATAAACAATTAATATTCTTAGGGACATACATATCGGGGTAGGAAATAGGATATGCACATTTTTACGTGGATGACTATATCTTTAACTTTAATCCAATTATATTACAGTTGTGAAAAAGACATGTTACATTGTCTTTCTAAAAATAAACATATTTTTACAACTTAAGAAAATCAATGGCTGTAAAAAAAACGTAGGTACATGTACACATGTACGCAACCCTATTAATATCACAACCGAATCATGTGACACATTTTAAAATTTGATTTTTAAAAAAAAAAATAGAGATGTGTTTTTAAATCGCGAAAAGTAAAGTGGTTCTATATTTGTATGAGTTTGTTAACATTCCTGTTAAAAAAAGGACACTTACGGCTGTTACAGACGTGAATAAATGGTTAAGAACTTCTTCTTTTGACAAAAGAATTCTTCATTTTACGATTTTCTGATAATGCAGTAGAAGAAAGACAGGCAAAAAGTATGGTTAAATTTTTTCATGAAGATATTAGTTGATCAAATTCCGTTAATATACAATTTATTTAAAATGGTATTTAATGTTTTTGTAGTAAATTTAAGCTAACGTTTTCACAATCACATTTTTTAGAGAAAAGAAAATTTAATTTAGGGGCACGCAATGTTGTCGGGTAGGACCGATATTTAAGTTTAAAAACACATGGCATCTAAAATATGGGAAAGAAATAAGCCGTCAACGAACTCCTTTGGGGACAATGATGATTTAGTATAGGTAATTATCATTTATTTGGTAATTTAAGGTTAGTCATGTTTAGAGAGAGAAAATTGTTTAAGGGTGCGAAAAGGGGTAGGGTAAGCATATAATATACGGTGGTACCTCGGTATACGTCCTTAATCCGTTCCAGATCTTTGGACGTATACCGAACAGGACGTATACCAAACAGGACGTATACCAAACAGGACGTATACCAAACAGGACGTATACCAAACGTATTTTTACACAAGAAATAAAGGGAACATGATTAATCCGTTCCCGTGGAAAAAAAATCCTATTGTTATTGGCATATTATAAAATTATTGACGTGGTTGTATAAAAACTGCTTAGTACTAAAATGCATAAATAAAAAGAACTTGGTGAAATGAATGAAAATTTAACCTCACTTTACCTTGGTGAGAAGAGTCAAGTGCTTACTAATCTGGTGCTGAGTTGTTATTGTTTTGAAAGAGAGTCCGCTTCCAATAAAACGTCAGGACTATGACATTATGTTGTTTTTTCTTTTTTTTTTTTTTTGGTCTCTTTTTCGCTAGTTGACCCCGGTTGAGGTTCACCAGGTTTGACTTTTACAAAAAAATCATAGTGACACATACAAGTTCTATCATGCAAGCGGGTCGTATTCCAAACGAAGGTCGTAGACCAAGCAAAATGTTTCTCGTTCAAAACAGGACGTATACCAAGTTGGACTCATTCCAAAGCAGACGTATACCGAGATACCACTGTATAGCGAAAAAATGCTTCTCAAAACTTTCAATCATTTTTAGAAACGTAAATATCAGGGATTCCGCTTAAACACCAATCCCGATGGGACCAGTATCCGGGTTGGAATCAGTTACCGGAGAAATGCCGACCCCAATTCTTCCGTTTCCCAATGGGATCCCATTTGCTGATGGGATTTGGTTCCCAACAAGAGTACATTCCCAGTGGGATCCCGACCGCATTGGAGACCGTAACGGTGGGATCACGTTCTCCTGGTAGGCATCCTGCTTCTCTAGAGTGTTCTGTTCTTTGAATTAGCTTAATAGAAAGGCCCGCGAAAAGTTGACCAGCGATCAAAGTGGCCCTTTAGATGATTTGGGTTGACGGCCCTTGGGCTACCAGCTACTGATACATTACAATCACTTTTACATTTCTACATCCTCTCTGCACAACCAGCTCTAAAAGTTCAAAGGTTAACACGGACTCTCCAAGTGGTATGTCTTTTCTTAGAAGTCATGAAGATTTTATCCTGATATGATATCTCTCTCTCTCTCTCTTTCCCTCCCTCTCTTCCTCCCTCGCTCTCTCTCCACCTCCCTCTCTCTCTCCCTCCCCCCTCTACCTCTCCCTCCCTCTCTCTCTCTCTCTCTCTTTCTCTGTTAACTCACTATCTGATAATTTATGTGTGTACACTTACACTACCATAGTGAGATTACCAAGGTAATTTCAAATAAGTTTAAGCAATGAGCCCCATATTTGAATGACGTTTTTTGTTAAAAATATTCCCTTTTTAAAATAAATGAAAACATTAAATGTCACCTTCCGACCAGGTTCCTTCCAAACATGGATAATGATACTATTTCCAGTGCAGATGTTCTAAAATGAGTCTAATATAGAAACACAAACAATAATAAGGTTACGGGCCTTGGTGTCATCTATCTTTGTGTTTGAGACTATAGCTATTTTTTAACACTTACTTCTTGCCTAACTATCTACTCACGAGCATACGGTTTTCTGTCCCACCGAACACGGTCTACACAATTTGAGCTCTAATGTATTTATCCCATAATTTTATAAACTTACTTCCCATTTGTTTGCTATAGAACTCGAAATGCAATTCCAAAGATATTAGCAGCGAAACATGGGTTTGATTGGAAGTGTGCTTCAATTGACAAGCACTAACATTCGAACAAATTGTTCAACATCCTAAATAATATACATACATGTTAATTAAGTCGTCTTAGATGGAATAAGACGAACAACAAGGAATGCTACACAATAATAGCCATTATTGTTACCATGAGCATCTGTCCCAATCTACAACCTTATGTTGTGGCGTAACCGAATGTTCCGTTTAAAACATTTTAAACAAAAGGTATTAAAGTATAAGACATTTCAAAAATGCTTTGACGAAAAAGATCGAACAATAAATATCTTTAACTAGAAATACTGACGTTGGTAACATGAATATCCAGCAATTGCTTTGCATTAAGATCGACTTCAATTGCCAATGTTTAAGTGATACAATTTTTAATTGATCAATGTCTGGTTTCACCATACAGTCAAGTCATTGTGATGCTTCGTTTACCAAAGAAAATTATGTTTCAAGTAGCTTTGAACATGACTCTCAGTGTCTCAACGTGCTACTAACATGACTCTCAGTGTCTCAACGTGCTACTAACATGACTCTCAGTGTCTCAATGTGCTGCTAACATGACTCTCAGTGTCTCAATGTGCTGCTAACTTGACTTTCAGTGTCTCAACGTGCTTCTAACATGACACGCATTGTCTCAACGTCCTGCTAACATGACACACAGTTCTCAACGTGCTGCAAACGTGACGCACAATGACTCAACATGCTGCTATCTGTGACACACAGCGTCTCAACGTGCTGCTAACATGACGCACAGTGTCTCAACGTGCTGCTAACACTACACACAGTGTCTCAGCGTGCTGCTAACATGACGCACAATGACGCAACATGCTGCTAACATGATTCACAGTTTCTCAACTTGCTGCTAACAAGACACACATTGTTTCAACGTGCTGCTAACATGACTTACAGTGTCTCAATGTGCTCTTAACATGACGCACAGAGACTCATCGTGCTGCTAACATGACTCACAGTGTCAGTCGTGAAATTTATTTACTTGGGCTGACACATAAAAATCCTTTGAGTAAATAATGAAATACATTTCGGGTTTAATTAATAAGATTTAGATACTACAGTACTTTTTATATCCATTCACTTCCCTGTAGTGTAGTTCCATACATGATCTTCATGTAAAAATCCTTTCACAAACCTCTAAGTCAATGTGTTGTGTAATCCATGTGCATCAACACTTTTCTGTAAACATTAATTCACATAGGTTGAAGGTGTATAAAAATCCTTAAAACCATTTTGAATATATTCAGAGAAAGTTATTTTACACTAATTTTGTTTTGTTTTTTTAAATTACAAAACTGTTTATCATCAGGGGAGAGAACTACAAAATCGGCGCCCAAAAACCACGGACACTCCATTTTCACCAGAGAAATACAAGAAGCTGTTGGACTTTATTCCATTTGGCTGGCTGCTTGGTTACGTTAACGTCCATCCGTTAAGAAGGTAAAATATTGTGAAAACATTCAAAGTTTCTCTTTCCCCTGTGCATCGTTGAGTCCACAAATGATCAGCTCAATCAATTTAATTAACATTTTCAACTGATCTTTAATGATATAATCGAATAACATAGAAGGAAATATTTCAGTAGTCGAATGTGTTGTGGAGCTCGGTCATCTCATCTAAGAAGTCTTTTCACCTGTTGTTCTTCACATACACAAAAGTGTGTTGGCTGTTTATCACGCGTCACTAAAGGTTGCTTTTTATTACAAATGTATTTTTGAAAATGTTTTATTATAAATTTTCAGGCTAAATATAACTTTAAAGATTTTTTTTTTTAAAATTGTATATATATTTTTAAATAATTTTTTTATAAATTAAATTTAATAAGATTTTCCTATATTATATTATTTTAACACGATCCCTGTAAATCTATGTTGTTCAAAAATATATTTATTCGATAATAACAAGATTATCATAAGATTGTTGGCACTTAAGAAACGTTAACAAATACCCAGCTTTTCGTTACATTAAGTTTTGAATAACATAGTTAGTCAATTATGTAATTACATTGCAATTTATAATTAATATATTTTTAAAGTCATTTTTTAAAACCTTCATTCCCCTCCCCCCTCCCCTTTTTTTCAAAATTATGTTTATTATAAGATATAATGAATATTATATTGAAAACAATAAATATTGTTTTTCCACATCTCCATTGTTGGAAGAAAAATTAAAAATTTAAATTGCAAATAAAACGAAGTAAATGCTAATTAAATATCTTTTCTTTTTATTTATTTGCTATTTAAATCTTACACTAGCGTGTGTCGACAAATTATTTGGATGTTGCTAAATTCTTTGACCAACCTCAGATAAAACAACTCCGTAATGGGACACACATAAAACAACTCAGTAATGGGACACACATAAAACAACTCAGTAATGGGACACACATAAAACAACTCAGTAATGGGACACACATAAAACAACTCAGTAATGGGACACACATAAAACAACTCAATAATAGGATACACATAAAACAACTCAGTAATGGGATACACATAAAGCAACCCAGTAATGGGATACACATAAAGCAACCCAGTAATGGGATAATAAATAATAATAATAAAGTTCATTTCAAAAACACGCTTCATCCCAAAAGGCTCGAAGCGCGGTACAAAGTCAACAAAAAACAAATCTATAATTTACCACATTTAAAACAAACGCAACACTACAAAAACTAATTACAAGCATACAATTGCAAAGTCTTTCAACTCATTTCAACCTTGAGCAACACAGCTAATATGCATTAAATGGAAAATATGGTAGACAATCATCGGATAGGCATAAAACAACCCAGCAATATGAAAGACATAAAACAAACAATCCCTGATAATAAAATAAAAACTGAACACTGTTGCTCGTTATTTTAAAATACAATTTTGTTTTCGAATAAAGTTTAAATGAAATAAGTTTTTTTTTTACTTAAGGAAAATTGTTATTAATATTGAATACTACAACATTAACTGAATATCTTTAAGTTACATATATAAGTTAATAATTACTTAAAATGCATGATTAATGAAGACACAAAACACAAAAATAATATAGTGAAAAGTGAAATTTAAAAAAAATGTATTGTAAAAATAATAACTAATAATCAATTCCGAAAATTTAAAAGCTAATGCAATTTTACGAAACTGACATTAAAAAAAAAATCAATCTATATATCTATTTATTTATTTCAAAGGGATAAAATCATTACGAAAAAAGATTGTAAATATTAAATTGAAAATTAATTTACTTCATTTAAGTTGTATGTTTGGCTTTGAAAGATATTAATTATATCTATATTATCTCCAAAAGAAAATTATCCAAATGAGGAAGATGTTTCATTGTTTAATTATGTAAATGGATTTTTTTTCCCAACTGAAGCTTTGTCCAATGTTAAACTACAAAAACAGAACATGTCAACTCAACACTTATGACTTTATGTTTATATACATTGCTATAGTTTAAAAAAAAAAACACTTAATATGCCTTCACTGTTGCGTCAATTATTGACTAGTTTTGAAGTTATTCAACAGTCTTAGTGACATAATAAGTTGTGTTTATTTTTAACTCACAACCAAAAATCAATTAACGCGTATAATAAACATAAACAATCAAACTTAAATAAACAATAAACCATATACACATAACCATCGCCATACCCGCAGTGGTGCAGTTACATAGAAGGTATACTAAATTCCATAGAGTCGTTCAATCACAAAGGTGTGTAAACCAATAACACATAATCAAATAAGCAACAATCATAACCCATAACAAATCCATAAACGTTCATATGTTATCACAGATTATTGCAAACATTTTGTTTCTTAAATAAAATCAAACAAATTTTAAAAAAACAACCCTAAAAAAAGTTGTCTATTATTAGCCCAAGCATATGTTTCTTTTCTTCTTCTAAAGGGCTTTTTGGAGTGGTGCAGGTTGAGGTGAATGGAAAGATGCTTTGAACATGTACTTAAAAAAGGGTTACATATTCGCCACTGTCTCCAACCATGGTGTCCATCGCTGTAACAGTCACATTTTCGCCACTCTCTTCAAAAATGGTGTCCATCACTGTAAGAGTCACATATTCGCCACTCTCTTCAACCATGGTGTCCATCACTGTAAGAGTCACATATTCGCCACTCTCTTCAACCATGGTGTCCATCACTGTAAGAGTCACATATTCGCCACTCTCTTCAACCATGGTGTCCATCACTGTAAGAGTCACATATTCGTCACTCTCTTCAACCGTGGTGTCCATCACTGTAAGAGTCTCATATTTGACACTGTTTTCAACCATGGTCTCCATCACAGTAAGAGTCACATATTTCCCAATTTCTCCAACCATGGTCTCCATCACTGTAAGAGTCACATATTTCCCAAAGTCTCCAACCATGGTGTCAATCAATGTGAGAGTCATATATTTGCCACTCTCTTCAACCATGGTGTCCTTCACTGTGAGAGTGAGGCTCATCATGAATCTGTTGTCAGAATGATTATTGCTGTGAAAGGTCGGATTCCAATATCTTCCAGGAAACTATGTAAATGAAGATTGTAAATTTAACAAAATCCCTAGAAAATCTAAACATCATGAAGTCATTTGACATTATAAAGTGAAAACACTCTAGTATCTATGTCTTTCTGGGCAATTAAAAATTTACAGTAGTATTATTCACGTCACATACAATTCTTTGTTACGTTTCCAAATGTAAAAATGGCCACAACATCTAGGAGACTACTTATTATATAATCCACAGATGTAGCGAGCTCAACACAGACATTTGTGGTTAAAAAGAACAATAAAATTATTCGTTATGGAATGTTTTATTGATTTAAACATTATAGTTTTGTTTTCATAGTTAAACTTTGTATTTATAGACATATTGAATCCAGAATGTACAATATTGCAATGGGCATGAAATATTGGGATCGTTTGCAATGGGAATGTGACATTGGGATTGTTTGCAATGGGAATGTGACATTGGGATTGTTTGCAATGGGAATGTGACATTGGGATTGTTTGGAATGGGAATGTGCCATTGGGATCGTTTGCAATGGGAATGTGACATTGGGATCGTTTGCAATGGGAATGTGACATTGGGATTGTTTGCAAATGGGAATGTGACATTGGGATTGTTTGCAATGGGAATGTGACATTGGGATTGTTTGCAATGGGAATGTGACATTGGGATTGTTTGCAATGGGAATGTGACATTGGGATTGTTTGCAATGGGAATGTGACATTGGGATTGTTTGCAATGGGAACTAAGAATCTAATATCCAGATTTCCAACTCTCCAACATCAACAGATGTTAAATTCTCCGAAATTACCAGGTGTTGAAATCCCCAACATCAACAGGTGTTGAACTCTCCAACATCAACAGTCACCTTATTCAAAACGATATGATTTTCATTCATCCGAGACGTAGTATCTTTACTGTCTTTGAGTGAGTGCTCTTCGACTGACAGTCCAAAAATGAAACATGGTTGAAAGCAGCTATACTGGATGTCTCCCTGAATTCTATAAGACGTACTCTTCATCACACCATAAAAACTGTAGAGACTCTATTCCTTTTTCTCAATTACTTCGTCTTCGTCGACATTGTCGGTCGGAGGAAGAATTTTGGGACAAATCACCCCCACCCCCACACACATACACTTTTGCCAAATTTTCTCCTACCATAATAATTTTAAAAAAAATTGTAAAGCAATTTAAATTACTTTTATATTAAAATGGTAAAATCCAAAGTATTCATTAGATCAAGGGTCTCAAAACTCAAATCATCAACGATTAAAAATTCATTAAAGTACAACTGATACAATCTGCTCAACCTTTATACATAACAAATAAAAACATTAAGAGTTCTCAAGAACTAGGATTCACTTTCTTTCACCTATTCACTGTTGCCACAGACCTGGCAGCGTTTCTTTTAACACTGAATAGTGTGCCAGAGTCCATGAGTACTTTCATGTTGGGAAATGGATGAGGTTTCTCTAAGAACCATAACACAAGTTGTGTGCAGAATGCCCTGAAATTGTCATAGGCAACACTGACAAGCTACCCCTGGTCTTGTAGCTTCTTGTTGAGTACATTTAGCACCTGTGTAATGTCAACAAGAAAAACCAAGTCCAAGAGCCAGTTGGGATCACTTAGTAAAGGAGCTACCACCCCATACTTCTCCATGAAGGCTTTTAATGCTAAAACGTGTCAAGCAGTAGGCAGGAGGAGGCCATGTTTATGAATTATTGATGCGAATGAAGTAGCTATTGTAGGTAGAATGAATTTTGACATTTTATCGTAGTAAAGGCCTTTTTTACTAACTCTATTTTAAAAGACAATCCTGCTATATGGAACAGAAACTTGGAAAACAACGGCGAGTATTACACAGAAAGAATAGAACTTCATAAACACATGCCTTAGAAAGATCCTGTAAATCAAATGGCCAAATAGTATCACCAAAAAAGATCTACTAGAACGGACTCACCAGGTGTCCATCGACAAAAACATCTTTAAGAAAAGATGGATAGGACATACTCTCCGAAAACCCCCAGATAGCATCACCAGACAATGCTTAACATGGAACCCACAGGGAAAAAGAAAGAGAGGAAGGCCAAAGAATACACGGAGACGCGAGCTAGAGGCAGACAGAAAATATGGGATACACCTGGAAACAACAGGAAAGGAAACCACAGGACCATGATGATTGGAGAATTCTTGTGGATGGTCTATGCCCCAGACAAGCAAAAAGGCACAAGAAGAAGATTTTGAAAGTGACCAATGTGATAGGCTCGGAATTTCCCTCACTCGTAAACACCAGCGTCAATTTTAATACGGATCCTTTGATAATATATCAGATTGCTACGAATTACACAATTATGGTTGTGCATTACCCGCCAACTTACTTTTAAAAGACTTCTCTCAAAGCCGCACTCTTTGCCATGTTTGTCTCATAAAAAGCTATACAATAAAAACTTTTATTCCGATTTTAAAATGGTTCTGACCATTATAATCATCATACAAAAATATAGAGAAACATTTTTAAAAAATCAGAAATAGACTATTCGTTGAGATTCGTCTGAAACAGTCACGGAGAATCACGTTATAGATATGAGAAATGGGAACACTAAACTATGCCTTCATGTAGCGGGCCGCAAAATATCATCTTGCGGGTCACAAATGGCTCGCGGGCCGCTAGTTTGAGATCTCTATATTAGATGTTTATTTATTAATATTCACGATTATTTCATTTTTATTAAAAGAATGTAAATATTGATACTTATATTGTATGCAGAGGTATGTGGGTACGAATTTCAAAATATCTAAACATTTCATTTTCAATTTCGGCTTCGGTTTCGGTCGAAAGTCATTTATACAATTTCGGCCGGTTTTCGGTTTCGGCCGAAAGTCATTTTTAAACTTTCGGCCTATTTTCGATTTCGACCGAAATCAGAAAATCACTTTCAGTCGGTCTCTAGTTGTTGTCTGACAATCTTGGATAGCAGTTGTCTTACAATCTAGGATAGTAGTAGTCTGACAATCCAGGATATTAGTTGTCTGACAAAAAAAGACTGGTGTCACGTCAGTAGTTTTTATACCAAGATAAGACTGGTGTCATTTCATTGGCTCGTACACCAGAAATATAAATATCAATGGTCATCTGCTCTGGTAAAGGAATGGGAATATCTGGAAGTCATATTTGTTGAAGACGGAACGATGGACAGATATATGTATAGACAAAAGTGTAAGCTGGCCAACTCAGTGAGCTTCCAAACGACCTTTCTACTCAGAGACAAGAGAGATAGAGAAAAAAGTGTAAGCCGGCCAACTCAGTCAACTACCAAAGACAGGCGAGAATAAAGATGGAGACCGAAGCCAGACTTATTCACGCTCCTATTCCAGATCGTACTAACCGTGTCAGACCTTGGAGCTGAATGAAACTTTCGAGAATAAAACTCTTTATGTGCATTATGAGTTGTTTAACCAGGTGATAGCACGAAAACCAGGGAAAAAAGACACTATTTTTGTATTTAAAAAAGTTTTCTATTTACATTTTTTTTATTTTTTTACCGTTCAGTATGAAAAATGTTAATTCGTTATGTATCCACAAAGAAATTTGTTTTTTTGACAATGAATCTTTACTAAACATCTGAATAGTGACGGCTCTTTTGAAAGGTATGAAAACTATTTTAAAAAAAACGAAAATAATTTTAACGACTATTGGCTTGTTGATCAGTCTAATTGTGGACATTGCCCTGCCCCGACACCTTTCACCACACATCCCAAAATCCTAGATGGTTGTTTCAAGCGAAGGGTCAGGGTTAGGGTTAGCAGTTGTTGTGGTTTATAAAATCAACATTTCTATTCCTCCTTCACTCACCACCCCAATCCCACTCCCTCAACCTGGCACACCGCAGCTTTCATCAACTTATTCATGACCTTATAGGTCAGCAGGAGGAAGACTGAAGCGCCCGAACGAGAGGGTCTCGTGTGACAAAACTAAAGTATGCTACAAACTGACAAACTGGCAGCTCCACATGGATTCGTGAGCGTAGGAACGTCTCTAATGACACGATTGCATCTCAAAATATTTTGACATAAATATCCCACATGATCTCCATAATTTTTACCCCAAATTCACCTCCCAGGGACGCATACCTTGTAAAAGCAGACAGAAGTTAGTGTCAGAGGAATGGAACGACACAATGAGAAGATATGGGCCAACACGTTAGTGTGCTTGGTTTTCATTTTATTTTAAAACGTTGCTGGGTGTTAGCCAGGAAAAAGAAGAACAACTCGCTCATAAGGTCGGACAAAATTGTTTTAAAGTACATCAGCACCAGCGGGATCTACTCTTCGGCTTCTTAACAGATCTGCAGCAAAATAATCAATAGACATATGCGATGCTGTGCGTAGTGCAGAGGACAGAGACAAATGGAGGAGGATAGTTCATATGTCATCTGTGGCGCCCCAACGGTCCAAGGACTAAGGGGGACATGATGATTATGATGATGATGAATCCCCAATTCATGTTTTACACTGATAAGGTTGATGTGTTTCAAAACTGAAATGTGTGCTTTCTTGATCTCACAATTTTATCGCTCAGTTATGACGTCATCGTTTTAAGGGGAAGTGAACGAAGCAGAACTCTTCAGCATATTGACATGCGTCCAGTGATAAAATTAAGACCCGATCATTGACATCGACACAATGTCTGTTTAAAAAGGCCATTATTTAACTTAACAAAAATTTTCTGGGAAAAAAAGAGATTGACATCAGATGATATTTCATTAAAGACAACTTTTGTATTTGTATATAGACATTACGCAACGGGTTGGAAGGGGGGGGGGTTCTAAAATTGGACACACAATACTATATATAAACAATAAGTGTAAAAAGTTATCCTTGCTGTATCACTGCGACGTTTATCTCCAAGGGGGTTGAGATTTTCTTAAGTATGAAGGATGTTGTTATTTCCTGTTTCATAGATATTTTATTCTGACATTGTGATGAAGAAAAGCAGCCCGGGCAATGGGACATGCCTAGATCCGGAGATCTGGGTTATTTGAGAAAAATATTTAGGGGAGTGAAAAGATTTAATATAAATAGCGCCTGTGTCACAACTTAAACATGATTTGTTAGAAGATGGACGTACCGCGGTGCGACCCTGTGCCGGGACGTACAGCGCTATTACTGAACGTCCATTTAGTCACGTGTCTGCCCTTACCAAAGTGATGTGGCCTAGGTTAAGTTCACGCGATCAAATTTTCCATCATGCCATTTGATGCGATTTTCGTATGAAGCCTTGATCAAATACCAATTGGAAAGTTGTGACAAGGCTTCACACAAAAATCGCATCAATAGGCATGATGGAAAATTTGATTGTGTGAACTGACGCTTACATGTCAAATTTTCCCCAGACTGCGCTCAAAGGGTCTGACGTTGCCAACTTGATGCCTCTGCTATTCAGAATAGTGTGGCCACTACCTTGAACAGTATGTTACAGAATGGGAAGGCATATTTTTATAAGCTAACATAAACATCATCAACTTTTTTTTTTAATTACAGCTTTTGTGACAGGGGATTATGACCAAATTTTCCAGGAAACAACTGTATGTCAGGAGAAAAGACCATGCCCTATTAGGTTGCGATCCATTGCTTTGTCTGCACGTAACTGATCGACCCATTTACAAACAACATACACATATAGTCACACTGAGCTTTATAGAGTGGATATTATATGTTTTAAGGCATATTAGTAGCGGTTAGAGTGTGTGTGGCCAAGCAACTTGTCGCCCTACATCGTGGGACTGGGAAACTAAAAAGTTGGACAACCTTATTTTATGTTTTTATCATCGGAGTTTAAAATCGACTTCACCAATTCTTTATTATGAAGCGTTGATATCTTACCTGTTCCATTTGTGATGCCCCAGTTCGGTGCCAGCAATTCATTAATATGAAACTTTGATATCTTACCTGATATCTTACCTGTTCCATTTTGATGCCTCATTTCGGTCCCAGCAATTCTTTATTATGAAGCATTGATATTTAAAATACACAAAGCAGTTAAAACCTTATATTTGTTATTGATGTCAAATGACTATTGTCTATTAATACAGGGTCATAGCGATGTAAGTATAATATAATCAACCAATAGATGCCATGAGTGGGGGTTGGGAGGGGCGGAGTACACGCTTAGATTTTCACTGTCTTCAAACACAGAAATGTAAATTAGTTATATTAAATATGAAGTGTTTTACCTCCGACATGCCGGTATTAACGATATGAACGAAAGTATCTTACATGGAAAGAACAATTTAAATTTTTATTTAATTTTTGAATCAAAGGGACACAAAATATCTAATTGACCGGGACAACATTGCTAAACCGGGGCGATCTAAGCCAAAACCTGGACGATACAGGCCAAACCAAGACGATCTAGCCCAAACAGGGACGATCTTAGCCAAAACAGGACATTTTGGTAAGCCTAAAAAATTTACCTTTACAATTTCCGAAAGTACTGTTCAAGAGCTTTGATATAATGTGACAACATTTATTTTATACATACCCCTTAACTCAATGATGTTGTAGATTAGGAAATAATGATTACAATATTTTAACTGTGAAAACACATCTGGTCACTGGCATAAATGAATGACCTCAAGCACATGAAGTTGCGTAAGGTAGCGTGACTTAGCGTGAAATAGCGTGAAGTAGCGCAAAGTTGCATAAAATATCCACCCAGAGAAAAGGACATTACTGGTAAAACAAAAATGTTTTAACATCTCTTAGACACTATTGGGTTGTCTAACTTACATATTTATAAGATTAAACACAAGTCGGCGAAATAACACTAAAAGCAGAGGCACGTATATCAGAGGTCCTATCACCAAAATGTATTCTAATTGTTGTGGATCATGTTAAATCAATTAATGTCACCGATGAAACACAATGGTACATTAACAGAAACTTAGTTATGTGGACGTAATATCAAAGGTCAAAGGCTTTTACATGGATTGATGGATGTTGACCAAACTTGGCACATATATCCATCATTATCCAGAAGGAACTCTTAAGGGGTTATGAACTTTTTATAACATTCCATTTGGGGCCGATGGCCCTGAATTCGTTTTTTTTTTACTTATATGAATAAAATTAACAACAAATACTCCTACATCAATAGATGGATCTTGACCAAACTTAGTGCACATGCACTTTATTATCCATACTAAAAAACAGAAGGGTACTGAACTCATAATATCCACCTCTCTGGAGCCGGGGGCCCCGTTTCATTTTTTTCTAATATAAGCTATATAAATATCAGTAGGCTTAGACCAGGCCTGCACACCATACGGCCCGCGGGCCGCATGTGGCCCGCCAGCACCCACTTTGTGGCCCGCGAGGTATCGAAAAACTAGATATTCTTCTTATTATTATTCCTATTTTCTTTTGGCCCCCCCCCCCACACGTTTTTCATAATGCATTACGGCCCGCCTTACATTTTGAGTTGTGCAGGCCTGGCTTAGACAACACTACAGTTTCTATGCGAATTGATGGATATGGGCCGAGTGCGGTAGCAATACCCTTCTTAGTCCGTATTGAAATATCGGTGGATTTTAAACTAATAATATCCAATCTAGAATTTCCAGAAAATTACATAATTTTAAAAAGCTATATCTATGGCATTTTAAGTAGATTTTAATGGGACAAATTTAAAATTTTAGCTTTATTATTGATCCGACTGATTTTTAGGACCCTTTATCTCAGACATATCTAAATTGATAGAGCTATGAAATTGGCCCATGGAGCCCCTCAGTTAACTTAATAGAAAAAGGATTATAATTATTTCATGTGTTGAAGATTTTTATCGTATTTGAAAAATAATTAGATAAGTAGTTTTTACACATGTTTAGAGCAGGTTATTAAATTTAATCTAGAATGTTCCACACTTTCTAAATTGTTCCAAGGGGATATATTGTGGGATCTTAAGGATAATTAAATTTTAGTTAATTCCATTTATTTCTATACTGTCCCGGAGTTTAATGTTCTCCCATTAACACTGAGTAATTTTTTTGATACGGGATCCTAATGGGGTCTGAATCCCATCATAATCTTAATCTCAACGGGATCAGGATCCCACCAGAAAATGGGATCTCACAGGGATCGGGATCCCAACGTTGAATGGATCCACCGGGATCGGGATAACACCGGGAAACGGGACTGCCCTGGTCAGAATGGGATTGGGGTCCCAATGGAATCGGGGGTCACACCAGGATGGGGGGTCCTAATGCAATCCCGGGCCACGCCGGGTATATCCGTTAGTATGTTTCTAATTTAAAAAAAAAACAACATCACCATTAACCCGTGTAAAACCATCTTCCAGAAGAAAGTGTGAACGCTGCATCATCCATCCATCAATAGCTACAACAAGTCAGGTAAGCTGGCGAACGCTGCATCATCCATCCATCAATAGCTACAACAAGTCAGGTAAGCTGGCGAACGCTGCATCATCCATCCATCAATAGCTACAACAAGTCAGGTAAGCTGGCGAACGCTGCATCATCCATCCATCAATAGCTACAACAAGTCAGGTAAGCTGGCGAACGCTGCATCATCCATCCATCAATAGCTTCAACAAGTCAGGTAAGCTGGCGAACGCTGCATCATCCATCCATCAATAGCTTCAACAAGTCAGGTAAGCTGGCGAACGCTGCATCATCCATCCATCAATAGCTTCAACAAGTCAGGTAAGCTGGCGAACGCTGCATCATCCATCCATCAATAGCTTCAACAAGTCAGGTAAGCTGGCGAACGCTGCATCATCCATCCATCAACAGCTTCAACAAGTCAGGTAAGCTGGCGAACGCTGCATCATCCATCCATCAATAGCTACAACAAGTCAGGTAAGCTGGCGAACGCTGCATCATCCATCCATCAATAGCTACAACAAGTCTGGTAAGCTGGCGAACGCTGCATCATACATCCATCAATAGCTACAACAAGTCAGGTAAGCTGGCGAACGCTGCATCATACACCCATCAATAGCTTCAACAAGTCAGGTAAGCTGGCGAACGCTGCATCATCCATCCATCAATAGCTACAACAAGTCAGGTAAGCTGGCGAACGCTGCATCATCCATCCATCAATAGCTACAACAAGTCAGGTAAGCTGGCGAACGCTGCATCATCCACCCATCAATAGCTTCAACAAGTCAGGTAAGCTGGCGAACGCTGCATCATACATCCATCAATAGCTTCAACAAGTCAGGTAAGCTGGCGAACGCTGCACCATCCATCCATCAATAGCTTCAACAAGTCAGGTAAGCTGGCGAATGCTGCATCATCCATCCATCAATAGCTTCAACAAGTCAGGTAAGCTGGCGAACGCTGCATCATCAAACAATCAATAGCTTCAACAAGTCAGGTAAGCTGGCGAACGCTGCATCATCCATCCATCAATAGCTTCAACAAGTCAGGTAAGCTGGCGAACGCTGCATCATCCATCCATCAATAGCTTCAACAAGTCAGGTAAGCTGGCGAACGCTGCATCATCCACCCATCAATAGCTTCAACAAGTCAGGTAAGCTGGCGAACGCTGCATCATCCATCCATCAATAGCTTCAACAAGTCAGGTAAGCTGGCGAACGCTGCATCATCCATCCATCAATAGCTTCAACAAGTCAGGTAAGCTGGCGAACGCTGCATCATCCATCCATCAATAGCTTCAACAAGTCAGGTAAGCTGGCGAACGCTGCATCATCCATCCATCAATAGCTTCAACAAGTCAGGTAAGCTGGCGAACGCTGCATCATCCATCCATCAATAGCTTCAACAAGTCAGGTAAGCTGGCGAACGCTGCATCATCCATCCATCAATAGCTTCAACAAGTCAGGTAAGCTGGCGAACGCTGCATCATCCATCCATCAATAGCTTCAACAAGTCAGGTAAGCTGGCGAACGCTGCATCATCCATCCATCAATAGCTTCAACAAGTCAGGTAAGCTGGCGAACGCTGCATCATCCATCCATCAATAGCTTCAACAAGTCAGGTAAGCTGGCGAACGCTGCATCATCCATCCATCAATAGCTTCAACAAGTCAGGTAAGCTGGCGAACGCTGCATCATCCATCCATCAATAGCTTCAACAAGTCAGGTAAGCTGGCGAACGCTGCATCATCCATCCATCAATAGCTTCAACAAGTCAGGTAAGCTGGCGAACGCTGCATCATCCATCCATCAATAGCTTCAACAAGTCAGGTAAGCTGGCGAACGCTGCATCATCCATCCATCAATAGCTTCAACAAGTCAGGTAAGCTGGCGAACGCTGCATCATCCATCCATCAATAGCTTCAACAAGTCAGGTAAGCTGGCGAACGCTGCATCATCCATCCATCAATAGCTTCAACAAGTCAGGTAAGCTGGCGAACGCTGCATCATCCATCCATCAATAGCTTCAACAAGTCAGGTAAGCTGGCGAACGCTGCATCATCCATCCATCAATAGCTTCAACAAGTCAGGTAAGCTGGCGAACGCTGCATCATCCACCCATCAATAGCTTCAACAAGTCAGGTAAGCTGGCGAACGCTGCATCATACACCCATCAATAGCTTCAACAAGTCAGGTAAGCTGGCGAACGCTGCATCATACACCCATCAATAGCTTCAACAAGTCAGGTAAGCTGGCGAACGCTGCATCATACATCCATCAATAGCTTCAACAAGTCAGGTAAGCTGGCGAACGCTTCATCATACATCCATCAATAGCTTCAACAAGTCAGGTAAGCGTCTTAAACTATCGTATTTTTTTTCTTGTCCTGAAGGCTTTTTGTTTAATTACGGCATCGAAGCGTGACAGACGTTCAATAAAAAAGTAACCAAATTATTTGGAACTAATTAATTGATTTTATAATTATTGTATCAGAATGACCATATAGATACTGAGCGTGTTTGATTTTGTATGGGCCAATGCACTTCACTTTTCCAACCGCTAGTGTACATTAGATTTAGATATTTCGGGAATGGGAAGCAACTGGTAAAATTGAAACCTGTTCAAAGAAATAATAATGAGTTATGTTATTATTTTTTTTTTAAACTTAAAAAATCAAAATATTTGAAACATGTTCCTTGTGGGGTGACATCATATTGTGTCGAGTGGGATGCAATTTGGGTAGCTCATCTGGGCTTGATTTAGTCAAATTCGCGACTGGGTATACTCAAAATCTAACGAAACTAATATATTTCTTTATATCGTCTTATTTTTTCTTTACATATTAAGGGCCCACAATCAGTGTATTGATCATTCTGGTTACTATTTACATTGTTTCTGTGCCTTGAATTTAAGAGGATGTTTTACTGCATTGCAAAATCTACACAGTGAGGGTATCAGGAGGGCTACACAGCGATGGCATCAGGAGGGCTACACATCGAGGGCATAAGGAGCTGGGGGTTATTTGGGTGAAAGAACATATGTTTTCATAGTTTTATATAATTGATTCTAAATTCTAAGAAGTTATTTTAATCTTTTCGCCCGCTTCTAAAATGGAATGCATTGCTGAAAACCTCACAAGGAAACGATGGACGACGGATGGGGGCACTTGTCTTAAACCTCAAAATAACATCATCAGACGATCCTTAATATGGAATTCACAGGGGGAAAAGAAGAAGAGATTAAGGCCAAAGAATACATAGAGACGCGAGCTAGAGGCAGACACAAAGTGTGGACCAAATGTAGATGCGAGCTGGATGCAGACACACTAAGTATGGGATAAATGTAGATGCATCTATCTATCTATCTATCTATCTATCTATCTATCTATCTATCTATCTATCTATCTATCTATCTATCTATCTATCTATCTATCTATCTATCTATCTATCTATCTATCTATCTATCTATCTATC